>JAJHZJ010000125.1:720521-1057660 GCA_023548195.1 Bettongia penicillata ogilbyi | reverse complement strand
TTAAAAAGTGTCCATTAATAAACTTGACAAAAAACAAAATGAAACAAAGTAGATTTATCTTATGGTCCTCTGGGGAAAAAAGAGAGGCACCTAACATCCTTGTGTTCCCTCTTTCCAAATTATAAACCATAAAATACTCTCTTTTCATTGGTATTTGTAGACTAAGTGATTGTGGAGAGAGTGAGTAAAATATAAAAAGCTCTTTCGAACAAATGGTCCATAAAAGTAGCTTCATATGTAAAAACAAAGCAAAATAACTCATTACCAGTAATAATATTTTGCATTCATACAGATAGTTATGAAGTACTTAGTTTTATGTTATGTCTTTTTCCTGTGTAACTATAGATGATCTTGCCAATGTACAGATCTGATCAGGTCACCATTCCTTTTTCATAAACTCCAGTGGCTCCTGATTACCCCACAGACCAAATACAAAATCCAGTTTGGCCTTTTAGGTCCTTTATAACCTGGCTGTGTTCTATGATACAATGACACTAACCTTGCTGTTCCTCAAAAAAGGAACTGCATCTCCCTTCTCTCAGTATGTTCACTAGCTATCCCCAGACCTAGAATTCTCTCTCTCTTCACCTATGTGTATATACCCACAGCCACACACCCACACACATACACCCTCACACACACATACACACATACACACACATATTAGTGCTCTATAGACAAAATCTATATGTCTATAGATATAAGCTCTAAGTACTCCATAGCACCTACTTTAGTCACTTTTATGGCCATTGGAACAAATTGTTCTCATCTGCTCATTCCACCAGGAGAAGTCTTCACATGCTTGAGATAGAAACCTCCTAACTCACTGACAGGTTTGAGGCTCATTGGTTACCGTCAAACTTGTGTCTAGCCCATCTGCAAAGATGCTTAACCAGAGTGTGACCACTGCACAAGCTATAGCTTCTTGGAGTCGGGAGTGAGAGTTGAATGCCAGGTAGACATCAAAGGTCAATGAGCAGCTCTGGAAAAGGTTTGGCAATCCCTCACACCACAGGTGCTAGTGCTCCTTGAACACTCCATAAATACCTGGCACATGAGATACTTAATAAATACTTTCTGAATTTATTATTCTCCAGTCAGTGGATATAAATATCTGAATGGCTGATGAAAATTGCCATGGGTGGAAGTGAATTAAGAAACGGATATATGCATAATTCATATCCTTCTTTAAAATAAAAAGTGTACTTATATAAAGAAATATATCACCCCTCTCCCTTGACAATGAATTTTGGGTTCCATGTTTCTATTAATTGTATTGATATTTAGACTTCTGGCAAAGTCCCTTACATATGCTTGAATTTAAAATGGTAGCATATGGATAAGAGGGTTCAGAACTGATTAACTGATTATTGGATTAAAATAAAATTGATTAAAGAGTTGCTATCAACCTACAGGTTGACAACAGGATGTCAACCTAGAGGGGTGCTTCAGGACTTTATTTTGATTCTTTAAAATTTGAATAAAGACATAGATGCCATACACAATTTTCAGATGACACCAAAGTTTTGAGAGATAGAGAAATCATTAATTGGTACAATGAACATCCATAAAGCTCTTAACAGTCATCAATATTTGACTAAAGATAACAAAATGAACTTTTAGGGTACATGTAAATTTCTGCTCCAAGATTTCAAAAATTGTATTGTTTCATTGTGGGATAAGGGATGCATGGCTAGAAGGTGGTACATATGTATAAGATGCCTAGGTGCTGTAGACATCTATAAACTCATCTGGTTAGTCAAAAACATATGGCAGACAAAAAAGCAAATAAAATCTTAAACCCCATTAATAAAATTTGGTGCCTAGGATGAGGGAAAAGATAATAAGCCTCCTGTTCTTTGCACCAACCAAAACACATCTAGATCATTATGTCTAGTTCTGAGTGATACCTTTTAGAAAGGAGAACGACAAATGAGCATGTGTCCAGAGGAAGGTAAGCAAGATGTTGAATAGGCTGGAAAAGCTGCCCTTTCAGGATTTTTTTTTTAAATCCAACAGGGGTGTGAATTCTGGAGAAGAAAGCACTTGGAGGACAAAATAGCAGTTTTTCAGGATTGGAAAGCATGTCATATGGAGGAGGGATTGGATTTTTACTTCTTGGCCCGGGAAGGCAAGATTATGACAAAGAGGTAAAAAGTTAGTGTAAAGACATTTTCATTTCAATTTATTTTAAAGCCTAAGGATTTGAGATGTTTCAAAAGTAGATGAAATTGATGATTTTGGGAAAAGTGAGTTCTCTTTAATTAGGATATTCATCGATTTAGATGACTACGTGTTGGGAATATTGTTGACTAGACATGCTTTGGATAGGCATTAGACCAGATTGGACAAGACTGGCATAGGAACGTTAAAATCACTTCCACTAAAAATCTGAGAGTTTATGAGTCTTGGCACAAACAAAAGATAATATGACTGGGATATCTGGGAAAGAAAAAAATAGAAAATTCCTAATAATTCTCTTGATTGCTTTTAGGCAGAACAATGGAATCTCTTATCCAAGTAATGGTTACAACAATGGATATGATTATCTACTTTATCATGTTTTTTGGTAGATTGGAGTGCTTTCTAATATTTAGTCATTGGGTGATTAAGGGATTTCTACGTTGTTAGTTCATCAAGATGTTACAAAATGATTGCAGTTCCTATTTTCTCCCATACTAGGAAGAAACATTAGATTAAAGAATAAGAAAGATGATGGGTGATATCTGACAAGGGAAAAGGTCTTCCACACTTAAAGTTTCCATAGAAAACAGAGAAAGGCAAAACACATAAAAAACATCATATGGAGGTTTAACAACTTGGATAAAACAGGATGAAATGTTGCATGAAACTTAATTTCGTAACTGATTTCTGCCTTTTCTCTCCAGTGCCTACCACAATATCTTGCCATATTAGAATATGTGAAGCATTTGTGATTTCATCACTGTTGGGGATTTTCTACGCCAAAGTAGAATGCAATCAAACTCTGGCACAGTAGATAAATCCTAGGGAGTTGCCTGAGACACAGTGTTCGAATAACTTGCCAAGGGTCCTGCTGTCAACTAGTAAGTGATAGAGATAAGGTTTGAACCAGTCTTTTATGACTTCAATGTCATTGAACCTCATCTTGCTGTTGTTAAGCCTTGGACCCAATCTGTGTTTAATAAATGGTGATGAATTGGTTTGAAGTAATTGCATTTTTAACAAATAATTAGTCTTCTTTCCATGACCTATTTCCTGAACATTCTTTTGCTATTACCTTGTTTCTTACTCTTTCAGAAACCAACTTTTTGCTGAGTGAATAATGTGATATACGATATTCATAACTTATTTGGGTGTATGCTAATCCCCATAAGATTTACTATTTGTATCTTATAATACAATAGATATTGATATGAGCTTTCTTTGGAATTACATTTGAGCAAGTTAAGAGCAATAAAACATCTGTGAACTACCTGAGCAGAAAAGCACTGAAAATCATGTGAAAATACTCCTTCCTTCAGTCAGATCCCCACAGGGGTGGGGGTGGGGGTGAATCATAAATCTGTAGCCCAAGTAGTCGTTTATGTCCTGAACCAGAGATTAATACCTGTTGTGTTCTCTGGCCATTGTGTCTTATATTGTAAAACTTTTCTGTCTCTATGTTGTTAATTCGATTTTTCTTTCATGGACTCCTTTTTAGATGGAGTTTACACAAGAAACCCCATGATAATGAAGTCATTCTGTTTCACTAGTAGCAGAAAAGAGACTAAAACTAGCAATTGAAGAGAGGCTAGGGATTCTATTTTGTCATATTTTCTCCTGTGTTTTAAATTTTGTCTGCAAACTCCATTCAGCCTGCTTTAGAAGTCTAGCAGGAAGACCATTAAAAACGGACAAAATAAATGAGTCTGCAGGAGGGAGATGTCTAATGAAATACTCAAGAGGTCAGTATTATGCTTGATATTAGTAAACTCTTTAATTAATTATGTAATTGGGCAATAGACTTCATCTTATCTTAATCTTCTAATGCAATTAATGAATAATGTGGAAAACAGAAGTAAACATAGAGAAATAATAGAAGGCATGGTCATACAGGTTTTATACAATAAAATTCAGCTAGGAAGAAAGCAAAATTAAAAGTTCATACCAGTAAGGAACTATAAGCTATGTACATAGACCTAGATATATTATATTATGATGATGGAAATTGATAATAAAATGAACTTCCTTTATAATTTTCATACATACATATACATTTACACAATGCATACATGTATGTACAAATATGCTTATGTGCATATACAGTGTGTTGATAGAAATATGTACATGCTACACACATGTGTGTTTGTATACATACATCATTATAATGAAAACAAAATGCAAATGCACTTGAATTCCTTTATAATTTTTGTATTGGGTGGGGAGGTTATTGTGCTTTGGTGGATATTTGACCTGTTAAACATAGATATCTGCTCAATGAGTCATTTTATAGCAAAATTCTACTTTTTTTGCTTCAACCTTCATGATCTAGGGTTGATATTTCTATCAAATGTCACCACTACAATTTGAGCATTTAAAATATTAGTAATTTCATATTAAATAAATCTAGAAAGAACATAGATACCAAATAGTATAATGGATATGATGTAGCAGAAATATTATTAAACTTGTAGATACAATCAACCAATAAATGTGCATTTATTAAGTACCTACAATGTACCAGGCAATGTTCTAAGTACAGAGGATACAAGCAAAATCTGATTTATAAATCCTGGCTTCCCTAGCATGTAACTTTGGTCAGTACATAATATTTTAAGCCTCTCTTTCTCTCCTCACACAACTTTGAAAGTCACAAAAATAAGAACCGCATGTTAAGTAAGTCACAAAATCTCTAATCATAATGGTTTGGGATTGGTTAGTCCAATGCCTTTTATTTTACAAATTATGAAACTGAGACCCAGACAGCTGAAGTGACATTTATTTTAACAGTTTTTAAAAAAATCAGTTCCAAATTATATCCCTCCCCTACCCACTGAGAAGTAAACAATATGATATCCTTTATACATGTGAAATCATGGAAGACATATTTCCATTTTATCCATGTTACCAACAAAGCAAGAAAAACAGAGAAAGAGAAAATTATATTTCAACTTAAAATCAGAGTTCATCACTTCTTTCTTTCTGAAGGAGGATAGCAATTATTATCATTGGTCCTTCTAAATTGTTTTTGATCATTTTAGTTATCTGAATAGTTAAATCTTTCACAGTCTATCATCATTACAATATTGCTGTTACTCTGCACAATGTTCTTTTGACTTTGCTCATTTAACTTTGCATCAGTTCATATAAGCTTTTCTAGATTTTTTTTTGAAGCCATCCTCCTTCTTCATTTCTTACAGCCTAATAGTAGTCCATCACAATCATATACCACAACTTGTTCTGCCATTCCTCAGTTAATTTCTTTCTTTTTAATTCCCAATTCCTTGCCACCACAAAAAAAAAGTGCTGCTATAAATATTTTTGTACATCTAGGTTCTTTTCATTTTTCTTTGATCTCTTTGAGATACAGACCTGATAGTGGTATTCCTGGGTCAAAGAATATGTGCAGTTTTTTTAAACCATTTCATAATTCCAGAATGGTTAGACCAGCTTACTACTCTATTGTCATTTTATCGGTGTTCCTAATTTCCAACATTACCTCTAGCACTCATCAATTCCGATAGGATTTCTTTTCTTCAGTGAACTTCGGTACTTCTATTTGGTCTCTTTTGCTTTTCAAGAAGTGCTTTTCATCAGTTAATTTTTGTGCATCTTTTGCCATCATTTCAATTCTGTATTTTAGGGTGTGTGTATGTGTGTCTTACCAAAATATTAATTCTCTTTTTTTTTATAATTTTCTTGCATCATTTTTATTTCTTTCCTGGATTTTTCCTCTACTATTTTTCTCTTTCTTTAATTCTTCCCATAATTCTTGTTGGTTTTGTGTCAAATTAAAATTTTTCTTTGAGATTTTTCTTGCTGTTGGCTTCATGTCATTGTCTTCTTCTGAGACAATGTCTTGATCTTCCCTATTACCATAGCAGATTTAAATGGACAAGTTTTTATTTTTTATTTACTCATTTCTTCCGACCTCTTTTTTGACTTTGAATTTTATGTTAAAGTTGACTTCTACTTAACTGGGGATAACAAGGTACTGCCTAAAAACTTCAGACTTTTTCATGCTGCTGTTTCAGTTTTGGAGGTCTGCAAGTTTTTTGGTGCTTCCAAGGTGGTGTGATATGGAAAGAGCTATGGTCGCTGGTCAAGAAGTGTACCTGCTTATTTCCAGCTACAAGTAATTTTATTCTCCTTGACCCTATGACTACAGATGAAAATGCTAGTCTTCCGCTTTGCTCTGGAACTGTGAATAAGGCCTCTGGTCCCCTACTCCATTGTGACCAACCATAAATTCTCTTCTCAGACCCCAAACTATATTCCAGAAGTATATATGCACAATAAAGTTGCCAAACAATGCCAAGTACTGCACCCAATACCAGCAAAAGAGTCCTCTATAATCTTGCTGTTATGAGTTGTCCAAGCCCTATATCATTTCCTGGACTGAGATCTCCCAAAGCTGCTCCTACCACTGTCAGGCTAACATCCAAGGTCCCAGGCCAGCTTAAGAACCAACTTGAAAAATGTAAATCAATACCAAATAATAATATATGTTAATTTTATTGCTAATGAGGATACATTTTGTAATTAAATAGTTAGAAGGATTGGAAATTTGAAGCAGCTTAGAAAAATGGACTTGAAAAATATGATCATGAGTACAATATAACAAAAATACAATAAACATTTATCAAGAACTTACTATGTACAAAATTCTATGCTAGTCTGGAGAAGATATGAAATTTAGATCACAGAAGATCGATCCTTTTATGGAGTTTTTGATCTTGTGGAGTAATAAGATATTAACACAGGTAACTAATATACATTAGAATACTAAGGTATTAGACAAGGTCATAAATAAACTTTCTGAGATTCGAGAAACAAAAGATGGAAACTCAAAGATGAGAAGTACAAGTTGTATTGCAAAAATTTTTGAGACTTCTAGTTCCAGATGCACTATGTAGATATTTACTTTTGAGTGGGGGAGGTCAACATTGAAGGCTGTGTTCCTAGTTCTAAAAAAAAGCTTACAAATTCACTGTTATAAAATGGGGGTGATCTCTGTGGGGTTCTCGGTATTTTACCCTTAATACACTAGGAACTGTGAAAAGATTTTTAAAACTAATTTATTTTCAACATTCACTTTTATAAGATTTTGAGTTCTAAATTTCCACCCCCACCCCCCGCCACACACACACCTTCTCTATTTCCTTCCCCAAGAAACCATGGAATCTGATATAGGTCATACATGTATAATCATACTAAATATATTTCCACATTAGTCATACTCTTGTCCCATGTGAAGGAATTCTGCTTTAATTACAGGCAAAGATAAAAAGACCTTTATGAAACCCAAACCTATAAAGTGAAGACAGATCTCATAATAAACAAGGCAAAACGACACTATCTTTAACAATTACAGCATATACTCTGATTCATAAGTTGGATTGAATACGTTTTCAAACTTCCTTTGTACAAAAATTCTATCACCAATGTGACCTATTTTTTCTGGAGCCAGCAGTGCCATTTAGAAGTGCTGTGTTAAGATATTTCAGGTGGAGTCAGTCCCAAACCCTGTGCTGAGTCCACATTAAGTCAGTACTTCAAAGGGAAAAGGCATGATTTATTCATTTTGTTCTCATTTGTGGTTGAAGAAAGAAGAGACTGAGTGACTGTCATTGTGATAGATAATAAAGGGAAATCTGGAAACAAGTGAAACAGCAAATAAATTAATCTAACGCCATTGCAAACTGACAAAGGAGAGGACTGAATTTACCTGGGGGCATTATCTTTCTACTTTTACTTATGTTCCATTTTTTTCTCATCCTTTCCTTTGAACTCCTTTTCTTTTTTTCTGGATGGTAGAATAAAATAAAATAAAAAGACGAGAGGATGAACAAAAGAAAATGCTTGTTTCCCTACTTTGTAGGATCCTACTTTATAGGGACAGATCTATTCATATGGGTTTGGTTGGGTATAAGTATAGCCTGATGATACTATTTGCTTAGCAGTTTTACCTTAACTTTCTGCTAAAATTCAACTCAACAACATTGACCTACTATGTGCAGGATAGGCACTAAATGAGTGGTTTTTCTTTTACAAAAGTCTGTGGAATTACATTTTTATAAGTATCAGTTCAATATAATTAATCTTTTGTAATACTATGTATTTTGTTTTATGTATTTAAAAACATTCTGAGAAGGGATCCATAGACTTCCACAGACTGCCAAAAGGGTTAACATCAACCACAAAATCCCATTATATATCCCTGCTCTAAAACAGCTGAGCATGAGGCATGGCATAAACAACTACTGAATTTAGCTGTTACAGGAATTAGACAACAGGAAAAAATATCAGAATTAGGTGACTTCAGGAGAGGAGACCCTTGTTCCACGTCTGCACAACTTATCTTCCATAGGATGTTGACAAGATAGAACATTTCATGATAAAGGCAAACAGTATGAAAAGAATTTGTCTGTAGTTTTCAAATATTTGAAGGGTTTTTATGAAAAAAGTTCAATTAAATTTATTATTTTGGATCTCCAAGGTAAAACCCACTGGTATATTAGAAGATGGAGAAAATATATTGGCTAATTGTAAAGAAAATATATTAATAATATAAGTGATCTAAAAATGGAAGGGACTTCCTCAAGAGATATTTTTTTTCCTGATCTTAACATCAAACAAAATGGACATGTCTAATATGTAGCATAACAGAAGAGGTTTGTGTACAAACTCTCTCTCTCTCTCTCTCTCTCTCTCTCTCTCTCTCTCTCTCTCTGTATGTGTGTGTGTGTCTCTCCCTCTCTCTATATATATTTCTATTATCTATATTATCTCTCTAACTATATTTATATATAGATATATATGTATATCCATACACACATATCTATATACAAATAAAATGTACAGCTTGCTTTTACATATATAATACATTCAACATTTTAGTTTCAAGACTCTCCTCTTGATTTCCTTCTTTTTTCTCGTGCATATTACAAAATGATGCTTCATTGGCCATCTTTTCCTTTCTTTTTCTTTTATATATATATAATATACATACATACACATATATATTTATATATTTTTTCTTACCCTATCTTGATCATATCTCTCTAAAACCTCCTCCTCTCCCCAATGGGGAAAAATCTCTTACAATAAATATGTGTAGTCAATCAAAATAAAGTTCTACATTGGCCATGTCTGAAAATGTCTTGTCCTTCATTTTTGGTCCATCACTGCATTGTCAGTACATAGGAAGGTAGCATACTTCATCATCACTCAAGATATATTAATTTTCCTAACACTGAAAGTCTTTTAGCAAAGGTATAGGACAAAGTAGGCTCATAGAATCCTGGATTTGGAAATGGAATTGATGTTAGAGGTCATATACAACAACTCCTTAATTCTACACATGAAGACTGAGACACAGAAAGATAAAATAATTTAAGGACATCCACATATGTCATTTACATTATAGTCATTTGCAAGGCCAGGCACAGAGCCTTGGTCCTGTACTTCAAGTCCGTTACTCTTATTATTCATACTATATCACTTTTGAGGTACCTTTACCAACATGCAAAGTCTAAATTTGATGTTAAATCATCTGATTCCAGCTTTCATTTTAAGAACAGAGAAACATTGTACCTGTTCCTCCTTTTCAACCTCTGTGTCACCCTTCTTTCTTGGTCTCTCTGATCTTTCTACGTAACCTTTCTTTTCTAATAGAAAGTTGTAAGTAAAGAAAATGTACAAGTTCAGTCAAAAAATTTCACAAGTCTCCCTGCAGAAAGAATATAAAGAGTGAAGAAGTTGGAAATAACGAAAGTTCCTTGAGAGAAGTGACAATTTCATTTTTGTCTCAGTATCCCCAGTGCCCAGGGATGTGACTTGAAAATAGGAATAATAGCTAGCATTTATATAGCATTTTAAGATTTGCAAAGCACTTTATAAATGTTTTTTTCCATAAATTTTGTCCTCACAGCAACTCTAGGGGTTCGATGTCATTATTATCTTCATTTTGGAGATGAGCAAATTGAGGCAGACAGTGGTTAAATGACTTGCCCAGCATTGCTCAATAAGTATCTGAGATTCTATTTGCACTGAAGTTTTCCTCACTATAGGTCCTTAGTTTTATCTAGTGGAACACCTAACTGCCCCTACATGTACATAGTAGGGCTTAATAGATACCTTATGAATTGTATAAATTGAATTAGATGCTCTGTTTAGAATCAGGAGTCACAGGAAGAGTTCTAAGCAATTATTCAACCACAGGTATCAGGCATTCTGAAGTCTAGGACTAGCTTTTGAGCCCAATTCTTCTTTTCGTTGATCTGAAATGTGTTTCCCCTTAATACCATGGTGGTCATGAGTGCTACTATATTTTAAAATTCCCTACTTATTTATAAATAATTCCCAAGAGGCAGAAGTTTCTTTAAAACCAAATCATGTAATAATAGTCTAGTCTTGACTGACACTTCATTATGATATGGATAAGTGACAAACTTTTATTGGCATCAGTGCTTAAATTTAGTTTAAGAAGTTAATTAAGTAGTTGGTGGACTCTTCTCTTCTCCCACCCCTTGATTTCAGTCTGTCAATCTGCTGCTAGGGAGAAGTTAACTGAGGGAATTTACAGATGTGGATTAAAATGATTCACTACCATACATATTTTTCTCATAAAAATCTGATACTAAGGCTCCTATAAATTATTTCATGTGCATTAAGAATAGCACTGTTGTGTTGTTATCCTTGTGGTTACTTAATAATGACCTCAAACATGGAACCATATTTAATGATTTTGGATGGTTTCCTTGGAAATGTTCCATAAATTCTATCTAGGAAACCTGTCACACATTGTTAAAATAATACTGCATTTTCTTCACGAAAAGTGATGCCAGAGGGTAAGAGAGCAACAATTTTCATTCATACAGTAAAAGTGACAAGCTAACAGAAGGCCGACATTGTAATATGCCAAGATTCATGATATCAAATTAACATTGTAATAAATGAAGGGGGTGAGAAACTGTAGAAGCTCAAAAGGAACAACAGGGAGGGATATTCAGATTATATGATTTGTCGTCCGTTGACTTGCCAATGGCTATCTCCACCTTTCCCAGACTGCATAAAGACTTAAGCTAGGTCATTAGGAACTGATTTCAATTATTTATCTTACCTTCCCCCTGAAGACGGGGACTTGGTAAAATACATTGACAAGACCTGTCCATTTTTTTAACCTATTTTCAAGACCAGTGGTTCTTTCAGATTATCTGTCATCTCCTTAACAATGGAGCAATGCGACAATGCATATGGTAGACAAAGAACATTTATTTTCTTTAGTCATAACCCATGGTCTTGTCCTATCTCAGTATATTGTATAATGTAATTAGGAGAATACAGTTGGGTAAAATGGAGTAAAATCTTTAAATTTAATGTACTTTTGAAGAGTCAAGGGAATGGAGACACATATGTGAGGTTTTCAAGGCATGTACATTTTCCATAGATATGTATATACTTGTTTATCATGCATAATAATATTATTTTTCACACCCAGATCTCATCCTGAATGGAGTGCAGTAGCTGCAATGCCATATAATGGCAGTACAATCACTGACATCCCTACTTTCATCTGCCCTATTAGAATTGCCTACATTATTGAAATGCAGTAATATAGTGTTTTGGTGTGCCCTGAGAAAAGAAATTGTCTTTCTGTCACTGGCTTGGACACTGTTCCTATTCAAACTCCTCCCATCCTGCTTTCTCTCTATTGTGTCTCTGAATCTCTCTGTATCTGTCTCTCTGTCTCTATTTCTGTCTCTGTGTCTCTGTCTCTCTGTCTCTATTTCTGTCTCTGTGTCTCTGTCTCTCTGTCTCTATTTCTGTCTCTCTGTCTCTGTGTCTCTCTCTGTCTCTATTTCTGTCTCTGTCTCTCTGTCTCTATTTCTGTCTCTCTGTCTCTGTCTCTCTGTCTCTATTTCTGTCTCTGTCTCTCTGTCTCTATTTCTGTCTCTCTGTCTCTGTGTCTCAGTCTCTGTCTCTATTTCTGTCTCTGTCTCTCTGTCTCTATTTCTGTCTCTCTGTCTCTGTGTCTCAGTCTCTGTCTCTCTGTCTCTATTTCTGTCTCTCTGTCTCTGTGTCTCTCTCTGTCTCTCTCTCTCTCTCTGTCTCTGTCTGTCTCTCTTTCTCTCTATCCCTTCTGTCTTTGTTTCTCTTGGTCTCTGTCTCTTTCTCTATGTTTCTGTCTTTCTTGCTCTCTTTCCCTTCTCCTACTGATCCACCTCCTCCTTTTACTTTCTCCTTCTCTGTTATTTTCCTTGTGAATATTTTTGGTTAGGAAGGTGAGTCAAAAAACTACAAGCCACAAAGTGCTCTTCGACATCCCACTAACCTAAGGTTCTTATGACAAACCTAATACATTCTCAATAATTATCGCTTTAATATTTTTATTATGGTTTTTAATATCAAGCAGCATAAGCTTGTGAGATACAAAGCACAAAAAAGATATTCCACATCTATGTTTATATAGTTTTAATTACATATGAAATTTTGTCTATTCTGTAAAATAGAAAACAATACAAAACAAAAATGCTGCTGCTTGTTTATTTCCCTTTGTGAAATTTTTTTTCAATTATTTTTCAAGTGACTTATCCAAGATTGGACAGATACCAAAGGTCAGAAGTCATAGATCAAAGAAACTGGAATAAAAGTTATAATTGACATTATCAGTTAATCGAGTCTATGTTCAGTTCACATATGGACAATTGATTCCCAGAGAGATTTAATGACTTTCCTAGGTAGTAGTAGAATCAGGATTTTAATCCAGGTATTCTGATGTCAAATACTTATTTTGTGTACTTTACCACTCTATCACACTGTGTAAAAGAGCACAGATCACCTCTATTGGTTATATCATTTTATTGTGTCAATTTCTACATTAAGATGGGGGTAGTGATCTTGGAAGCAGTTTTAAAAGTCAACTGATAATAGAAATATGGGTGAAATGAATTTTTTTCTCTGTGTTTAGCAATCAGTGGATAGATCGGCAGTTTGGTTTCCCAGACTTAATAGGAATCACATGTTTACCTGTCCTAGAAAGACTGCTAGATCTCCACTCTAGATACTCTAGGCTTAGAATGTTTGGTCAGCTAAGATCTAAGGTAATATCAGTGGGTGGCATTATAGAAAGTACAGGAGCCTATCTAATCACTCTGACTCTCAGGATAAACCAAAACTGATTTTTACTTAGGCTTTTTCAGTGTCTTCACTAAGAAGTGGTTCAGAGTATGGTAATTTCTTAAGTAAGTGTCCCTGCCCCCATCCCACACACCATTCCCTGGAGAGTCTTAATAAGCCATATCCAGTTATGAAAAATGATCTTGCCCTTTAGTCTAAGAGGCAATACATAGATCTCAGGCTAACATGGTTTCTTTCTGCTATTTTGTGGGGATTTTTAATTTATTTTCATTTCTAACTTTAATTTGTTTATTTATTTGTTGAAAAATTATTAACACAATCACAAAAGTTTAGAGCCCCAGTTAGAAAAATTCTTAATATTCTTGCAGGAGTTTGGTACTCTATCTTAATTCAAATTATATATATATATATATATATACATATATATATATATATATGTGTGTGTGTGTGTGTGTGTGTGTGTGTGTATGTATATATATATACATTATACACACACACACACACCCATATGTGTGTATTTGTGTGTATCTCCAGATAATTCCTGGTTTATGTCTGAAGAAAAATCAGTATTTAGGAAATTCTTAGAAGAATGAAGTAGAACATATTAAAATACTTTTAATTGAACAGACAAAAGAAGGGAAAATAATAGATTTTGAAAGAACTTTCCTCAGGTCTTGAAGAGGTTATTTTAACTGGCAGCCTCACTTCAAGAAGCCTGTAGGATCCTGATGTCTCCCCTCAATCTCTTGCTTGTCTGCTCCGATTCACTTCTGCTTTAAGTTTCTTGGTTTGCCTGCTACTCCTGTGCTGCTTATTCTTTAATGCTCAGTTGATTAAGGCATACATGGAGCAGGCAATCTCATAGCAAAGCAATAATAGAAGTGTTCAGCTTTGTAATTCTAGTTCCTTCCTTTCGGTCTACTTTGTAGAAGCTTGTACTTTCATTTTAAATATTCCTTTTGTAAGACAGAGAAACACAGCACACAGGAGGGCTGCTAGTACAGGTTCATTCTTGATCTTGTCAGACAGGAAAGACACCAAGAAGGGGTTCACTCTCTTCATTTATTCCAGTCTAGTTTTCTTAGAAGAGGATTACTGATAACGGGAGGATAAACTCCTACAGCACTTTCTAATCACCCTAATTGTAGGGGCCAGTGAGAAGGGGGAAAAACTACCTTATGTTGAGACAGGTACAACTCGTGCATTCCCCTAAATTCCCTCAAGCTTCAGTGGGGGTCAGTTGAGGCAAACACAGATTCCTCCCAAGACTTGATGGGGACCGGTCAAGACACACACACATTGTACATTCAACCCTAAGGTTCCCCATTCACTGACCAGTACCTACCTGCTTTGTAGGGCAACAGACGAAGAAGTAACATTGCCAGCACCAGCCTTACAAGTTTATGTCACCTTGTCCCTGTATCTCACTGCACAGTTGCAGTGGATATTTACAATTTAAGCACACATGTTGATATTGTTTATTCTTATATAATACTCTGCAAGTGTGGTGGAAATATTTTGAACCATGAGCCTGGGAAACTGAGATTGTTATGTCCTTGCATCCTGGCAAACTGAAGTCAAAGAAATAATAATGAAAATTCACTTTACCCACCCTAAAACCCACTTTACTTACACTGAATACACCTTATTTACTCCCATGTATGGCTAAAGATCACCACCAGGCTCAAAGGATCAGAATAGTCCAAAACTTCCTTCACAGCTGAGAGGGAAGCTTTGTCCCTTTAAGTTTCAAATACCTGGATAAAAATTTCTTCCCAAACTGCTATTATACTACTAAAAATTATACCTAGCAAATTATTTTTATTTCCTACTTTATTACTATCAGTTGGTATTTATTGAGGGCATAATGCTTGTACAATTAGTGACCCATAGACACTGCTTGATAAAAAATACTTAAAGATAGATTTGATCAATGTACACATTATTCCCACAGAGATCTGTTAGATTGCTTCATGTCTCCTGGAATCCTCCATTCAAGACAGATGCAAACATGAAAATCATTAGAAATAACATATCCATGTATAGATTTTTCAAAACACCCCTATATTGTATAGAAGGGACCCTCCACCAGGATCTAGGAATAGCAGGGACTGATTATATGCAATTTATGACCTTTCAGTTGAAAAATTACCTATTTTATTTTTTCTGCATGTTACCTGCAGGTAGTCTGATTTGGGAGGCCATGACATAACCAGTAAGATTAAAGTATTTACTAAAATAATGGTTTTGGGTACATAAGGATTTTTCTTCCTTGACACTGCCGCAAACTTATTATCACCTAAAATCAGTTCCTTTCCTGAGGCTTTCACAAATCTTTTACTGACTCATTATAGGTACAAGGGAACAGGAGAATGCCGTAGTATTCCATGAGACAAATTTCCATTTGTTTACATTCTTCCCTAACACGAAACTTTTAGCCTTCAAGGATTACGGCTCCTAACTCTCTCTACTCTGCAACTTAACTTCAAGTTATAACAACATTAATTTATTTTTTAATTTTTATTTTTATCCAATCATATATTTTTATCTTTAACATTCATATTTTTTTAATGAGGTCCAAATTGTCTCCCTTTCTACCCTTGGCCCAACCATGGAGGAGTAAAACAGTATGATACTCACTATACAAGTAAGATCATGGAAAGCATTTTCATATCAGATATACTGGAAAAAAAACAAACCATAGAAACAAAACTCAAGAAAAATTAAGAAAGTGAAAAAAGTATGCTTCAATCTCCTTTCATCAGTTCTCTCTCTGGAGGTGGATATCATGTATTATCACGAATTCTTTGAAATTCTCTTGGATAATTTGAGTGGATAAACTAAGGAATGAGAGGGTGGTGACTGCTGTCCTTTGTCTTTGAGGAGGACCAAAATGACATCACCATGATAAAGTGAAATTTCCATGTGTCATGCTGCAGCTGATCAGACCAATATAAGCTCAGAAGGCTCTACCACAGGTTGGGCACAGATAGTCTGTGTGAATATTTGGGGTGGATATCCCAAATTTGTACATCCTGCATTTACTTTGTCTACTTTGCTCAAAGAGCACAGCACCCTTTCTGATGTGGGCATGCCATGCTGAGTGATCCTGGGCCAGTGTCTCCCAGTCAAATCCAAAGTTCTTGAGAGAGTCCTTGAGAGTGTCCTTGTATTGTTTCTTCTGGCCACCATGTGATTGCCTGCCCCATGTGAATTCTCCATAAAATATTCTTTTTTGACAAGTGTACATTTTTCATTCGAACAATATGGCAAGCCCATCAGAGTTATGGAGTTCTGTTAGGTAACAGGGATTAGAGTGAAAAGAGAGGCTGAGAAGGAAAATAATGAGTAAACCTTACACAATCTCCTTAACCTCTTTCTCCTTTATTTTATGTTTAGATTTATCTAGTGCTGAGAAGAGTAAATTAAAAGCAAATTAAAATGTTCCACTACTATAATTTTGGTGCCTGTTTCTTTCTGTAATTCATTTAACTATCCCTTCAACAATTTGTATGCTATATCATTTGTTGTGTACATGTATAGAATTGATAATAATTCATTATCTAGGCCTCTTTTATTTTGCAAAATATAGTTTCTCTGATTATCTATTATCTCTGTCTTTTTATTTTTCCTTTTTCTGAGATCATGATTTCTAGCCCTGCCTTTTTTACTTCATTTGAACCAGATTCTTCTCTAGTTTCTTAGGTTAACTCCTTTATATTTCTGTTTATAGTGTATCTCTTGTAAACAACCCACTGTTGGATTCTGATCCCTAGTTCCCCACCCAGTGTCCATGAACCTCTCTATCTTTGTGAGCTGTCTTGGACTACATAAAATCACTTGCTATGACTATGCTTGACTTTCTGACATAAAATTTGGTTTGACTATTTTTTCCATTATTGTGACAAAGGATTTGGGGTGACTATGGCAAAGTTAATACCTCTCACTCCACCATCTCTAGTCTGCTTTAGCACCATTACTTTGCATAATTGTCTTACAACTTTTGTTAACCTTATGTTCATCTTACCTAAAATGCACAGCCAAATTATTCCATCATAGAAAACTTTTAGGGTCAAATTTTGAAGCAAATATTTAGTTTTTAACCAATAAATATATGCTATTAGGCTCCATGTATACATACATGTATGTATATATACACACATATGCATATGTGTACCTACACACATATATGTATATATACATATATTTGCGCATATATATAAATACACATATATGTATATGCATCCTTAACACTAGCCTTACAACCTACCTCTCAACAGATACTATTCTTAAGAATCTGTGAGTACCCAGTAAATCACATAATTCTTAATCTCACTGGAATATATTATAATTTGATCTTTTTTGATATACTTTTTTAGGTTGTAGCAATATAAAATAAATAGAGAGGTGATCTCAGAGATGGAAGATAGGTTCAAATGTTGCCTTTGACACACCATTTTACACCACGTGATCCAAATGAAGTCACATAACTCTCTCCCCCACCTTTACTTGAAGGAACTTTCAAAGATGACACATGGTAAGAGTTGCAGATCTTCATTTGTGAAGTTCCTTACAGCGTTTCTTATATTAATAAAATGATGTCTGAAGTAGTCCATTTCTTTATCTTTCCAATATTCTTTGCCTCAAAATGATAAACACTCAGATCTGAACAGATATTTGCTTTTGACACTGAATTGATCCTTTTGGTAACTTAAAAAGGATATCTTGCAATAATTTCAGAGATTTAGAAACTGAAAAAAAAGAAATAAAAATGGAATAAAATACAAATATGACCTTTTAAGATGTTTCTAACATTTATTCTGTATCTCTAGCAATAAGTGGCAACCATCACAATGCTTTTTTATGTGTTCCATGTAGGAGTTCCATTTAAGAGCTTGGTGTGATTTCTTTTTTTTGCATCATTTAAAATAAAGTATAGCGTTGCTTATTCCAAACACAGTGGTTCACCATTAAGTGAAAATGGAACACTGACAACACTTATATTGAAAGATACTAAAGTCCCATTACTCAGTCAGTCCTGGTTTTCATGTTTCTCATACATCTTGTGCCAGAGACCCTAATTTATTGGATACAAGTCATGCTCTGGCCCAAGCTAGTAGTGTGTAGATAGGTTCTTAATTCAAGCATGAATGGAAAGCATTAACTTAGAACCTGGACAAATCTCATAGATATCTTAGTAGCAGTAGGCTTTCAGAACAAGACAGTAACAGTTGTGCTTTTAATACATTATTGCTTAATATGATCTTAGGACTTGCGCTGAACGGAATCTTAGGACTCAGTTCAATCCCTCTTGCTTTAGATATGGAAAAACTAGAATGAAAGGATCGGTTCAAAACAGCACAGGCAGTAAGTAACAAAATAAGGATTTGAAATCAAGTCTTTAGTGTGACATTTATATATAATATCACAAATGAAGAAATGTGGAGAACCTCAAAATCTGCCCCATTCCAACCCCTTCATTTCACAAATGTGAAAAAGCAATCATTGAATGAAAAAACACTTATTAAGTGCTTACAAAGTACAAATCACTATATTAAGTACTGGGGATACCAGTGGAAAAGTTTGACCATCTTTGTTCTTGAGGAGTTCATATTCTAATTAGGGAGATGACATATATGAGAAGTTTCAGCTGTGAGTTAGATGGAAATGTTTCATGGTCTAAGGGTGTAGCAGCAAAGTACATGATAATGCCTCTAATATAATTTTTTCTTGTAAAAATGTATCAATTTCTGATGTCAAAATATTTGACTATACTAACAACTTTGGTAGGAACAATTTCTTGCTGAGTGGCTGTAGCACCCACAGAAACCTACATCTTAACTGAAATTGTTTTCTAAATGGATGACTGTGGGGTTGGGGTGGAAGTACTGATATTCCCATATATTTCGGATATAGGGCTATATCTATTTGAAAGGAAGTGGTAGTTGAGGTGGTGGTAAGTGGTAGGCTAAGTGACTTGCCTAGCACATAGTGCACAGCAATGACCATGGTGTGTGAGAGTTTTTTTCTGGTAGACTTGGAACTTCATAATAACGCAAGAATTAAAAAAAAAAATCGCATTGGATTTCTAAGGCAAAATGACTTCCACACTCAGAGAAAGAACTATGGAATTCATTTGCAGAATGTAGCAGATCATGTTTGTGTGTGTGTGTGTGTGTGTATTATATTTTGATTTGTTACATGATTTCTTCCATTTATTTTAGTCTACATAGCATGACTATAGTGACAACGTATTCAATAGAAAAGTATATGTAGATCCTATATAGAATTGCATGCCGTCTTGGGGAGAGAGAGGGGTGGTGGTGGGGTAGGTTGGGGGGGATAAAAACCTAAGTTTTAATGTAATCATTATAGAACATTAAAAAAAATAAAATTTAAAAAAGATAAAAAATGAATATATGCAGACCCATATAAGATTGCACATCATCTCCAAGAGAGAGGAGGGAGTGAGGGAGAGAAAAATCTAAGACTTATGGAAGTGATTGTAGAAAACTGGAAACAAATAAAGTAATAATAATAAAAAAATATTAGCTTAACCATCATTTTAATGCTAAAACTTCACAGGCTTAGGCAAATAGATTTGACTTTCTACTCTGACTTTCAGACAATTATCCTGGCATGGTAATTGAGTGATAAAAAAATTAAACTTCTATAAGACTTCTAAGGCTTATGACTTTCTTTACTCATAATTGTCCTGGCAGTTAGGTGCCTATTTTGTAGGAGGAAAAATAAAACAGCCTGAAACTGAAGGAATAAATTTATTTATCCATAGTCTCACAGATAGTGAATACTAGAGGAAGAATTTGAATTCAGGTCTCCTGACTATTTCCAATGATTACTTTCTTATTTCACAATTTAAAATTTTCTGCTTTATCTTTTACATCCTGTGCTTACCTTCTCCCTATATTTATTACTTTTATCTTTTGCAGATTAGGGTAGTGTACCATTTTCTTCAATTACCTAAGAAGTAGGTTAGTCTTCTTCTATCCATTTCATCCCCTGCTCTAATTGTTTATTTCCTTAGTCCCCCTCAGTGTGTAAAATTCCAGTGATATTAACTTAGCTCAAATTGTAGTGACCCAAACAAAAATGATAGCTACGTGTTACAACTCATCACCAAGAGAATCTCAAACTGCAAAATACCCTTATCTGACTACAGCAAAATGTTATCTCATCCATTCTACTCTTTCTGCTAAATTTACACCACTCTTATTGAGATCACTAGGTACTCAATATTCCCCTTCCAAATCAAGTAACACTCTCTTATTTTCACTTTTGTTTGCCTTACTACATTGCTTACACGAGTCACTTGATTAGTTGTCTCACCAGAATGATATGATTCAATTCAGTTCAATTTAATAAGTACATGTGTGTGTGTGTATACACTATTATTTGAAGCACTTGATATATAAAGAAAAAAACCTGTCACTATCCTCAAAGAGCTTACATTCTCCTAGGAAGAGGGACAAAATATATGTTGATGATACGTTAGTAAATTTGTTGAAGTGGGGGGGAGAGTCAAAATGGTGAATTGAGAGCACGTACTCACCTAAGGTCTACCAAAATTATTTGAGATACCTCTAAAAATGGAATCTGAGCAAATTTTGGAGTGGCAGATTTCACTAGGACACAGTGTGATAGATTTGCAGCCCAGGACACCCCAGAAGGTCGACAGGAAGAATCTGTTACACGGTGCTAGGAGAGCACATGGCACATAGGCTGCAACAGCACAGATCCTGTAGAGTGTGGATTCTCAAATATATCAGTCCAGAATGGGAGTCCAGTGGAAGTAAGTGAGAGAGAAATGCAGAACCCCGGGTAAGAGCAGCAGCTGTCCCTGAGACTATCAGCCTGCAGATTAAATGTCTATAAGCCAACTACTTGAACTTCCAGGAGTGATCAGTAAGTGCTCTTCCCCTCCCCTTGTTGACCTTGAAAAACCCAGAAAGTATTTCCCCAGAAAAAATCCTGGAATAGTAAGATCAATGGAAGGGGTAAACCGTCTCTTAGCTCAAAAGGCTAGGAAAATCATTAAGTCAAGACCTTCTTGCTGTGACTGAAGGAGATCAGTGCAGGACCAGAGCTGTTCCAGACAGCCATACCTCAGTGAATCAGGAGGAGATCCTGAGCCCCAAGGGAGTGGAGCCCACAATCATCAATACCAGGACCCCTGGCCTCAGCACAACCAGGGCAACAGGAAAGACACTAGTGCAAACAGGGTTCATTAACCAATGAGCCTGTCTCTACTCAGCAGAGGAGACCTCTGGCCAGACCACCCCTCCCTGACACTTAACACAGCTATCTTCAGAGTAACTCTGGGGAAAATGAGAAATATTTCCCGTGGTCTCTGCTTTGGCACATCAACCAACTCAGCACCAGGTAAGCTACAGCATTTTAGCTTCTAACTGAAAGAACCAGAGGCCACAATACAGAAAGTATCAAGTTCTAAGCAAAAGAATGGTGGGACAAAGCACCATGTGCCCCAAAAGCAGAGATTCACTGTAAAAGCCAGGAAATTGGCCATCATCATGGGCAAAAAGCAAACCAGAAAAGATAAGACAATAAAATCTTTCTCCGGGGACCAGGACCAAAACATGAATACCAAAGAAGGCAGCACTGAAACAGTACTCCCATCTGAAGTTTCAGAAGGGAATATGAACTGATCTGAAGCCCAAAGAGCATTCTTGGAACAGCTCAAGAAAGATTTTAAAAGCCAAATTAGGGAAGTAGAAGAAAAACTGGCCAATGATTTTAAAAATATAAAAAAAAAGAAATCACAGAGAAATTTAAAAGGAAAATTGGACAAATGGAAAAGGAAGCACAAAACATAACTGAGAAAACCAGACAAATGGAGAAATACTAAAACTAACTGGAGAAAATAGCAATCAGAATCTAAAAAATGAAGATAGAAGAAAAAATAAAATATCTAATTAGAAAAACAACTGAAATAGAAAATAGTTCTAGGAGAGAAAATCTAAGAATTATTGGTCTACTGGAAATATAGACAACATCTTTCAAGAAATCATCAAGAAAAACTGCCCTGAGGTCCTAGATCCAGAGGGCAAAATAATCATCTAAAGAATCCACCTATCACATCCTGAAAGAAATCCCAAACTGATAAAACCAAAAAATATTGTTGCCAAATTATAGCACTGCCTAGTAAAGGAGAAAATACTGTAAGCAGCCCAAAAGAAAAAAATTAAATATTGCAAAGCTACTGTCAGGATCACACAGGACCGTGCAGCTTCTACAGACATCAAAATATTGGAGGGATTGGAGTATGATATTCTGTAAGACAAAGGAGCTTGGACTACAGGCAAAGATCATCTACCTAGCAAAATTGAGCATAATATTTCAAACACGGAGATGGACATTCAATGAAATAAGAGATTTGTAGACATTCCTGATGAAAAGGCCAGAGTTAAATAGAAAATTTGATCTTCAAATACAAGTCTCAAGAGAAGCATAAAAAGGTACACAGGGGAAAAGAAAACTTGTTTTTCAATATGGAAAAATTATTTACATACCTATGAGGGGAGATGATACTAGTTATACTCTAGAATTGTATATTTATTATGATATTTAAAAGGGATATACATAGATAGAGGGAGTGGGTTTAAATTAATTAATGTGATGATAAAATGTGATAAAAATGTGCGAAGGGATTTTAATGGGAGATGTGGAAATGTAGAGGCAGAAAAATGTAAATTCCATCACAGAAAGAGGTACAAAAATCATATTATACTAGAAGGAAAGGGGGAGATGAGATTTATTCTCATATGATTTGATTCTAGGAGAGAAAAGCAAACTCAGTAAAGTATAGAAATTCAACAACCTATAGGCAGTAGGAGGGGAAAGGGGAAAGAAAAGGGAGGGGAAGTTAAAAGGGAGGGAAGAAGTAGTAAGAAATAAGGGGAATAAAATGGAGGGGGACTGAAAGAAGAGAGGGAAGATGGAGGGAGGAGGTGATTAAAATTAAAATTCTACTGTGGAGGGGAAGGGAGAGGGAGAACTAAAACAAAATGGGAGTGAAAGGGATGGAGAGAAAGACACAGATTGCAATAGTAAATGTGAATGGAATGAACTCTCCCATTAAACAGAGGTAAATAGCACAATAGATTATAAACCATAATCCAACAATTTGCTGTTTGCAAGTAATACATTTGAAATAGGGGGATACACAGAAGGTAAAGGTGAAAGGTTGGAGCAGAATATGTTATGCTTCAGCTGATCTAAAAAAGCAGGGGTAGCAATCCTAATCTCTGAGGAAGCAAAAGCATAAAAAAATCTAATCAAAAGAGATAAGATAAGGAAGGGAACTAGATCCTGCTTAAAAGGCACTATAAACAATGAAGTGATATCATTACTAAACATATATGCTCCAAGTGGCATACTATCCAAATTCTTTCTGTATGTGTGTCAGTCTTTTTTTTTTTTTGGCTTTGAGTTTTTTTTAAAATTATATTATTTGCTTTCAGTGTTCTACAATCACTTCCATACATCTTAGATTTTGTTCCTCACCCTCCCCCTCATTCCCTCCTACCTCCCCATTCCCTTCCAGAGGTGGCATACAATTTTATATAGGTTCTACACATGCATTCCTATTAAATATATTTTCACTTTAGTCACATTGCATAGAAGAATTAAAATGAATGGGAAAATCATGAAACAAACCAAAACATAATACAAAAGAAAATGATCTGCTTCATTTTGCAGTTGAATTCTATAGTTCTTTCTCTGAATGTGCAACACGTTTTGCCTCAAGAGAATTTTTAAAGTCCTTGCACTGGGAATTTTTAAAGTCCTTACAGTGCAATGAAGTACTAAGTCTACCAGAAAAATTCCTCACACACTGTGGTTGTAACTGTGTACAAAGTTCTCCTGGTTCTGTTCCTTTCACTCAGCATCAGTTCATATAAGCTTTCCAGGCCTGTCTGAAGTCTTCCTGTTCATCATTTCGTATAGCATAATAGTACTTTATTACATTCATTTACCACAATTTATTCAGACATTCCCCAATTGATGGGCATCCCCTTGATTTCCAGTTTTTAGTGACCACAAAGAGAGCTACTATAAATCTTTTTGTACATGTGGGACCCTTTCCCATTTTTATTATCTCTTGGGAATATAGTCCTAGGGGGAGAAAATCTAAGACTAATGGAAGTGACTGTAGACAGCTGAAAGCAAATAAATAAATTAAAATTGATAAAGAGGAGGACACTAATTGGAGGCATTGGAGACTTCAAATGGGAAGAAGAAATAAAGCTGCATCATGAAACTAGCTCCAAATTCTAAGAGAGAAATGTGAAATTACTGTAAATACTTGTCATAGGGAACAACTTGTATAAAGATACAAAAGTGGGAGCTGGAATGTTGGGTCTGGGAAATAAGAAATTGGATGATTTTATTGGAATGTGGAGTGCATGAAAGTAAGCTCAGTGAAGTAACTCAAGAAAGAAGACAACTGTAAATGACATTAAATGCTAAGTTAAATAATTTACATTTTATCCAGAAAGCTATAGATAGCCACAAAATATTCTGAGGGGATGGGGAGATAAGATGAACAGAACTTTATTTTAGAAATGTTAATTTTGCATCTAGATAGAGAGTGAATTAGAGAGGAGGGAAACTGGATACAGGGAAACCAGTTAAGAAATTAGAGTAATTGTTAATTTCAGAGGTCATATGAGTCTAAACTAGAGTGATAACCATTTATATGGAGGGCAAGGGATAGATATAAACTTAGCAAGTGGTTGGAATTGGGAGATAAGAAAGAAGGAAAAATCAAGGATGATTTTTATCTTGCAAACTTGAATGGCAGGAAGAATTGTGTTTCATTAGAAACAGAGAATTTTGGAGGGTAGGCTCTTGTGAGGCTAAGTTATGTTTTGGACATCTTTGGTTAAGGATGATAATGGAAAATATAAGTAAAAATACCTACCAGGCAACTGGTAATGTGGAATTAGTTTTCAAAAACAGAGGATTGGGGCTAGGTATCTACCTTTGTAAATTATCAACATAAAGATGAAATATGCAAGCTGCATGCATAGATCGTAATGAGATTATCTAGAGACACAGTGGGGAAGGGAAAGGAAAGGGGAAGGGAGGAAAAAGCCAAGTGTACACTCACAATTTCTAGGCAGAAAATGAATGACAATATATCCGATGAGACTGAGGAACAATCAAACAGGCAAGGAGAGGAATAAAAAAATATTCTAAGGAAACTGGAGAAATATTCAGTAAGGAGAAGAAGCAAAGGCAACAGTTTTGAAAGGTCAAGTGTTGTTTGGATTTCATTCTTGAAAAGTACCAATGACATCAGAGGAAGATGACTTGACTTGAAAGTGAGGGAGAGGTTTGCCAAGTCATCAGAGTCCAGTAGAAGGACACAAGTCCTGCAAAAAGTCAAGTAAAAAAAATGATAAGACCATCAGATTTAGCTGTTTAAAATCTTTGGTGATCTTCGGGCATTTTCATAATTGCAGGTATCCCAAAGGTCAATGGAAAAACCCATGGTATTAATATATGGAAAGTGACATCTTGAAGGACCTGTGTAACCAGAAGAGGATGTGGAAATCATGATCACATAGTGAGAATGAGGGATAATAGGTGACTAGCTGGAGACTTCACTCATATCCACATATCTTTACAGAACCAGAGAAAAACCATCAGTGTACCATTTGGTTGGTTGGTTGTTGTTCTCCGTTCTCAAAGATGATCAAAATGACATTGCTACGAGAAAGCGAGGTTTCAATGTGTCTGACTGTGGCTGATCAGACCAATATGAGCTCAGAAAGCTCTACTACAGATTGGGCACTGATCGTCCATGTGAATATTTGGAGTGGCTACTCTAAATTTGTGCATCCTATGTTTCCTTTGTGCTGTCTCAATTCTGCTTTGCTCATTGAAGGACAGCACCTTTGCTGATGTGGCATACCATGCTGAGCAGTCCTATGCCAATGTCTCCCATGTTGCACAGTCAAATCCAAAGTTTTGAGAGAGACCTTGAGAGTGTCCTTGTATTGCTTCTTCTGACCACCATGTGATCACCTGCCCCATCCATGTGAGTTCTCCATAAAATAGTCTTTTTGGCAAGCATACATTTTGCATTTGAACAACATGGCCAGCCTGTTGAAGTTATGCTCTCTGAAGCATAGTTTGAATGCTTGACAGCTCAGTTTGAGCAAAGACTTCAGTGTCTCATACCTCACCCTGCCAGGTGATCCTCAGAATCTTCCTAAGACAGTTGAAATAGAAGCAATTTAGTTTCCTCATATGGCTCTGGTAGACTGTCCATATTTCACAGGCATATGACAGTGAGGTCAACACAACAGCTCTGTAGTCCTTAAGGTTGGTAGTAAGTCTAATACCTCTTCTCTCCCAACCTTTTCTTTGGAGGTTCCCAAACACTGAATTAGCTCTGTCAACGTGTGCATCAACCTCATTCCTCACTATGGTAAGTGAACTTATCCACAGCATTCAAAACTTCTCCATTTGTTGTAACCAATGTTTCCACGTATGGATTGTGTGGTGGTGGTTGATGGAACACCTGTGTTTTCTTGGTGCTAATTCTTATGTCAAAATCAGCATGGGCTAATAGATATTAGCATGGGCTAATAGAGAATAGATCCATGCTTTGTTTCATCTCAGCTTCAGAGGCTGCATTGAGTGCACAATCATCTGCAAACAGAAAATCACGCACCAACACTCCCTCCACTTTGGTCTTGGCTTGTAGCCTTTTCAAATAGAAGAATTTGCCATCAGTATGGTAGCTGACTTTGATGCCGTATTCATCCTCATTGAAAACGTGGCTGAAAACAACATGCTAAAAGGCAGGGGAGCAAGCAAACAGCTCTGTTTCACTCCATGAGAAGGCAGGCGAGCATTATATAATCGACTAATCTAGTCAGCAAATTGGTATGCCTACCAAAAGGAGTGAATGAAAGGCTCATGACAACGCGATTACCACTTGCAGGAAAATGCCATGCCACCATCATCAGTGTCTATGTTCCCACCATGACGAACCCCTGATGAGGTCAAAGAAAAATGTTATTAAGACCTAGAGATCCTTATCATCAATGTGCCAAAAGAGAACCCACTTATAATTCTGGGTAACTTTAATACTAGGCTCAGACTACCAGACTTGGCAGGGAGTCCTAGGGAGGAATGGAATTGAAAACAACAGCCGCAATGGTCATTTACTGCTGAAGACTTACGCATCGCATGATCTTCTGATCACTAACACTGTTTTCCAGTTACCTAAATGCAATAAAACTTCATGGATACACCCTCTCAGCAACCATTGGCATCAAATAGACTATGTGAATGTGAGGAGAAGAGACAGACAAGATGTGAGAGTGACAAAGGCAATGTGTAGTGCAGAATGCTGAACTGATCATAGATTTATCCTTTTCAAGCTAAATATTCACATTCATCAAAATCACCACCCCCAAGGCACAATAACTACCAGAAGAACTAATGTCAACAAATTAGAGCTGTTCTCTGAGCATGAACATTTTGTTACTGACTTGGAGGGAAAGTTGAGCCAACACACAGTTGGCAACAATAGAGCAGAAAAGAAGTGAACAGTTTTCAGAGATTTGGTGTACAGCACTGCATTTGCTCATCTGGGTCAGAACCCTTGCAAACACCAAGACTGGTTTGATGAAAATGAACCGGAAATTCAGAAGCTGCTAAATGAAAAACAAGAACTCCACAGTATTTACCAGCAGGATAGTTCATACACCTCTAAGGAGGCAGCATTTAATTCCATCAAAAGCAAAGTACAAGCAAAGCTTAGAGAGATGCAGGATTCCTGGCTCAGTAAGAAGGTAGACGAAATTCAGTTTTATGCTGATGATAACAATCCAAAGCTCTTTTACGATTCGCTGAAAGCTATTTATGGAACAAAATTCTATGATGCATTACAATTACTCAGTGCTGATGGAGCCACACTGATTAGTGATAAGGACGATCCTAGAGAGAGGGACTGAACTCTTGCTTAGTATTCTCAATAGATCATCATCAATCAATCCTGAGGCCACTGACCATTTACCACAGGTTGAAGTCAATCCCTTCTTAGCCAAACTTCCAACTGAAGAAGAGGTTTTGAGGACCATCAGGCTCCTTTCATGTGGCAAAGCACCTGGTTCTGATTCTAATCCAGTTGAGATTTACAGGGTAGGGGGACCATTGATCATACAAAAGCTGACTGAAATTTTCCAGGTTATATGGAAAAAGGAGGTTAACCCCCAGGAGTTCAAGGATGCCTCCATTGGCCATCTCTATAAAGGTAAAGGGAATAGATTGTCTTGTGACAATCACGGGGGTGGAGAGGTCTCTCTGAGTCATTGCTGGCAAAATTCTTGCTAGAGTCCTCCTTAATAGGCTGATCCTTCACCTCCATGATGATTATATACCTGAGAGACAGCGTGAATTCAGAAAGGTCCGAGGAACAGTTGATATGCTGTTGACTGCCTGACAACTCCAGAAGAAATGCCAGGAGCAGGACAGAGGTCTGTACTCAATGTTTGTAAATCCGACTAAAGTCTTTGACACTTAGTCGTGAGGGCTTGTGGAAAATGTCAAACTTTGATTGCCCAAAAAAGTTCATCAGTATTGTACATCAATTTCATGATGGCAGTTTGCCCGGGTTCTGGATAGTGGACAATACTCTTGAGTGTAGCATTTAAATCCTCTATAAAGCATTAATTGAAAGACAAGGATGTTGGTAAAGGCAGTTCTCTTGCCAAGATCACATTCCTTTGAAATGTAACTCAAATGAATATTGTCTTGAAAATATTTTGAAATTTTGCACATTTTAGAGAATTGATACGAAAATGTTCCCAAATAAGGATTTTGTGTTTGTCTTTCAATGCTGAGGAAGACCATGCCATCAGAGAAATGATGACATGACTTGCACTTGACTTTGTTTTGAGTGAGTGAGGGCTGTGCAGGTCACAGTCTCACTTCTCTAGAGCCATCTGAATCCAGTGACCAGATATTCATCAGAATGACTGGAGATGATCCAGGATGAGGCAGTTGGGGTTAAGTGACTTGCCCAAGGTCACAGTTAGGGAGTGTCAAGTGTCTGAGGTGAGATTTGAACTTGGGTCCTCTTGACTCCTGCACTGGTGCTCTATCCACTGCACCATCTAGCTGCCCAGCAGTAGGCTTAAGGTTCTGGGAAAGGACAGGACAGGACAGGGGAAAAAAAGAGGAGAGGAGAGGAGAAGGGAGGAGAGGAAAGGAGAGGAGAGAAGTCAGTAAAACCCAATTCAACTGGGCATCTTTTGGCCATCCAAATTTACCTTCCTTTGGGCAGGAGAAGGACGGGGAGGGGGGATGCCCTCCCTTCATTTGTGCCTAAATAAGGAAGTTTAAAGAGAAACCACTAACAGAAAATAAACCATTTTGTGGCCATAGACCTTATATAATATTTTGGCAGTGTATGTCAATGAGTGGAATGAAATATGAAATTGAGCCTTTTGTGTATAGTATATGTCATGTGTCTAGCTATTAACACAGTACCTGGCACATTGTAGACATTATATTTGTTGATTCATTGATTAATTTGTATAGTATTCTCTTGAGGTCAAGGGCTATCTCACGTTTTTACATTTGTATCCACAGGATCTAGAACAATGCCTGGCCCATAGGAGCTACTAAATGAATACTTGTTGATTGATAGGCAAGACCAGCCTAATGCAAAATTTCTCACCTAGAAATATCTACTAGGCATATAATCTCTTGGCAAAAAAAATATTTCAGATGTGCATTATCTAGGACATCTTTCCCTTTGAATAAGTGCAGTCTTTAGCCAATTCATTCTCAATGCTTCAATGAGTCCACCCAAGATAGTTACCATATGAAGAGAAAAACAAAGAATGTTCCAACACTAAAAATTGGAAGCTAAAAAGCCCTGACATCTAATATAAAATATGTGTTCCTGAAGGATTAAAGTTAAGATGTAGACGGCAAGAGAGTGATGGCATGCCCAAGTGATTGCTGGTAATAGCATCTTGTACTCTTTTGGAGAGAGGGAAAAAGGACCTTGATACCTAGTGAATTATGTTTGCTTTTCATTTACTATTTAAACAGGGCTGACTAGTCTTCCAGGGAAAAAGACTTTCAGGCTCAAGTATGCTTCAGTTTTGCCTTCAGTTTTTCTCTTCCTCTTGCACTACATACACAGGTATTTTTAGAGCATGAAGAATACGCTCTGCTGATGATATCGTCTCCAACCTTGAAACCTTTTGATAAATGGATTTTATTTGGAAGCTTAAATATTGTATGGTGCTTTCCATCCTAAAATAATAAATTATACCTGTAGAAACAAGTATGTTTTCATTCAAATAGATTTATAATTTAATAATACTATCCATTATAGATGGAAAGTGACCAAAAAAAAATGGGATTATCTACCTGTTTAATCATGGTCTAAAAACTAACAGTTGCTTTTGGAGACTAACAAAAGTTGAAATCCACCAGTCTTCATGAATCTCTTTCTGAGTGGACATCAAATAAATTATTTCCTTGACTTGGGCATTATTAAATCATTCCAGATTTCAGGGATGTTTGGATTTTGACTTTGAAGGAATCTCAAGATTTTTGAGTACAAACCCATCACTATGTAGATGAGGAAACTGAGGTGCAGAAAGATTAAGCAATTTGCTTAAGGTTCCATAAATGAAAAGTTGAGAGGTGATATTTACATCTAGGTTCCCTGGTTAAAACAAATTAGTGCTTTACCTTCCTACTCACTAAAAATGCTGTCTCCTTTAGGCAAATATTCTTATAAAATTCCTTTCAATGAGAGATATTTTTCAAAATAATTATGCAAAATACTAACATCATCATGAATAATTCTCTTCAAACACAACACTCCATTTCCTTTCCTGATTCCATACCTTTTTCCTTGTCTGACCTTTGCCAGGAACTTTCTTCCTTGTCATCTCAACTTCCTGACTTTCCTAATTTCCTTATCCCAACTGAAAAATATCTTTTTCAGTCCTGCTTAAACATAGTGACATCCTTTTAAAATTATCTCCAATTTATCCTTTATATATGTTTTTTATATAGTTGTTTATATTTTGTTTCCTCCAATAGACTACATTCTCCTTGGGATCAGGAATTTTTTTTTTTTAAATTCTTTGGATCCCTAATATTAGGACAGCTCCTGGATATCTGGCACACACTAGTGATTCATAAAAGCTTATTAATTTGCAAACTTTACTTTCACTAAAGTTGCAGAATTCTCTTCATGATCTGAGTATAATTCTCTATAAAACTCTATTTTTGTTTATTGTGCCCTCACCCATAAAAGACAAATTTCTAAATTTAGCATGTTAATAGAAACCCAGGTAAAGAACACTGGAATCAAAGCAAATAATACAGATTTGAATCCTAACTCTTTCTTGGTCTGTGACTTTGGTGCTCGTACTTAGAAGTTCCAATTTCCTAGTAGATCATCTAGTCTCAGTCTATTTAATAATTCTATGACTTTTGGGCAAGTCATTCTCTGGTTGTCACTTTCCTCATCTGTATTCTGTAGAGACTGAATCAAATGACATCTAAGCTCCCTTTTGCTTTTATATCTGTGTTCTGTGAAGAATATAGATCAATAAACCCATTTAGTAGGAATGCAAAATAAAAGAAATTTTAAGCACTTTTCATCATATGACTGCTAACTTACTTTCCTCACTATCAACATAGTATGAGAAGGAAGGTTTCCTCTGGCATTTTCAGGATTCTATTTAAAAACTGTGGGGGGCGGGGAGGAAAAACTTTTATAACTTAAGGAACCTCTGCACACAGTCTTGACACTTATGTCATAAATTAGTATGTAGATGATGGATTGCTTCCGCTTGATCCCAGCCACTTATTCTCATAGTTATCATTAGTCTTTCTGACCCCAGTTGCAACTATCCCCAGTCTATGGAGAATACTGGTAGACTTTGGACGCTTCTGCATCTCTGGTGATTCAGATTTTCTTTATAGTTCTGCTGAGACTCATTTGGTTCATCTGAAGATTCATCCCTGGTCTACTTCATGACAACTCAAGTACATGGCTTAGCTTCCTCTTCCTCCTCTCTCTGTCTCCTTGCAATGACAATTTCCTCTATTAATGGCACAATGTCTCATGAGAAACTGAAATCTCAGGCTGCCTGCTCTCAAGCCCAACTCTTCTTGGAGCCTAAGGTATCATGTCACTCCTAATTGGGAATGCTTTTCCTCACTGCACAAGATACTAATGACTATGCATTTAATTCGCTCTCACCCCTAATGTGCTATAATATAAGGTCACTGAAGCATTCACTAAATGGTAGAGAAGGGAAGTTCAATATATTTGTCAAAATCATAATTGATATGAAATATCTGAACTGTTTAAAACAAAAGCAAGCATCATCTGTACTGGAGATAAACTTGAAGCCTTCCCAGTAAGATCAGGAATGAAACACGGATGCCCATTATCACTAGTATTATTTAATATTGTACTAGAATTTCTGGCTCTAGCAATAAGACAAGACAAAAGAAATTTAAGGAATTAGAATAGGCCATGAGGAAACAGAACTATTCCTCTTTACAGGTGATATGATGGTATACTTAGAGAATCAACAAAAAACTAGCTGAAATAATTAACAATTTTAGTGGTTATAAAATATAAACTAAAACCATATAAATCATAAGCACTTCTATATATTATTAGTGAAGTCTAGCAGCAAAAGAAGAAAAAGAGAAATTCTATGTCAAGTAACCATAGAAAATGTAAAATACTTGGAATTCTACCTGCCAAGACAGACCCAAAGACTATATGAACACAATTACAAAACACTTTTCATACAAATAAAGACATATTTAAACAACTGGAAAAATACTAATTGTTCATGAGCAGAGTGAATTTATATAATAAAACGACAATTCTACCTAAATTAATTTACTTTAGCATCATATCAATGAAATGACCAAATAATTATTATATAGAGGTAAGAAAAATAATAAAATTCATCTGGAAAAACAAAAGTTCAAGAAAATCAATGAAGTCAATGGGGAAAAATGATAAGGAAGGTAGCATAACAGTTGCAGATTTCAAACTATACTACAAAGTAGTAATCATCAGAACAATCTGGTACTGGCTAAGAAATAGAGTGGTGGATCAGTAAAATTGACTAAGTCTATAAAACACAGTAGGAAATAACCATACTAATCTACTTTTTATAAAAGCAGTCATCCAAGCTTTCAAGTAAGATCTCAACATTTGACAAAAATTGGTGGAGAAACCGATAAGCAATTTGGTAGAAAATGCATAGACCAGCATATACCATAAGATATACTGAGATAAGGTTAAAAATGGATAGATTATTTTGACACAAAGATTTATACCATAAGGAAATTAGCAAAGCATAGAAAATGTACCTGTCAGATTTATGATTAAAGGAAGAGTTTATGACCAAATAAGAGGATGAATTAAGGGAAGTAAAATAGATAATTTTGATTAAATGAAATTTAAAAAGCTTTTGCAAAAACAAAACTAACGCAGCCAACATTAGAAGAAAATGGAACTGGAGAAATTTTGTGTCAAGTACCTCTGATAACGTTCTCTTTTCTCCAACCTATGGAAAACTGAGTCAAATTTATAAAAAAAAAACAAGAACCATTTCTCACTTGGTAAATGGCCAAAGGGTCTAAACAGGCAGTTTTCAGAAAAAAAAAATTAAAGCTATCAGTAGTCACATGAAACAAATGTTCTTAATCACTCCTGATTTGAGAAATGCAAATTGAAAGAACTCTGAGAAACCATCTCATACCTCTCAGTTTGTCTAAAACAGAGAAGGAAAATGACAAATGCTGGTGGGCATGTGGAAAAATTGGGACACTGATGCACTGTTGGAAATACTTGAAACATTCTGGAAAACAATTGGGAACTATGCCCAAAAGCTAAAAATACTTTGCATATACTTTGACTCAGAATTACCACTATTAACTCTATATCCAAAAGAGATCAAAGCAAAGGATAAAACGATTCATTTGTACAAAAATATTTATAGCAACATTTTTTTTGTGTGTTGGGGTATGATTATAAATCCAGGAGATGCCAATCAATTGGAAAATGGCTGAACAAATGAACTTCAAAATTTTAAAAAAATGATTCTTATATATAATTGGGAAATATTCAATGAAATAAGTAAAATAATTATTTTAATATGACAAAAGTTGTACATTTCATAGGCAGAATTTGAATTATATAATCTTTTCACTCCAAATTCAGGTGGCACCTGAAATGAATATTGAAGGAAACAAGGTATTTCACAGAGGAAGAAGTCAGAAGTTAATATTTTCCAGGAATGCAGGATGCCCATGGCAAAGCTAGGCAAATAAACAGTGACATGTAGTGTGACAAGAATTTAGTCCAATTTGACTGATCCACAGAGTGTATGCAGTGGGATAATGTATGATTTCTGTGTCAGATAGGTTGGAGTAGGGAAAGATTCAAACTAAGAATTAGAAAGGAGAGAAACAAACAACTGATATATGCCAGGCACTGTGCTAAATGCTTTGCAAATATTATCTCATTTGGTTCTCGCAACAACCCTGGGGGGTAGGTGCCATTTATTATGTTCAATTTGCAGTTGAGGAAATTGAGTCAGACAGATATTTATTGACTTGCCCTGGGTTATATAGCTAGAATATATCTGAGGCTGGATTTGATCTTTGTTCTTCTTGACTTTTGTCCCTGAAATCTGTGCCAACTAACTGCCTCAATGGTGAGACTAAAAAGAAATGTGCTATTTCCACAGTTTCAGTAGAAGGTTAATGAGGCCATGACTTAGGTCAGTGGTTATAGGAATTTACTGAAGAAGATTATGAATGCAAATTATGCTGTGGTTTAGGTATAAGCTACAAGATATGGCCTCCAGTTATTTATGTACAGTGTGAGAAAGAGGAACCAAGCATGGAATTCAGATCATGAACTTAGGTGGCTGGAAAGATCATACTAATGTAAGCAGTAATAGGGAAATTCAGAAGAAGAGTAGGTTTGAGAGAAAGATAATGAATTGGGCATGTTGTCTGTATTAGGTATGTCAAGTTTGAAAAACCTATGTAGGCAATTGTATCTAATAGATTGGGGATGATCCGGGACCTGAAGTCAGGGAATAGACTGGGGCTAGAGAAATGCATCTGAAAGTTTCAGCATGTATGTGGTAATTACACTGATGAGGGGTGACAAGAGATCACCAAGTGAGAGAATGTACAGAGCATAAGTCCCAGCAAAGAGTCTTTGAGGTAAATCTGCAATTAGGGGAAATCAGGTGGGTGATAATTCAGCAAAGAAGATTACTCATAAATGTAGGAGGAAAATCAAGAAAGAGAAATGTAAAGAAAACTCAGGAAGGGAAAAATACCCAAGAGAAAAATGTGGTCAATTTTGTGGAATGGTACAGAGGAATCAAGAAGTAAAAGGACTGATCCTAGCCCATTAGACTTGACAATTAGAATGTAACCGACAACAAGGAAAAGTTCAGTTTCAAATGAACAATGATGTCAGAAGCCAAATTGCAGAGAATAGACTATAAGTAGCTAATTTCTCCCTTTCCCCCATCATTCTCTTTTTTGTCTTTAAATTTATAAATCATTCTTCATATTAGTATTATAAGGGTTCTAGATCCAGTTTATTTTCATTTGATGTAATATCTCTCTAGAACCATATACTTTTCCATTCTTGCCAGCTTGTTCCACTATTTTTGCTTCTTACATATTGTCTCCCCTCCAAAGCAGGAGCAATTTGATGAAGTTTAATTGGATTGGCAACATTTTACATGTCTTCTCAAAGGGTTGATAAAGACTACAAATATAGTCATTAATTGAATTACATATAATATATACTTGATTTTCTCGTTCCTGAGTTGTCCAAACTCAGAAAATAAAATACAATTTAAAAGTGGGGAAATTGTTGAGTCTTGTCTCCCTACATGAGAGTGGGAAATAGACTCCTGGGACATTAACTGAGTGAAATGAGTGGTTATGAAAGGGAGGGTTCCATTTGCTCCTGGTTTCTATCTGGACTATTTTCCCATATTGGTAGTTTTTGTAAGGACACTATTAAATAAGTAGACATATGCTGCTGGATGATATGCTGTCTCAATCTGATTTTTCTTAAAAGAAAATACCTACTGTATTCATTAGGACAGAAAAGATAGCAGAGGAGGATGACTGAGCTTGCTCTCACAAGAGATGTCTAGTACTCAGGAGCTATTTCTTTGCTCAGCAACCAAATATATACATACATACATACATATATATATATATATATATATATATATATATATATATATATATATATGAAGACCACACAACCTAATAGCAATTAGGTGGTTATTGCTTATAATTGAAGAACAAAAGAATACTATTATAGAGGTCGATTTAAAATGAATTTATCATCAGTAACTAGAAACAGAAAAAAAGGATATTTATGTCCATATAAAAGTGACTGAAACTGGCTAAAAAGCTCAAAGAAACCATCAAAACAATATCTGAGAATTGTATGTAATAAATGTATTTATTCTTATGAGGAGACCTTGTATAAATAATTCTAATTCCTATAATGAACATATAACAACAAAGAAACATTGGTACTTTCTTACAATATTTTCTATGAAGATATAGCAATACCATTAATCTATAAGCATTTTAATAACAGAATTGTAATAGATGTCACCATAACAATTATTCATAATCCCTCAAATCTGTGCAACAAACTGATTACAAAATAATGAAACACAGTAGACAAAATCAAAATCATATAGCAATATGATATTGCTTATCATTCCTGTCATCCTGTGTGCTAATAGAGTTGTATTAGTGATACTTTTGGTGGGTTAGTCATGAAAAAAAAGTCCTTAACTACCAATCACTATGCTAAGCAATAGGGAAATGAGGAAACACAAATACATGGTACATGTTCTCAAGGAGCTCACATCCTTCTGGGGAAGATAATATGCAAATAACATATAACATGTATATGGAATAGCTTGGAGGTAAACTCAAGGTAAGTCACTAGCAGTTTATTGAGTAGGGGAATGACATGGTCAGGTTTGTGCTTTAGGAAAATCATAATGGCAGCTAAGTAGAGATTACTTTTGAGATACCACTATCCTGCTGGTCACTCAGGCTCCCAATTTAGAAGTCACTTACTCTTTCTCTATTAATTTTATAACATCTATGATAAGCCTCCTTTTCTCCTCTGACACTGCCACCATCTTGGTTGTAGGCCCTCATGATGTCATGCCTAGATTATTAGAAAAGGTTTCTGGTTGCTTACCCTGCCACAAATCTCTCTCCACTTTAGTCCATCTACCACTCAGCTGTCATGTTTAGGAAGTGATCTTCTTAAAGTGAAAGCCTCACCATGGAACCCTCCTACTCACCAAACTCCAGTGGCTCCCTATCACCTGCAGGACCAAATATAAAATCCTCTGCCATTCAAAGACCTCCAAATCCTGGCCCCTACCACCTTTTTGGTCTCTTTTTGCACCTTATTCCCCTCCCCCACCCACATACTACAATTCAGTGTACAATTGACTTTCCTGTTGTTCCTCAAATAAGACACTCCATCTCCAGGGCACTTTCTACTGTTGTCCCATATACCTGGAATACTCTTCCTCCTCACCTTCACCTCTTGACTTTCTTAACTTCCTTTGAGTGCAAGTTAAAAATCCCACTTTCTATGAGAAATCTTTCTAAATCCCCTGAAGTTCTAATATCTTACTTCTACTGATTATCTCCAATTTACACTGGACATACCTTGTTTATATATAATTGTTTGCATGTTGTCTCCCCACTTAGATTGTGAGCTCCTTGAAAGCCAAGACTTGTTTTGCCTTTGTATCCTTAGCATTTAGCACCATGCCTATCATGTTGTAGTAGGTACTTAATAACTGCCCGTTGACTGACTATATGATGAATTGGTTTTGATGAAACTTAAGAGAGACTAAGTAGGCATGAACTGATAAGAGTTAGTTCTGTACTGCACTTTGGGTGAAGTTACTCCTCCCACCAATAAAAAAGATAAAATCAAAGTTAACCCCATTACATTTTAATAGTTGAGTCCTAGGGAGTTTCCAGAGACATATTGTGATTGAATGATCTGCCTAGCAGAATTCCTCTAGTAAGCACCAGAGAAATTAGCTCTTAATTCTTGACTCTCAGCCCAGCGTTCTATTCACTATGCCACAGTTCACTTTCAGTGCATACTGTCATAATTAAAATAAAGAAATCAGCAGGGATGAAGGTTGATTAAGACACTAGATAAGAAAAAAACTTAGAAACCCAAAATTAACAGTAATAAAAACAACATAGCCAGTGGTTTGATAAATGATGGACCAACAGATGACTTAAGTTAAACTTTTTAATGACCTTTGGGACACATAGCTGCTGCTGCAATAGCAAAACATTGGTTTTAAAGAAAAGAAAATAAGGAAACAAGAAAGGATATTATGCAGTTCTCCAGTGAGGGAGTGCATAGATATAGAATGGGCTTACATATTTTAAAGAAATATTCACATGGAAAAAATTTTTTTAGATATAGAAGATGACTAAAAATTATGTCTTCCTGGATGTTGCTTATACTGACAAAGATATGGGGTGGAAGGGCTATTTCAAAGAGTCACAGGAACACATATGACATACACACATGTGTGTATATATATATACACACACAGCCTATACACATATATGCATACATACATATGTATGTATGAATATTATATATTTTTCTAGTCATACTCGTCATGCTTTTTGTTCAGAATGTCAGTATTTACAATGCTATCCTGTTTTCCATTTCATTATAAAATATTAGTATTCACTGATTGCCCAAAATGCACAAATTATAGGTGATACAAAACCGGTAGATAAGTCATTTTCAAATATAACCAGATTTAGAGAATATATAAAATGTAAACCCTTAGTGATAATACATAGGTCAAGACATGTTCACCTGGGATTGATGTAATGGGTCTACCCTACTATGGACTTCTTAAGTTCATGTAGGGAACAAGACTACCTCACCCACAGAATGTAACATTAACTTCAGCCAAACACCTTGCAAATTCACGCTAATAATCACATAAGGAAGAGGTAGAAGATGTGTTTGATTTCTAAACTGTTACTGGAAAAACAACTTATCATGCATAGTATTCATGAGCCAGCAGTGCTATTTTTATATAAAAAAATGTACCATCCTTCTCCTATTTCTACATTCCCTTCTTGAGAGAAATACTGTAATGTTGTCTTAGTCTGATAGGGATTTTCTGGCATGTCTTAAAGTGATGTAGGATTTAAATAGAATTTGTGGTCTAAGTTATTTATCTAAAATGCACTGCACTGAAGATGGATATCATTTTTTGATTAGAAAGCCATAAATCTCAAATCTTCTGCTTTAACTTAAAAAAAAATCAAGACTAAAGCTAAACCCTGACACAGAAATAGCATATTAGAAAAAGGACAAATATAAAATCATTGCTTTAAAAAGTCTAGTGACTGACTACTTTGTGGTCTACCTTTACCATCCCTAAATTTTCTTTTGTACTGGAACCATCCTTGTATCCTTAAACTCTGCTCCTGTGCTTTCATAAATCTTTTGTACTCAAGAGCTCTACTTCTGTCTATGATGTGGAACTTAAATTTCTATATTTTGTGACTATTATTAGTAGTGACTTTTGGTTTCATCTGAAAAACATAAGTTGAGAAAGCACACTTATTTCAAGAGAAACACCAAATCTTGGATTCAAGTCAACTGAGGAGAATGTGTCATCTCTCGGGGCAAAGAGAACTATGTCCCAAACCATAGTCATGGAACTACAAACCAGAACTGAGTATGAGATCTTATCTTACTTGCCAGTTCTGACATTTCTTTACCTGTATCTTGCTTTCACATGGTAAAATAATACTAGGTCAAAATAGATGTTCAATTACCAAGAACCATATAAAACCTTCCACGAATTACTGAAGGTGGAAAGTTATCATGATTACAGATAATGACTTCTTTTCTGGATAGGTTGCAATAGCATAGTATCCTATAAACTGGTAAGAAACTTTAAATAAATGTGGATTTTATTTTTGATATGATTCGAACGCTTTATTATAAGCCAGTGTAAAACACTTCGACATTCTAAAAATCTATCATCTATGATTTGTTGGTAAAGAAAGTTTCTTCACTGAAACATACAAAAACTTCTCTATAGATTAGTCTTCTAAGGTTATCTGAGGCTCCAAAAGGATAGGTGAACAATTCTTGGTCACATTGCTAATAAGGATCAGAAGAGGAATTTCAACTAGTGTTTTCTGACTCCAAAACCAGAATTTTTTCATTGTGAATAATATTTCTAATATTATTATATGTCAGTTTAGACATTTTTCCCAAATCCTTAAGGGTGGGATATCTTCATTAAAGGATTAATAAATAAATGAGATCACTGAAGGAAATATATTGAAAAAAACTTCAATGATTCTGCTAAATTCAGAAAAAAGTGAACCAGAAATCATATGGTCTAGAGATTATTGATTTGCCAAAGAAGATATGACCATTACAATGCTGGAAATATGTTAGCAATGCTAGATTTCCATGCAATTTATTGACATTATTGTAAAACGTACGCAAACTTTCAAAATACACTCCAAACAATTTACTAGGTGTCATAAAATAGAAAAGCAGAAAAGATGTTCATTATCCTATAATCCTTAAGTCTTTCAAGTTAATGTTGTCAGTAGTGGGAGATATGACTTGGACCATTGGTTTTAAACTGCGAATCTGATTTGCTTGCTTATAGTAATGCAAATTTCTTCAAGTGACTTAAAAGAATTATAAGGAGCAAAACAATATGTTTACAATAGTAGAATGATATAATGGAATTGGAAAAATGATTGGTGTTAGAAGCATGTTATGGGTTTGCCTCTCTTTTGTCATACTTGCTAAGTGCCAAGGAATGAGTTCCTTTGCCTCTGAGCCTCAGTTTCTTCATATATAGAATGGGGTCATAATAGATGTATTAGCAATCCAAAAAGGGGGTTGTCAGGAAAGGGATCCATAAATCACCATATGTTCTATGCACGTGAGATACTGTTATCCTTCTAGAAGCCTTACAACCTGAATAAATGATAATGACCAATTCTCTGCATGATTTTAGCGATGTATCCACTTTGCTTAGGCTATGTAGACACAGTTAAACCATGACAGAACTTTAACAGAGGGAATCATCAATGTATTGGGTCAGAATTGTCCTGTTGGCTGCTTTTGGGTAAGAATAATAAATGCAGAATGATGTACCATATATAAAGTCCAGTAAAAATATGACATTTTAATACCAGAGTGTACTGCTTGACTGGAAGGTATGATTAAATCTTGATGTATTGCTTCAGTCACTGATGCTTTCCTTCCTGTATGTAATGTGTGTACCAAAAAATCAATAATGGTCTCTAAAGGTATTAAAGCACTTCATAGAAATAGGATTCATTTTTTCCTGTTTTCCGTTTTTGAGACATTAATGCATTAGTTCATGTATATACTAATGCTGGTTCCTGAAGTTTCATAAACTCTGGCCCCCAAAGGTACAAGTATTCCTGATTTTTACCCTTCCCATCTCTCCCCTTCCCATCCTCTTTTCTTTTTTCTTTTCTTTCCTTTCCACCCGCCTTTACCTTCCATCTTTCCTTTTTCCTTCTTTCTTTCCTCCCTCCCTCCCTTTTTTATTTTCTTTCCTTCCTAAAAGCAAAATCCTTTGTGTTTAGTAAAGGCAACTTTATTTTGTTTAAATATCTCTAGCGAAAGCAGCAACATCTACCTGTGTCATAACTGAAAGCTTATCTCTAGCTTTGGCTACAAAGATGAGCAGTCTGTGAGCTTATGTCCCATACTTGCATTTCATCTTCTACTCCTAAGATTAATTGAGTAAGTACTCTTCCCTTGATTAAGAATTAAAACATAGGTTGTTTCTTCATTCCTGTAAGTCATACACTTTGTACCAGGGGATCAGACTCAGGAAATAAACTTTTATAGGATAAAGAATCTAATAATGACCATTACTTTAAAAAACAAGGATAAAGCAAAGGATAATATCTACTCTGATTATCATTCTTATATATACATATATATATATATATATATATATATATATATATATATATATATATATATATATATATATATGGAGAGAGAGAGACAGACAGACAGAGAGACAGAGAGACAGAGAGAGATTGAGATCTGTGTATCGATGTTGTCTGCCCTTTACAAAGAAATCCAAGGGCCAAATGTATGTTTTAATCAGTCCAAGGAATTTCCTACATGAAAATTTCATTTATCATTGCAGTTCAGCACAAATTTTCTGCAATTGATCATCTTAGAGATTTTCTCGAGACTGAGAGTTTAAATAGACTGTCTAAGGACACATAATTAATAACGTGTCAGAGGTAGGAATTAACGTGTTTCCTTTTCTCTAAAATCTGTACTTTATGCAATATAACATATTAAAATTCATCAGTATATATAATAAATATATTTTTACACATACAAATATGTATACATGTTTATACATTTATATAAATAAGTAGCTCTAATTTAATATTTAGTTTTTCAAGCAATGAACATGTTTAATATGAATCTCTATAATTTTACATTTATGTTTAAAAATCTATATTATATAGAATAATGATAAAGGCACTGAACTAGACTGAGAAAGAATTAGATTCTAGCCCTGATTCTTCCATTAACTCACTGTATGACCTTGGGCAAGTCAATAGATATATCTGGACTTCTGTCTCTTTAAATGCCAAATGGAGGCTTAAGAATCAACAAGGTGACCTGATAATCAATAAAAGGTAATGCTGACTTGATGCTATTAAGTGAAGTATTGTATGAGGAAATGAGGGAGACACTAATTCTGCTATACACTGATCTTGCCAGATCATGTATGGAAAATTGAATATGTGAATATATGTCTCCCTAGTCACATTTTTGGAAAAACATTGACAAACTGAATGGCAAGAAGCAGAGATTATATATATATTATATATATAATATTATATATATATATATATATATATATATATATATATATATGATGTTACATGAAAATTAGCTTAAATACCTGGGAGGTGTTTAGCTTGAAGAAAAGACTTTGCAGGAACATGATAACTATCTTCAACAATTTATAGGACTACTACATGGAATAAAGACTAGACTTATTCTCCTTTGCCCCAGAAAAGATGGGTGAAAGCTATGGGTAAATCTTTCAGCAATTCAGCTCAGCATTAGGAAAATATTCCTAACAATAAAAGCTCTAGAAATTGGAATTAGTTGTCTCAGGACATGTTAAGTTTCTCTGTCACATGAAGTTTCCAGGTTGAAGCTGGTTAACCAGAAAGCTAAATGAGACAATGATATTGTACCATCTTTTGAAAATAATTCAATTCAAAAATAGGCAAAGAAAGAGTCCTACCAAATTCCTTCTATGACATAAATATAGTGATGACACCTTAACCAGGAAGAGCAAAAACAGAGAACTATGGAACAACTTCTCTAAAGAACACTGATTAAATATTTAAATAAAACACTGTAGAGGGGATAGCACCAATATATAAAAAATCATACACAATGATCAGATGGGATTTATACCTGGAATGCAAAGCCAGTTCAATATTAGGAAGTCCATCAACATAATTGACAATATTAATAAGAAAACAAACAGAAGTTATATGATTATCTAATTAATGCAGAAAAAGCTTTTTAACAAAATATAATACCTAGTCTGACTACAAGTACTAGAGAACATAGTAATAAATGGAGGTTTTCTTAAAATGATAAGTACCATCTACTTAAATCCACCAGCAAGCATTATGTGTAATCTGGATAATCTAGAAGCCTTCCTAATAAGATCCAGATGAAGTAAGGATGTCCACTATCATCATTACTACTTAATATTTTACTAGAAATGCAATTTATAGTAATTAGATAAGAAAACAAAATGGAAGGAATTAAAATGGGCAAGGAGAAAACAAAGCTATCACTCTTTGCTGATGACATGATAGTATACTTGAAGAATCCTAGAATCAAATAAAAAAAGAGTTGAAATAGTTAATAACTTTAGCAAAGTTGCAGGACATAAAATACACCTACAGAAATCATCAATATTTTTATATATTACCAACAAAGTCCAAAAGCAAGAGATAGAAATGGAATTCCATTTAAAATAACTGCGGACAACATAAAATACTTGAGGAAATATATGAATAAAATTATAAAATACTTTTCATGCAAAATAAAGTTAGATTTTAAAATCTGGAAAAATTACAATTTCTCATTTGTAGACCAAACCTATACAATAAAAGAACCTAAATTAATTTACTTATTCGGTGCTATACCAATAAATCTGCCAAAAGCATTTTATAAGAGCTAGCAAAAATAGCAAAATTGTCATCTAGAAGAACAAAAGGTCAAGAATATCAATGAATAGTGGCCAAGATGTACCAGATATCAAACTGTATTATAAAATGCTAATTACCAAACAGTGTGGTACTGGAAAAGAAATAGAATGATGGATCAATGAAACAGATCAGGTACACAAAGCACTGTCATAAAATAGCCATAGTAATCTAGTGTTTGATAAACTCAAAAATCCATGATTTTGGGGGAAAAACTAATTATTTAACAAAAATTGTTAGGAAAATTGAAAAAGCATATGATAGAAGCTTGGCATGGAATAGTTCATTTGTCAGATCTATGAATAAGGGAAGAATGTAAGACCAAACTAGAAATAGAGATCATTACAAGATGAAAAATATATAATTTTGGTTATATTAAATTGAAAAACTTTTACATAAACAAAACCAATGCACACAAGATTTAAAAGAAAGAATACATCTTAGGGGGGAGGGTGTTACTGCATGTCTATGATAAAGGTCTAATTTCTCAAATATATAGGGAATGGAGAGAAATTTATAAGGATACAAGTTATTCCCCCAATTGATATTCAAAAATATGAAGCAGGTAGTTTTCAGATGAAGAAATCAAAGCTATTTTTATTCATACAAAAATAGAGAAATTCAAATTCAAGTAATTTTGAGTTACCATTTCCACCTATTAGATTGGCTAACATGGCAAAAAAGGAGAATAAAAAAAATGCTGGTGTGGATGTGTGAAAATTGAAAAATGAATGCATTCTTGTGAAATGATACCATCATTGTTGCGAGCAATTTACTATTATGCGCAAAGGGATATAAAATGGTGTATATTCTTTAATTCAGCAATACCTCTACTAGGTCTATATTCCTAAGAGAAAAAAAGGGGGGGAAATCTAATTATATATATATATATATATATATATATATATATATATATATATGTAGATAGATAGATATAGATACATAGATATTTTTATGGTGCAAAAAGATAAATATTGAGGAAATGTTCATCATTTGTGGAATAGCTGAACAAGTTGTGGAATATAATTGTAAAGGAATAGTATTGTGCTATCAGAAATAATGAGCAGAAGATTTCAGAAAATTCTCGAAAAACTTCCATGAACTGATGCAAAATGAAATGAGCAAAACCAGAACATTACATACAGTAATAGCAATATTGCACAATGATCAACCATGAATGCCAGCTCCCTTTAGCAATGTATGATCTAAGACTGTTCCAAGAGTCTCATGATAAAAAGTGCTATCCACCTGAAGAAAAAGAAGTGATAGAGTCCGAATGTAGATTGAAGTATTGTATTTTTCACCATATTTTTCTTGGGCAATGTTTTCTTTCACAACATGACTGACATAGTATAACATATATCAAGTTCCTTACCATCTCATTTGGAGGAGGGGAGGTGAAGAAAATTTAGAACTCAAAATTTTGTAAATGAATGTAAAAATTTGTTTTTTCATGCAATTGTGGCAAAAGAAAGTTTAAAAGAATGTTGAAGTGTGACTTTTAACTTTAAATAATATAAAAAATAATACCATTTAGCAGAGTGGAGCCAAGATGGTGTAGTAGAAGCAGGAATCTGCTACAGTTCTCTCCTGAAAGCCCTCCAAAAACCTGTAAAAAAGACTCTAAACTAATTCTAGAGGAACAGAAGTCACAAAATGACATACTGAAACAAATTTCCAGCCCAAGACAGTCTGGAAGGTGGACAGGAAGGGGCTATCACGTCCATTTGGGAGCAGAGTACAGTTAGGCATGGGCCAGGCTGGTGTGGACAGAGTTGGAATAGGCCTTAGATGATTGAATCACTGGCAACTGCTGTGGATTCCAGACTTCTCAACCCACAAATAGGAAAGAATTTCAAAAGTCAGTGGGAAGGGTCTCTCACCCGCCTGAGAGTGGTACTTTGTCCAATCTCTGCACAAGCCCCAAGGAAGCTGCAGAAAGTGGTGAAACAGAGGTTGCTTCTGGAACCCTCCACTTAACAAAGCTCAAAAGTCAAGTAACTGGCTGGGAAAATGAGCAAATCAGAAAAAAGAAACAGACCATAGATTCTTACTTTCTTATTGAAGAGGTATGTTCTTATGTTTTTGGTGATGAGGATGATCAAAACATAAAGCCAGAAAAATGCAATAAAGTCAAAGCTCTTGCATCCAAATCCTTCAAGAAAAATATGAATTGGTCTTAGGCCAAGGAAGTGCTCAAAAAAGATCTTGAAAATCAAGTAAGAGAAGCAGAGGAAAAATTGAGGAGGGAAAGGAGAGCGATGTAGGAAATCATGAAAATTGAGTCAACAGCTTGATAAAATAAACCACCCAAAATTCTGAAGAAAATAACACCTTGAGGGGCAGAGCCAAGAAGGTAGAGTAGGAGTGTGGAGCTGCTCGAGTTCTCCCCTCAAAGCTCTTAAAATATATGTAAAAAAATGACTTCAAACAAATTCTAGAACAGCAGAAGCCACAAAATTTCAAAGTGAAACAGATTTCAAGTCCAAGACAACCTAGAAGGCCTACAGGAAGGGTTACTGCCCAGGGCTCCAGGACAGCGCAACTCCGCACAGGCTGTGCCAACACAGATGGTTCTGCAGCAGGTTTCAGGATGCTGAATCACAAGCAACTGCTGCAGTTTCTGGTTTTCTCAACCCACAAATGCCAAAGACAGCTTCAAAGGTCAGTGAGAAAGCTCTTTCACTGGGGTGAGAGGGAGTGTGGTCCCACCCCAGCCCCAGTCCCAGCCCCAGGGCAGCAGCACTGACTGCAGCAGCAGCAACCACTTCTGGAGCTCTCAACCTACAGATGAGAGGGGAATCGAGTGGTTGATCTGGGTTGAACTCCTGAGTGGCCATCCTGGGGTGAGGAGGCATGGTAATGCTGATAGTGACTGTGGAGAAAGAATTTTATTCACAGTTTCAGGGCAGAAAATAGTGCTTGTGGTTGCTCACAGATCAGAGCATAGGCCAGGAGAGGAGTAAACACCTCTCCCTTAACTTTGCCGCTTTGAAGGAGCTGAGAATTTACAGCTCCCTAGAGATATCTTGGAGAACATCTGCACAAAACCTCTGAAGTCTGAGTAGTATACCCTCCACTTCTCAAAGGTCTCAAAAGTCAAGTAATTGACTGGGAAAATGCCCCGAAAGGGGAAAAATAAAACTATAAAAGTTACTTTTTTGGTCAAAAGGTATCATCTTCAATCTTTTCAGGTGACGAAAACCAAAGCTTACAACTGGAGTAAGACAGCAAGTCTAAGGCTCCTACATTCACAGCCTCCAAAAAAATATATATATGTGAAATAGTCTCACACCATGGAAGAGCTCAGAAAAGCATTTTGAAAATCAAGTTAGAGAAGTAGATGGAAATTTGGGACAAGAAATGACAGTGTTGCAAGAAAATCATGAAAAATGAGTCAACAGTTTGCTAACAGACACTCCCCCAAAATGTTGAAGAAAATAACACCTTTAAAAATAGACTAATTCAAATGGCAAATGAGGTGCAAAAAGCCAATGAGGAGAAGAATGCCTTAAAAAAGCAAAATTAATCAAATGGAAAAGGTGGTCCAAAAGGTTACTGAAGAAAATAGTTCATTAAAAATTAAGAATGGAGTAGATGGAAGCTAAAGATTTTATGAGAAATCAAGTAATTATAAAATTGAACCAAAATAATGAAAAAATAGAAGACAATTGGACATATCTCATTGGAAAAACAACTGACATGGAAAATAGATTCATGAGAGATAATATTAAAAATTATTGACCTATCTGAAAGCCATGATTCAAAAAAAGAGCTTACACATCATCTTTCAAGAAAATATCAAAGCAAACTTCCTTGGTATTTTAAAAGATGAGGGTAAAATGGAAATGGAAATAATCCACTAATCACCTCCTGAAAGAGACCCCAAAAAGAGAACTAGTAATATTGTAGCCAAACTCCAGAGTTTTCAGGTCAAGGAGAAACTATCACAAATAGCAAAAAAGAAAAAAAAAATCAAGTATTATGGAAATACAATAAGAATATCACAGGGTTTTACTGCTTCTACAGTAAGGGATCAAAAGGTTTGGAATACAATATTCCACAGATTAAAGGAGGTAGGATTAAAACCAAGAATCACCTACCCAACAAAACTCAGTATAATACTACAGGGAAAAAAAAATTGGAATTTCAATGAAACAGAGTACTTCCAAACATTGTTGTTGAAAAGACCACAACTGAACACAAAATTAGACTTTCAAATACAAGATTCAAGAAAAAATTGAAAAGGTAAATAGGAAAGAGGAACCATGAGGAACTTATTAAAGTTGAGCATGGAAAGATGGTATTTGAAACTAATGAAACCTTTTTCAGTATTAGGGTAGTTAGAGGGAATACACATACACACATATGTGTGTGTGCATGTAGGTATATATGTGAATGTATTTATACACACAAACCTCTAACACACACACATATATAAAACCCATATATGTGTGTATGGGTATGTATGTATATATGTATTATATTGTGTATGTATATGTGTAGGTATGTATATATATATATATGATGTGTATATCTAAATATGTGCATAGACAGAGGGTACAGGGTGAAATGAATATGAAGGTAGAATACCTAAAAAATAAAATTTCTTGTAGAGCAGAATGAACTAGGAGTAATAGAAAGGGTTAGGTAAAATGTAGTAAATCATCTCACGTAAAAGAGGTGAGAAAGAGTTTTTACAATGTAGGGGAAAAGTGGGGAAGAGGAAAGGGAATAAGTGAGCCTTATTCTCATGGGATTTGACTTAAAGAGGGAATAACACACACTCAGTTGGGTATGTAAATCTATTTTAGCCTGCAGGAAAGCATGAGGGAAGTGGATAGGAGAGGAAAGATAATACAAGGAACAGAAAATTGGTGAAAAGGATAATCAGAAGCAAACACTATTTTGAGAGGACAGGTCAAGGGAGATGTTGAAATAAATGGAGGGCAGGATAGGACAGAGGGAAATATGGCTAGTCTTTCACAACATAACTATTATGGAAATGTTTCCTTGATTGCACATGTATGATCTATATTAAATTGCTTCCTGTCTCAATGAGAACAAGAATATGGAATTCAAAGTTTTAAAAATGAATGTTAAAAATTGGTTTTGCATGCAACTGTGATATAAGATATACAGAGAATATGGTATACAAATCTATTTTGCCCACAGGAAAATACAGGGGAGGGGGATGGAAGAGAGGGGTGTGATATAAGGGAGGACAGACCAGAGGAAGGGGTACATATGGAGCATGCTGTCTTGGGGTGGGGTGTGGGGACAGATGGAGAGAAAATTTGGAATTAAAATTCTTGTGAATGTGAATGTTGCAAACTGAAAAATAAATGAATAAATCATATATATATATATATATATATATTAAAAAAGAAAATAACTTTTAAATATAGAACTAATCCAGATAGCAAAAGAGGTCCAAAAAGTCAATGGAGAGAAGAATGCCTTAAAAAACAGAATTGATCAAATGGAAAAAGAGGTCCAATAGCTCACTGAAGAAAATAATTCCTTAAAAATTAGAAGGGAGCAAACTGAAGCTAATGACTTCATGAGCAATCAAAAAATTATCAAACAAAACCAAAAGAATGAAAAAATAGAAGACAATACAGTGTATCTCATTGGAAAAACAAATGACCTGGAAAATGAATCCAGGAGAAATAATTTAAAAATCATTGGACACTTAAAACTTATGATAAAAAAAAAGAAGCTCGACATCATCTTTCAAGAACTTATCAAGGAAAACTACCCTGATATTCTAGAACTAGAGGGTAAAATAGAAATGTAAAGGAAACCTCCAAGGAGTATTATAGACAACTTCCAGAGCTCCCAGGTCAAGGAGGAAATATTACAAGCATCCAGAAAGAAACAATTCAAGTATTGTGAAAGCACAATCAGGATAACACAGATTAGCATCTTCTATGAAAAAGGATCAGAGGGTATGGAATATGATATTCCAGAGGTCAACAGAGATAGGATTATAACCAAGAACCACCTACCAGGCAAAACTGAGTGTAATACTTTGGCGGGGCAGGGTGGTGGGGAATGGAACTTCAATGAAACAGAGGACTTTCCAAGCATTCTTGTTGAAAAGACCAGAGCTGAATAGAAATTTTGATTTTCAAATACAAGGAACAATAGAAGCATGAAAAGGTAAACAAGAAAGAGATACCATAAGGGACTTATTAAATTTGAGCTGTTTACATTCCTACATGAAAAAATGGTATTTGTAACTTATGTGACCTTTCGCAGTATTAGGATAGTTGGAGGGAATATATATGTATGTGTGTATGTACAGAGAGAGACAGAGTCACAGAGAAAAAGAAAGAGGCACAGAGTGAACTGAATATGAAGGGATAATATCTAAAAAATAAAGTGTTGAAAGGAATGTACTAGGAGAAAGAGAAAAGGAGAGATAGAATGTAGTAAATCATATCACATAGAGAGACAAGAAAGAGCTTTTACAATAAAGGGGAAGAAGAGGAAGGTGTGATGGAATAAGTGTACCTTTCTTCCATCAGATTTGGCTTCAGGAGGGAATAACACACACTTTTAATTGGGTGTGGAAGTTTATATTACCCCACAAGAAATCGGGGGGAAGGAGAAAGGAGCAGATAAAAGAGGGAACATAATAGACAGGACAGCAGATTGGGTGAAAAGGTCATCAGAAGTAAAAACTTTGGTAGAGATATAGGTCCAAGGAGAGAATAGCATAAATGGAGGATGGGATAGGATAGAGGGGAATATAGCTAGTCTTTCACAACATGACTGTTATGGAAGTGTTTTGCATGAAACCACACATATAAACCTTTATCAAATTATTTGCCTTCTCAATGAGAGTAGGTGGGGAGGTGGGAAGGGAGAGAATGTGGAACTCAAACCTTTAAAAATGAATGTTAAAATTGTTTTAAATTCAACTAGGAAATGAGTTACATAGGAAATAGGGTATAGAAATTTATCTTACCCTACAGGAAAATAGAAGAGAAAGGAATGGGGGGAGGGGCTGGTGATAGAAAGATGACAGATTGGTGAAAAAGGTAACCAAAATACATCATCTTCTGGGGCAGGGAAACGTAGAAAATCTGAAATTCAAAATTTTGTGGAAGTGAATGTTAAAAACTGAAAATGAATGAATTTTAAAAAAATCCAATTAATCTAGTGGTTCAAACTAGGCCATTTTTGTGTTTCATGAGGGAAATGGCTAACACGCTGATTGGAAAAAAATAACCTTTCAAAATCAAATTATTTTCTTAGCTGATGAAGTCAAAAGCCTTTGACAAAATACGGTACTTATTTATGACAAAATAAAATGAAACATTCCAAATTATAAGCATGATGAAATATTTTAAAAGATATATCATACAAACATCTATCTAAAGCCAAAAGCAAGTATCATATGCAATGTTAATAAATTGAGGCTTTAAACATATGTGAGGAGATAAAACATTTTTGAAATTGACACAATAGTTTACTTAGAAAATCACAAGTAATCAGCTAATAAAGATAATTAATAGCATAATAAATTTGTGGGCTACAAAAAAAAAACATTAAAATCAACAGAATTTCTATAAGGTAAAACAAAATCAAAGATGCAATAATAGAAATCGAAATCATCTTCCAAATATCTACAAAATGTACAAAATACTTAAAGAGCTATCAACCAAAACACACAAAAGTGAAGTTTCAAATCTGAAGTGATCCTTAGAGAAATACGCATCTTAAATAGCTGCAAGAATATTCAATGCTCATGGCTGGGTCAAACCAATATAGCAAAATGATAGTAACACTAACCTTAGTTTAGGATTATAATCCCATACCAATCAAATTATCAAGCAGGTATTTTATAGAACTCAGTAATACAATAGACAATTACTTGGGGAAAAAATATTTAGACTATCAAGATAAATAATGAAAAGAAATGAGAACTAAGGGGAAATAGCACTTCTACACTTCAAACATATCATAAAGCAACAGCCATGAAAACCATCTTGTAATGGATAAAAATAAAGATGAAGGCCAATGATACATATCAGGCAATGGAGAATCAGAAACAACGTAACTCATAACCCAATGTTTGATAAACTGGAAAACATAAATTACTTAGGAAAGAGTTCCCTACTTGTAAAAAAAAATCCTGGGAAAACAAAAAACAGCCTGTCAAAAATTCTTCCATGGCATATTCTAAGTTTATATTGATTGTAATATTAAAAATCATACTATACAATGAAGAGAAAGTCATCCTACAACCCTTATATCTATGTATAAGAGATTTATTCTTTATCAAACAAGGGATAGAGGCAATTATAAATTATAAATTATTTGCATAAAACTGAAAAGATTCTATGCCAACAAAATAAATCTAGGCTCAGAGGGAAATCATTAAAAAAAACTTTTATTAGATTTTCTTATAAGACTTTTTTGTCCAAAGCATCTAAACAGTTAAAGGATATAGCAATATATTAAGATAAAGATCAGTAACCAAAACCCACTTTCCTTTAGCTAAGTGGTCAAAGGATATGAACAAACAGTTCTCAAAAAGAAGAATTGAAAATTAATAACCAGATGTAAGAACATCCCATATTGTTAGTCACAATATAAATACAAATTAAATCATGCTGGAAATTTATGTCATACCCTAAAAATTGGCAGATATGATGAAAGATGGCAATTTTCAAAGTTGGAGAGATTGGATGGTAATAGGAATTTTAATTAGTACACTGTTGGTGTATCTATGAATCAGTAAAACCAGTTTGAAAAGCAATTTGGAATTTTCCAATAATGATATGCCAATGTCTTTGTTCCAGAGATTCAACTACTAGGCTAATACCCCAAGTAGACACTTAATAATAAGAAAGTCATCATATATGCCCAAATATTTTATTTTATTATTTTTTATTATTTTTTAAAATTTATTAATTAAAATATTTACATTCATTTCCACAAAATTTTGGGTTCCAAATTTTCTTCCGATTTATCCCCTACCCCACCCAAATACACTGAGCATTCTAATTTATCCTATCACCAATCTGCCCTTTCTTCTATCATCCCTCCCTTCGCTTGACCCCATCTTCCCTTTTGTCCTGTAGGGCCAGATAACTTTCTATTCCCCATTACATGTATTTCTTATTTCCTAGTAGTAAGAACAATACTCAACAGTTGTTCCTAAAACTTTGAGTTCCAACTTCTCCCCACCCATTCCTCCCTACACATTCCCTTTGGGAAGGCAGGCAATTCAATACAGGTCATATCTGTGTAGTTTTGCAAATGACTTGGATAATAGTCATGTTGTGTAAGATTAACTATATTTCCCTCCATCCTATCCTGCCCCTTATTGTTTCTATTCTGTCTTGTGATCCTGTCCCTCCCCAAGTGTTGACTTCACATTGCTCCCTCCTCCCATTGCCCTCTCTTCCATCATTCCCCCCACCCTCCTTATCTCTTTCTTCCCCACTTCCTGTATTGTAAGATAGGTTTTCATACCAAAATGAGTGTGAATTTTATTCCTTCCTTTAGTCGAATGTGATGAGAGTAAACTTCATGGTTTTCTCTCAGCTCTCCTCTTTTTCCCTCCACTAAAAAGTCTTCTACTTGCCTCTTCTATGAGAGATAATTTGCCCCATTCCATTTCACCTTTTCTCCTCCCAATATATTTCTCTCTCACCATTTACCTTTATTTTTTAAAGATATGATCCCATCCTATTCAATTCACTCTCTTCTCTCTGTCTCTGTGTGTGCATGCATGTGTGTGTGTGTGTGTGTGTGTGTGTGTAATCCCACCAACTACCCAGATACTGAAAAGTTTTAAGAGTTACAAATATTGTCTTTCCATGTAGGAATGTAAACAGTTCACCTTTGGAAAGTCCCTTCTGACTTCTCTTTGCTGTTTACTTTTTCATGCTTCTTCTCATTCTTGTGTTTGAAAGACAAATTTTCTTTTCAGCTCTGGTCTTTTCATCAAGAATGCTTGAAAGTCCTCTGTTTCACTGAAAGACCATATTTTTCCCCCCTGAAGTATTATACTCAGTATTTCTGGGTAGGTGATTCTTGGTTTGAGTCCTAGTTCCTTTGACTTCTGGAATATCCTATTCCACGCCCTTCAATCCCTTAATGTAGAAGCTGCTAGATCTTGTGTTATCCTGATTGTATTTCCACAATACTAGAATTGTTTCTTTCTAGCTGCTTGCAAGATTTTCTCCTTAACCTAGAAGTTCTGGAATTTGGCCACAATGTTCCTAGGATTTTCCCCTTTTGGATTTTTCAGGCAGTGATCAGTGGATTCCTTCAATACTTACTTTGCCCTCTGGTTGTAGAATCTCAGGGCAGTTTTCCTTGATAACTTCATGAAAGATGAGGTCTAGGCACTTTTTTAGATCATGGCTTTCAGGTAGTCCCATAACTTTTAAATTGTCTCTCCTGGATCTATTTTCCAGGTCAGTTGTTTTCCAATGAGGTATTTCACATTCTCTTCCATTTTTCCATTCTTTTGACTTTGTTTGGTGATTTCTTGGTTTCTCAGAAAGTCATTAGCCTCGATCTGTTCCACTCTAATTTTGAAAGAACTATGTTCTTCAGTGAGCTTTTGAACCTCTTTTTTCATTTGGCTAATTCTACTTTTGAAATCATTATTCTCATTGGCTTTTTGAACCTCTTTTGACAATTGAGTTAGCCTATTTTTCAAGGAGTTATTTTCTTTTTTTTCTTTTTTATTCCCTCCTCCCTTTTATAAATATAGATTTATTTAACTTTTTACATGCATTTTCACAAAATTTGGGGTTCCACTTTTTCTCCCCATTTATTCCCTCCCCCCACCTCAATACACCGAGCATTCTAATTTTCCCTATCACCAATCTGCCCTCTCTTCTATCATCCATCCCTTCTCTTGTCCCCATCTTCTCTTTTGTCCTGTAGGGCCAGATGACTTTCTATTCCCCATTAACTGTATTTCTTATTTCCTGGAAGTAAGAACAATACTCAACAGTTGTTGCTAAAACTTTGAATTCCAAATTCTCCCCATCCCTCCCTCCCATACATTCCCTCGGGGAAGGCAGGCAATTCAATATAGGCCAAATCTGTGTAGTTTTGCAAATGACTTCGATAACAGTCGTCTTGTGTAAGACTAACTGTATTTCCCTCCATCCTATCCTGCCCCCCATTGTTTCTATTCTGTCTTTTGATCCTGTCCCTCCCCGAGACATTGCTCCCTCCTCTCATTGCCCTCCCTTCCATTCTCCCTCCCTTCCTGCTTATCTCCTTCTCCCCCACTTTCCTGTATTGTAAGATAGGTTTTTATACCAAAATGAGTGTGCATTTTACTCCTTCCTTTAGTCGAATGTGATGAGGGTAAATTTCATGTTTTTTTTCTCAGCTCTCCTCTCTTTCCCTCCACTAAAAAGTCTCCTGCTTGCCTCTTGAATGAGATATAATTTACCCCATTCCATTTCACCCTCTTTCCTCCCACTACATTTCTCTCTCACCATTTACCTTAATTTCTTTTAAGATATGGTCCCATCCTATTCAGTTCACTCTGTGCTCTCTGTCTCTGTATGTGCATGCATGTGCGTATGTGTGTGTGCATGCACACATGTACATGTGTGTGTGTGTGTGTGTGTATGTCTGTGTGTGGTCCCACAAACTACCCAGGTACTGAAATGTTTTAAGAGTTACAAATATTGTCTTTCCATATAGGAATGTAACCAGTTCACCTTTGGGAAGTCCCTTCTGACTTCTCTTTGCTGTTTACTTTTCATGCTTCTTCTCATTCTTGTGTTTGAAAGTCAAATTTTCTTTTCAGCTCTGGTCTTTTCATCAAGAATGCTTGAAAGTCCTCTGTTTCATTGAAAGACCATATTTTCCCCTGAAGTATTAAACTCAGTTTTGCTGGGTAGGTGATTCTTGGTTTGAGTCCTAGTTCTTTTGACTTCTGGAACATTCTATTCAATGCCCTTCGATAACCTTAATGTAGAAGCTTCTAGACCTTGTGTTATCCTGATTGTATTTCCACAATACTAGAATTGTTTCTTTCTAGCTGCTTGCAAGATTTTCTCTTTGACCTGGGAATTCTGGAATTTGGCCACAATGTTCCTAGGAATTTCTCTTTTTGGATCTCTTTCAGGTGGTGATCGATGGATTCCTTCAATACTTATTTTGCCCTCTGGTTGTAGAATATCAGGGCAGTTAACCTTGATACTTTCTTGAAAGATGATTTCTAGGCTCTTTTTTTGATCATGACTTTCAGGTAGTCCCATAGTTTTTAAATTGTCTCTCCTGGATCTATTTTCTAGGTCAGTTGTTTTTCCAATGAGATATTTCACATTGTCTTCCATTTATTTCATTCTTTTGGTTTTGTTTTGTGATTTCTTGGTTTCTCGTAAAGTCATTAGACTCCATCTGTTCCATTCTAATCTTGAGAGAACTATTTTCTTCAGTGAGCTTTTGAACCTCTTTTTCCATTTGGCTAATTCTACTTTTGAAAGCATTCTTCTCCTCATTGGCTTTTTGAACCTCTTTTGCCAATTGAGTGAGCCTATTTTTCAAGGTGTTATTTTCTTCAGCATTTTTTTGTGTCTCCTTTACCAAGGTATTGACCTGTTTTTCATGCTTTTCTTGCATCTCTCTCATTTCTCTTCCCAGTTTTTCCTCCACCTGTCTCACTTGATTTTCAAAATCCTTTATGAGCTCTTCTATGGCCTGAGCCCAACAGACATCCCCCTGGGATGTCTGGGATACAAAGGCCCCGATCTCCACGTCTTCCCTGATGGCAAGAATCCTTCCTCGTCATCAGAAATGAAAGGCGCGAACATGTGTCCCCCAAGAAAGCAGCTTTGTATAGTCTTATTTTTCTTCCTTTTTCTGGGCATTTTCCCAGCCAGTTACTTGACTTCTGTGATTCCTGTCCACCCCTGCCTAGATCTGCCCAGCTAGTGCTTAGGATCTGAGATTCAAATGCTGCTTCCCAGGCTCAGGGCTTTCAGCGGTGAGCGCAGCTGCTATTCAATGTGAGCTTAAGTTCTGGTGCTTTGGTGGGGACAGGGCCACCTCCCAGGCTCAGTTCCCTCAGGGGGTTTATGCATATACCTTTGGTAATGGCCCTGACCTCCTGCCTGCTACGGGAGTCCTGGGTCACCACTGCCTCCCCCACTGCCTCCCAAGGAGGCCCGAGTCACAGAGACACCCTGCTCCCCTTTTGGCCAGCCCAGAAGTCTCTCTCACTGACCTGCAGCACCTGTGGGTGGAGGGACCTTCATGGCCACTGGAGGTTCCATCTCTGAAGCCTGCTCGGTTCTACTCCTCTGGGGCCACGTGGCCAGGGTAGCACAAAGGTGGGCTCCACTGTCTGGTGCACGGGACCTTTGGGGTCCATTTTTCAGGGCTCTCTGGAACGGAAATCTCTTCCACTGCGTTGGTGAGTGGCTTGCTCTGCTCCAGAATTTGTGGGGAGTTCTTTTTACAGGAAATTTATGGGCTGTGGCTTCGGAGCTAGCATATGTGATTCTTTCTACGCAGCCATCTTGGCTCCTCCCAAGGTGTTATTTTCTTCAGCATTTTTTTTTTTGGGTCTCCTTTAGCAAGGTATTGACCTGTTTTTCATGCTTTTTTTTGCATCTCTCTCATTTCTCTTCCCAGTTTTTCCTTCACTTCTCTAACTTGATTTTGAAAATCCTTTTTGAGCTCTTCAATGACCTGAGCCCATTGGATATCTATTTCAGATGTTTGGGATATAGAGTCCTTTACTTCTATGTCTTTACCTGATGGTAAGCATTGTTTTTCCTCATTCAAATGGAAAGGAGGAAATATCTGTTCACCAAGAAAGTAACCTTTTATGGTCTTATTTTTTTTTCCCTTTTCTGGGCATTTTCCCAGCCAGTTACTTGACTTCTGAGATTCCTCTCCACCCCCTGCCTCACCTCCATATCTGCCCAGCTAGTGCTTGGGATCTGAGATTCAAATGCTGCTTCCCAGTCTCAGGGCTTTCAGCAGCAGGAGGGGCTGCTATTCAATGGGTTTAAGTTCAGATTCTCAGGTGCGGGCAGGGCTGCCACAGAGGCCTCAGTTCCCTCAGGGGTTTTTGCAGAGACCTTCAGTAATGGATATGAGCTCCTGTCTGCTTTGGGAACCCCTGTCTTCTGCTGCTGCCTCCCAAGGGGGCCTGAGTTATGGAGACACCCTGCTCCCCTCTCAGCCAGCCCAGAATTCTCTCTCACTGACCTGTAGTGCCTGTGGGTTGAGGGACCTTCACAGCCACTGGAGATTTTGTCCCTGAAGCCCACTCGGATCTGCTCCTCTTGGTGCCACGTGGCCAAAGCATGGCTGGGCTCTGCTCTGGGTCCTGTGCATGATGGACCTTTGGTGTTGGTTTTTCAGGGCTCTCTGGAACAGAAATCTTCTCCACTCCATTACTGGGTGGCTTCCCCTGCTCCAGAATTTGTTGGGAGTTCTTTTTACAGGTAATTTATGTGCTGTGGGTTCGGAGCTAGCATATATGAATCTTTCTACTCTGCCATCTTGGCTCCTCCCCCTGCCCAAATATTTTAGCAACATTTGTTTTGGTAATAAAGAATTAGAAATAAATTAGATGTCCATTTATTGGGAAATAGTCTAACATATGTTTAAATAAATAGAATATTAGAAAGATGTAAGAAATGTCAAATATGAATGCAGAGAAGCATGGAAAGATGTCCGTAAAGTGGAGTGAATTAAACAGAGCCATACAATAATATATCCATTGACTGCAAGAATATAAATGGAAAATAAAAAACAAAAAACACATCAAAAAGTGCATCTTGCAAAATTGCAAAAATGGGAAAAAGTTTTGAAAGAAGAGATATGAAAAATGCTCCCGACGCACCCCTTTACACTATTGGAATATTTACAATTATGGTTTACTACGTGTATTTTCAGGCTTTTTTGATGTGTTTATGAGTTTTACTGACTTTTTTTCTCTTCTTTTTCTATTATTCTTATATTTTACATGGGCTAATTCCCTGGGAGGAACTAGAGGAGGGATAATTTTAATGATATAAAAATACCAGAGTTTATTTTTTTTTTTATTTAACTTTTTACGTTCATTTTCACAAAATTTTGGGTTCCAAATTTTCTCCCCTTTTATCCCCTTCCCCCACCCCAATACACCAAACATTCTAATTTTCCCTATCACCAGTCTGTCCTCTCTTCTATCATCCCTCCTTTCTCTTGTCCCTATCTTCTCTTTTGTCCTGTAGGTCCAGATGACTTTCTATTCCCCATTACCTGTATTTCTTATTTCCTAGTAGTAACAACAATACTAAACAGTTGTTCCTAAAACTTTGAGTTCCAAATTCTCCCTATGCCTCCCTTCCCACCCATTCCCTTTGGGAAGGCAGGCAATTCAATATAGCCCCTATCTGTGTAGTTTTGCAAATGACTTCGATAACAGTCGTGTTGTGTAAGACTAACTGTATTTCCCTCCATCCTATCCTGCCCCCCATTGTTTCTATTCTGCTTTTGATCCTGTCCCTCCTCCCGAGTGTTGACTTCAAATTGTTCCCTCCTCCCATTTTCCTCCCTACTATCATCCCCCTCCCCTTGCTTATCTCCTTTTCCCCCACTTTCCTGTATTGTAAGATAGGTTTTCATACCAAAATGAGTGTGCATTTTATTCCTTCCTGTAGTCGAATGTGATGAGGGTAAACTTCTTGTTTTTTTCTAAGCTCTCCCCTTTTTCCCTCCACTAAAAAGTCTCCTCCTTGCCTCTTGAATGAGATATAATTTACCCCATTCCTTTTCACCTTCTTTCCTCCCACTCCATTTCTCTCTCACCATTTACCTTAATTTCTTTTAAGATATGGTCCCATCCTGTTCAATTCATTCTGTGCTCTCTGTCTCTGTATGTGCGTGCATGTGTGTATGTGTGTGTGTGCACGCATGTACATGTGTGTCTGTGTGTGTGTGTGTGGTCCCACCAACTACGCAGATACTGAAAAGTTTTAAGAGTTACAAATATTGTATTTCCATGTAGGAATGTAAACAGTTCACTTTTGGTAAGTCCCTTCTGACTTCTCTTTGCTGTTTACTTTTTCATGCTTCTTCTCATTCTTGTGTTTGAAAGTCAAATTTTTTTTTCAGCTCTGGTCTTTTCATCAAGAATGCTTGAAAGTCCTCTGTTTCATTGAAAGACCATATTTTCCCCCCTGAAGTATTATACTCAGTATTTCTGGGTAGGTGATTCTTGGTTTGAGTCCCAGTTCCTTTGACTTCTGGAATATCCTATTCCACGCCCTTCAATCCCTTAATGTAGAAGCTGCTAGATCTTGTGTTATCCTGATTGTATTTCCACAATACTGGAATTGTTTTTTTCTAGCTGCTTGCAAGATTTTCTCCTTGACCTGGGAATTCTGGAATTTGGCCACAATGTTCCTAGGAGTTTCTCTTTTTGGATCTCTTTCAGGTGGTGATCGATGGATTCTTTCAATACTTATTTCGCCCTCTGGTTGTAGAATATCAGGGCAGTTTTCCTCGATAATTTCATGGAAGTTGATGTCTAGGCTCTTTTTTTGATCATGGCTTTCAGGTAGTCCCATAATTTTTAAATTGTCACTCCTGGATCTATTTTCCAGGTCAGTTGTTTTTCCCATGAGATATTTCACATTCTCGTCCATTTTTTCATTCTTTTGGTTTTGTTTTGTGATTTCTTGTTTTCTCAGAAAGTCATTAGACTCCATCTGTTCCACTCTAATTTTGAGAGAACTATTTTCTTCTGTGAGCTTTTGAACCTCTTTTTCCATTTGGCTAATTCTACTTTTGAAAGCATTCTTCTCCTCATTGGCTTTTTGAACCTCTTTTGCCAATTGAGTGAGCCTATTTTTCAAGGTGCTATTTTCTTCAGCATTTTTTTGTGTCTCCTTTACCAAGGTATTGACCTGTTTTTCATGCTTTTCTTGCATCTCTCTCATTTCTCTTCCCAGTTTTTCCTCCACCTGTCTCACTTGATTTTCAAAATCCTTTTTGAGTTCTTCCATGGCCTGAGCCCACTGGACATCCCCTTGGGATGTCTCGGGTACAGAGGCCCCGATCTCCATATCTTTCCCTGATGGTAAGAATCCTTCCTCGTCATCAGAATTGAAAGGCGGGAACATCTGAACCCCATCAAAGTAGCTTTCTATAGTCTTATTTTTCTTCCCTTTTCTAGGCATTTTCCCAGCCAGTTACTTGACTTCTGAGATTCCTGTCCACCCCTGCCAGGATCCGCCCAGCTAATGCTTCTGGTCTGAGATTCAAATGAGCTTTCAGTGGCAGACATGGCTGCTATTCAATGTGAGCTTAAGTTCTGGTGCTCAGGTGGGGGCAGGGCCGCCTCCCAGGCTCAGTTCCCTCAGGGGCTTTATGCAGAGTCTTTCAGTAATGGCCCTGAACTTCTGCCTGCTGCTGCCTGCCATCCCGGGCCATCTCTGCTTCCTCTGCCACTCCCTCCGCCGCTGCCTCCCGAGAGGGCTCGAGTCACAGAGACACCCCCCCTACCCTCTCGGCCAGCCAAGTTGTCTCTCTCACTGACCTGTAGCGTCTGTGGGTGGAGGGAACTTCGCGGCCACCGGAGGTTCCGTCCCTGAAGCCTGCTCGGATGTGCTCCTCTGGGGCTGTGGCCAGGGCAGCGCAGGGGTGGGTTCTGCTTTCCAGGGTGCAACGGACCCTGGGGACGGGGCTCTTGGGGACGGAAATCTTTTCCACTGTGTTTCTGCGCACCTTGCAGTGATCCAGAATTTGTGGGGAGTTCTTCTTGCAGGAAATATATGGGCTGTCGGTTCGGAGCTAGCTTATGTGAGTCTTTCTACTCCGCCATCTTGGCTCCACCCCCCCTAGAGTTTATTTTCAAGAACAGAAAAAAAATCATGAGCAAACTGTCTTGTTTTGTTTGTTTTTATAATTGCAAAATTTGCTATTTAAGAGATGTAATAATTTAATGTAGCACAAGATCCATGGATAAGGTTTCTTAGAGACCTGAAGAGAATCCTTCAAGAGTCCTAGTGCTTTACGAACTGCCAGTAAGACACATAGTCGCACTATGATTTTGCGATAGATTATTGTGTCTTAGAGAACTTAAGTTGTTGTTTTGAGTTTCCTCCTGTTAGAAGGCTGTATTATTGCTATTTTTCAGTCATGTCAGACTCTTTGTGACCTGTTATGGTTTTCTTGGTAAAGATACTGGAATAGTTTGGCATTTCCTTCTCCAGCTCATTTTACAGATGAGGAAACTCAGTTAAACAGTATTTAGTGACTTGCCTAGGATCTCCCAGTTAATAAGTGTCTAAAGACAGACTTGCACTCGGAAGATGTTTTCCTGACTCCAGTCTAGACCTATCCATTGTAATACCTTACCATCCAGAGGTTTCACCAATCGTCATCTATACCATCTAGGCTTAAAAGCATCTCTTTCATGGCATAGCTGATTCAAACTATAGAAACAAATTTCAGAAGGCTCTTAAAAACAATTTTTTTTAAAAATCACAGGGCTGTTTCATTTTTGTCTTTCTACTTCCAGTACCTATCGTATTTATTTATTTTTTGTTTCATTGGCAATACCCATCATTCTATTAGAATAATGAACTTCTAGAATGCAAAAACCCACCATGAATTCAGAGCAGGAATATGTATGTCTCTGATAGTGCGAGGGCACTTAGAAGTTGTTGCCTACCTACTTTATAGCATTTTCCGGAAGCTATACATCAATTTGAGACCCTTTGACTTCTAGCCTGACTCTGTATACACCGCACCATTGCTGTCAAGGGTAGACAATAAATGTTTGTTGAATTGTGTAAAAGAACTTGCTTGCCAAGTACATTAAATTGGGTTAGTTGATAAATAGCACATGCAATCTGATGTGCTTTTAAGGATCTGAGACTCTCTGAATAGTAATCTAAGAGGTTCAGAGACCCTAGCTTTTGCCTTTTATAAACTAATAACAGCAGCTGTTACCATTCATGGCAAGACTGAAAATGACATTTCATATTTCAGTCCTACTATCAATCTAACTAGTTCTGCTTTGCTCTCTACCCCACTACACCAGGAAATCAGAAGGGTGCTAATAAATGGTCTCCTGTCATATTATTAGAGTTTTCCTTACCTCATCTCCCCCATTCATTGTGTGTTGCTGTTTTCTTCATTATCTATTGCCAAGTTTTTGATGTTTCAAAATATTTTGGTTGCATATTTAGAAATAGAAGTGAGTCTGTAATTGTGGTAGCATTGGTGTTACTGATGGAGTCAAACTCAAGAAACACCAGTGGGAAATTTAAAAATGAGGCCAAAGAGTTTCAAGACCCAATCTAAGCATCAACTGATTCCATTTTTTTGTCATTTATTAACATAATTTTTGTTTGTATTATGTTTTCTTTGCTTCATGTACTATGCTCATTCACTAATTATAAACAGACTGAGATACATTCGTTGAGATTTTTTCATTATAAACATATTACCTAATTTATAATAATTTGTAATTTATAATAAATATATATAATATATAAATAAATATATGATATATAAAAATATATATAATATATAAGTAAATATATATCATATATGATATTAATTATAATAATTTATAATAAAACTGCCTAATTTACAGTTTTGATTTCAATTTCCATAATATTCATGCACCATATACCATTTTTGTTAGTTAGATATGAGTATTTCATGAGCATCTTTAAAAGTAAAGTAATCCTGAAATCTTGTCTGCCCTTTGGGGATATGGGTGCCTGCTTTGATTCAATCAATACAGGTCATCATTACCACAGATGAGTCATTTTGTATCTAATAACTCTCTCCCCTGGTGACCACTTTGCTTTCTACTTTTTTCTATGCCCTATGGGATCCTATAACTGTTTAGTGGGAAAATATTCTTAAAGGTTTTCTTCCCTTCTCCCCACACAACCTATTTGCCCTAAATGAAGGCTGCATCTCCTCTAATATTATTTCAACCGATACACTCTCCTATGGGGTTTTGACCTTCAGTCATTTCTCTTGACTCAGTGTGAACAACCTTGTTTCCTCTTTTGATAAACAAAATGTCACCCTCCCCCCACTCATTTGAAGTGAACACTATGTGCACTGCATTCTTTATGTAACTGATATTTTTGCCTGTCCTGTTTTTTTGGGGGGTTTTTTTAAGTCCTGTTTTGAGTACTCCATACCAGTGGTCTAATCCTCTACTTTCTAAACATCACTTCTAGCAACTTCAACTATATTGAAGCTCTCTGGGTCTTATCTCCACTGAAATATCAAGCGCCAGTTGGATCAGTTGTAATGTCAGTCTTTGTTGGCATTTAAAAACAATAACAGACAGCTTCAACTATAAATTCTTTCCTCACTTCCAGTCTTGTTCTTTGGACACCTAAAACTGGATGTCCCATAAACATTTTAACCTTAACGTATACAAAATTGAATATATTTACCCCCACCCAAAAAGAGTTTCTTTCTTCCTAACTTACCTATTAGTGTTGAAGTTACCCCCACCCTCTCAGTTACCCAGACTAGCCACCTCGGCCTCTTTCTGATTCCCTCTCTCTCACCCCCTGTATCGAATCTATTGCCAAGTCCTGTTGATTCCGCCATCACAATATCTCTCCTATATACCCTTTTCTTTCCTGAGACTACCATGCTGGTTTAGGGCCTCATGACCTGGTATCTGGACTTTGTATTGCAATAGCCTTCTGATTGGAGTCTCCTTACTTCAAGGGGCTTTTACTTCAGTCTCTCCTCCACTTAGCTTGTCAAAGTGATTTTGACAATCACATATAAGATTATGTCTCCCTACCTTCTTCATGGACTCATTCGTTTAACCCTACTGATCTTATTTCCATACTATATATATATATATATATATATATATATATATATCTCAATATATCATTCTATCTCCAATCTCTGTCCTTTTGAACAAGTTGTCTTTCATCATCTCCTAAGTTTTCAGAGCTTACTTCTGCCTCTTCAAATTTCAAGTCTCTTTCTTCATTTTACATTAAATTTATTTGGCAGAATGATACAGTCTGCATCTGACCATGCCATAAATACATTTTTAATGTTAGACCCAAATACCAAAACTGAAATATAGAATAGAGAAAAGAAAAAGAAACATATCATAAACATAAATATTTTCCTATATAGTTATATATATGTAGTCATGCAGAACATATACATAATAGTCATATTATGAAATAAAACATAGATTTAACAAAAACTTCAAGGAGAGTAAAGAAAGTGAAAAAAAAAACAAATAAAAGTTGCTTCAATCTGTATTCAGACACCATCAGTTCTTTCTCTGGGGATGAATAGTATTTTTATCCTTAGTCCTTCAGAGCTGTCATGGATCATTGTATTGCTGACACGAGCTAAAACATTCATAGCTGATCATCCTACAGTATTGCTGTTACTTTGTATCCATAACATTTCACTTTGCATCAACCCATGCAAGTCTGTCTTTGTTTTGTTTTGATTTTTTTCAGTTATTATTGCTACCTGTATTTTTCTCCCTCTTTGTCCTTTCATCCTGTTTACCCTCAAAAGTCTATCTTTTGCTTCTCATTACCCCTTCCTCAAATCTGCTCTCCTTTCTATCCCACAGGCCTTTTCTTATCCCCTTCCCCTTCTATTTTCCTGTAGGGTGAGATAGATTTATATACCCCATTATCTGTGTATCTTATTTCCCAGTTACTTATAAAAACAATTTTTAACATTTGTTTTTACAGCTTTGTGTTCCACATTCTCTCTCTTCCTCCCTCCTTCTTGAGAATCTAAGTGGTTCCATATAGGCTATACATGTGTAGTCATGCAAAACACTTCCATAATAGGCATTTTGTGAAAGAGTAACTATATTTCCCTCCATTCTATCCCTCCCCCTATTTATTCTATTTTCTTCTTTGACTCTGTCCTTCCTGAAAAATATTAGCTTCTGATTACCTCTTCCTCCAATCTGCCCTCCTTTCTATCACCACCCCACTTATACCCTTTCCGCCTGCTTTCCTGCAAGGTAAGATAGATTTCCATGCCCAAAAGTGTGCACATTACTCCCTCCTTAAGACAATTCTGATGAGAGTAAGTTTCTCTCATTCCCTCTCACCTTCCTCCTCCTTCCCTCCACTGTAAAAGCTTTTTTGGCTCCTTTATGTAGGATTATTTATCCCATTCTGCCTCCCCCTTTCTCTTTCTCCTAGTCCATTCCTCTCTCATCCCTTAACTTTATTTTTTTAGATATTATCCCTTCATATTCAACTCACTCTGTGTCCTCTGTGTATATATATTCCCTCCAACTACCCTAATAATGAGAAAGGTCTCAAAGGTCTCACAGTTCAACTTAAATAAGCCCCTTATGATTTCTCTTTCATATTTACATTTTAATGCTTCTCTTGAGACCTGTATTTGAAAGAATTCATTAAGTTCATCCACATCATCATCATTGAATATGAATTTTTTCAATGTATTGATCAATTTACTGCCTTTTTTTCCACTTCTTTTTCTTTTATTCTTATATGTTATATGGGCTAATTCACTAGGTGGTACTAGAAGAGGGTACTGAAGATAATTTTAATGATATAAAAGTATATCAACAGCAATAAAGATTTACACTCATTTTTGCTGGGTAGGTGATTCATGGTTTTAATTCTCGCTCCTTTGACTTTTGGAATATCATATCCCAAGCTCTTCTATCCCTTAATGTAGAAGCTGCTACGTCTTGTGTTATCATGATTGTGCTTCCACAATACTGAATTGTTTCTTTTTGGCTAATTGTAATATTTTCTCCTTGTCCTGGGAACTCTGGAATTTGACCATAATATTCCTGGAAGTTTTCATTTTGGGATCTCTTCCAGGAATTGATCAGTGGATTCTTTCCATTTCTATTTTACCTTCTGGTTCTAGGATATCAGAGCAATTTTCCTTGTTAATTTCTTGGAAGATGATGTCTAGGCTCTTTTTGATCATGGCTTCTAAGTTGTCTAATAATTTTTAAATGATCTCTCCTGGATCTATTTTCTGAGTCAGTTGTTTTTCCAATGAGATAGTTCACATTGTCTTCTTTTTTTTTTATTCTTTTGGTTTTGTTTTATAATTGCTTGATTTCTCATAGAGTTATTAGTTTCCACTTGCTCCATTCTAATTGTTAAGCAATTATTTGGACCTCCTTTTCCATTCTTGTTTTCAAGGCATTCTTCTTCTCATTGCCTTTGTGGACCTCTTTTGGGATTTGGTCTAGTCTGTTTTTTAAGGTGGTATTATTTTCTTTAGTATTTTTGAGGTCTCCTTTAGCAGGCTGTTGAGTCATTTTTTCATGATTGTCTTGTATCACTCTCATTTCTCTTCCCATTTTTTCCCTCTACTTCCCTTACTTGATTTTCAAAATGCTTTTTGAGTTCTTCCATGTCCTGAGACCAATTCATATTTTTCTTGGCAGCTTTGGATGTAGGATTTTTGACTTTGTTGTCTTCTTCTTCTGAGTGTATATTTTGATTTTCTTTGTCACCAAAGTAAAGTTCTATAGTCCAAGATCTTTTTCTATTGTCAGCTCATTTCCCTAGTCAATTGCTTGTTTTTTTAAACTCTTGGTTGAGGTAGGGCTCTGCTTCCAGAGGGTGTACTGTGACAAGCTTCAGGGCTTTTGTACAACTGTTTTCAGAGGTACTTCTAGGGACCTGTAAGTTTTCAGTTCTTCCAAGGTGGTATGATGTAAGGAGAGGTGTTACTTATCTCCTAGTCCATTCTTTGCTTCCTGCAAATCTTAGGAGGATACCCTCTCCACTGCTATTCTGGTGTACCTCTTCACCCTGGGACTGATACTTGGACCTGTGACCGATGTCTAAGTTTGACAAAGCAACAGAGTCCTGCCTCAGCACTGGTAAAGAGACCCTGTAATCTCCTTCTTATCAGTTGTTCAATCCCCTTACCATTTGTAGGCTGAGAGCTCCAGAACCAGCCACTACAGCCACCTCTTGCTGCCACTGCGTCACTGCTTGGGGACTGTGATGGGGCTAGGGCTGGACTGTGCTCCTCTCTCACAGAGGTCCACCAGTCCTTTCCTACTGACCTTCTAAGTTGTCTTTGACATTTGTGGCTTGAGAAGTCTGGAAATCATCAAAGCTGCCAGAGATTCTATCCTCTTTCTGGGTTTGCTGGGGCCTGGTCTAGGCAGACCCAGTTGGCACTGGATTGTGTTTCTCTCTCAGTCTGGTGCAACAGACCTTTCCTGTTGATCTTCCAAGTTATCTTGGACTAGAAATTTGTTTTAATCTGTCTTTTTGTGGGTTCTGCTGCTCTAGAATTTGATTAGAGTCACTTTTAACAGGTATTTTGAGGGGTTTGGGGAGAACTCAAGCAAGTCTCTTCCTTTACCATCTTGGCTCTACCCCCTAGTTTCTTTAAAAAATCAATTCACATGCCACCTCCTCCATAAGACTTTCCAAGAAATATCTGATTACTAATACCATATCCCATAAATTACCTAATATTAATTAGATCTACATATATGCACACTTATATATGTATGTATTGTCTCACCTGATAAAAATGGATGATTCATGAGGGAGGAGTCTGTTTTCATTTTTGTCTTTGAATTAAGTTCATGATAATAGCTCATTAATAAATTTTATTTTATTAATTGAACAACTCATAGAAAAACTTAACCACTAATAAGTTAAATTTGATGTTTTTCTTCTCTGAATAAAACCTCCATATCTTTTACCTTTCCCCCTCCTCTACCCCTACTGAACCACAAATAATGTATGATTGGTTTTCATATAGGAGATTTGAGATTGCAGAGTTATGCTATCAAATCCTTCAAAGAAATGTCAGGGATTCCTTCTAATAATGGAGCAGATTTTCCTGTCCTTTTAATATTTAAACAAATCTTCTGAATGGGAGGTCAAATGAATGGCCTCCAGACCAAGAAGGGGTGGATTTCAAGATCAAACTCACTTCTGTAGAGTGAATCTGGACTTAGACAAGTGGGATTTTACAAGGTTCATTATAATCACTTGAATGCTTGTTCATTGCAGGAATGTTTTAATTAATCTCCTTCCATTCTCTACCTCCAGTCGACAATTCATTCCCCATCCTTTCTAAAACATGACTTTCCTCATGATATTTGTGTGCTTGGAATTGAGTACATAAGAATGTTTATTGAATGAGTCTTATGAATTACAGTGGCTCTAAATTGTAGCATTGGGATAACTCGTGCATGGAAATATGAAATTGGACCAGAAAAATGCATCAAAGGAAGGTCAAAGTGGTGACCTAATTTAATTTTTGAAGTAACAACTTTCCCTGATCAACATGTACTCCAGTAGAGCTTCCTTCTAATTGCATGCAGTTGTTGGCCATTCTTCCTGCTTTTTAGCATGATTTAATAAACATAATTCAGAATTTTCAGGTGGAGGACTTGAGTTTTACCTCTGCTATTGTCTGACTTACTTGGATGACCTTGGACTAATGACTTATTTTCTCTGGCTTCAGTTTCCACATCTGCAAAATGAGGGAATAAGAATAGATGATCTCTTAGGTCCTTTTCAGCTCTAATACTATGATCCTGTCCAAAGCTAAGCTTCAGAATGTTAGTAGCAGAGAAACATTATTGATGGCAAATCATAGTTAATATCAAGAGGAGCAGATTATCTATTGAACCAATGAATTCTTTCCTTCCTTTTTGCCTTTTAGATTCAAAACACTTTCTTAACTTTCTATACCTTAGAGGATTGGGAGGATTAAACCAAATGTTTAATTTTAAAGTTTCAAAAGTGCCCTGAGCTTCATAGATGAAAGGTGTGAGGTTAGAATAAAGTAATAAAATATTATAATATTTCTGAGTTGCGGAATTCTCTTCCCAAGGCAATTCTGTCACATTTGAATTTTAAACACCACGACAACCTCATCCCCCTACCTCCTTGTTTTATTCAGTTCTTTTGGAGTCTGTACCAGCTATCTTGCGCTAGCCATTGCTGAGAAGAAGTAAATGTAGGAGAAACAAAGTCTTTACAAAGAAAACTTGCCTAAATCTGAATTCACAGAAATTAGAACCATGAGTAGCCTTGGACAAAAACCTAGAACTGGGGAAGCAAATCTTTAGTAGTCAACCATCCTTCTTTGTATACTTACCCCTTATTCTCTTTAGTTGTCTCCTCACCCATTTCAGTTGCTTGTTGATGCCTTCTGTCTGCTCTGGGCCACCACCATGGCATCTTCTGCTGACAAATTAGAGCCTCCTTTTACTCTCCCTTCCTCATTGGCTTTGTCCCTATTTCTTCTTGGTTTTTTCTTGTTAATTTATGCTCATGATTCTGATAAAAATAACCTGATAGATCAAATGTAATTGTTAAAAGAACTAAGAAGGGTTCAAGAATGCATATTTAAGCTTAAAAAAAAAAAGCTCATGTACTTATTTTAGGGAATCTTTGTGGTAATGTCCAATTTTCTAATTATGCATATATAACAATGAAGGGATAACTGCTTAAAATCAATGTTATCATACTTTTTAAATTTTACTTAAAGTTTACTAATTTTCCCTCAAAAGGATAGCACACAAGGGCTAATATACTATTTCTTCATATAAATAATTGTTCATATAAGGAAAATGAGATTGATGATAAATAAATTCGCCAATATTATAAGGCTAAATTGAGGCTTAAACCTAGGTCTTCCAACCCTAATACCAGTACTTGTTCTAGCAGTTCAGCCTCTTAGGTAGCTAGATGGTATAGTGGATAGACAACTAGGCCTGCATTTAGGAAGACCTGAGTTCAAATCTGACCTCAGATACTTTCTTTGTGACCATGGGCAAATTATTTAACTTTTGTTTGTTTCATTTTTTTTCATCTGTAAATGGACCTATTAATAACACCTACCTCCTCAGGTTCTTGTGAACAGAAAATGAGATAATATTTGTACAGCACTTTGCAAACCTCAAAATCCTTTATAAATGCTTGTTGCTATTATTGCTGTTAGTAGAAACTTTAAGTGTCTAGGTACAGGTACAATTCATTTTGATTTCTTTGTTTATTTCACCTTTGTCTAATTTACATAGTATGCTAAATGCCTTAGGGGAATGAGGTAAAAACCAACTGAAATAGTCTCGCTGTCGTTGCTGGAGTTTTATTTATTTGTTTGTATTTGATTATTTGTCCATTTGTGGGTATTCCAAAAAGGTTTCTAGATAAGAGCAGATCAAGAGATTCTCTACAAAAGATAAAAGGAAGTATAAGTCTTGGAGGAAGATGCCTCAAATCTTTGAGCTCTGAATATATTTCCTGATGAACCAAGACCAGAAAACCTGGGCCATTTGTCTCTGATCTAGTGTCATTCTAGAAAAAACAAGTGCCGTTTTTTTAAAAATATCTGAATACTAACTAGATAAAAAGGGAAATTATATTTAATAAAACTTCTTATTCCTTTTCTAAGGAATAAGTGGCAACATGTGACTCCAATCTCCTTCTTCCCTTCCTGGAGTGAATTGAAGTTCTCCCTGGAGAAAGATGGGGAGATAACCAGCTAGAGATGTCTATTCTGCTTTCTTTGCAGCAACACAATGACAACCCCATGCTACATATGAAGAACAACCCTCACTACACATGGAGCCTGTCTACATTATAAAAGATATTGAATGTCAACACAGTAGATTAAATTGACTTTGAAATTATTTGCATTTAAATACATAAGATTCAAGCCATAAAGTATCTTGACTTTTTTCCTTCACTCCTTGAAATTCTTCATCAGTATTATTTATCCTTTCATTCCCATTCTCTTTTCTAATATAATCACAATTAATGCGTATTCTGTATCCATTCTGCTTTTATCATTATGCATTATTTTATGATAGGTTTTCCATATTTCCATATCTACTAAGTACATGTCAATCACATTTATGTTCAAGTACATTACTATGCCACAATTTACTCAAGCATTCTCTATTTTTCAGTAATCAAATTGCCATCATTTTTTTAAAAACTTGAAATAATATTTTTAGGAACAACTTTTAGCATATATGTCTTTTTTCATTTGTTTTTAACAGTGCTCTCAGAATATGCTTCAATGCATCTGTAATTTGAATGACTTGCAAGTTCTCTTCACTGATGTAGATTCCAACCCAACCATGCCTAACCTGCTTGTATGACTCTCCTTCATGCCCTTCTAAAAATTTTGCTAACGTAGATCCCACTGGAATACTCTAAACATCAATGCCTCACTTGAGTAACATGAGCCCATTTTCTTTATTCTATAATTCATCAATGACACCCTGGATTTCTTCAGAATTTGTATTGGCTATCTACTGCAGCCTCTTGGTACCTTCCATTTACCTTCCCATTGTTCTCTATGTGATGCCCATGCTTAGATTTTCAAGGGCGGAAGTTTTTCAAGTTGTTGTTCCTCCTTTGTATTTGAAGAGGACAAATGACATCATGATGTTGGAGTCATGGAATAGTATGCTTGATTGTGGCTGATCAATTTAATATGAGCTCAGAAGGCTTTACCTTAGGTTGGGCACAAATACTCTATATAACCATTTGAGATGGAGATGTCTCTAGATTTGCACATCTCACATTTCCTTTGTGCTAGTGTGATTCTTTGCTTCTCTAGCACAGCACCATCTTTGATGTGGGCATACTTTATTGGGATATTTTATGCTAGCATAATCAATAATAGACTTGAAAGTGACCTTGTTCTGCTTCTTCTGATCTCCATGTGAGTGCTTGCCTTGTACAAGTCTTCTATAAAATAGTCTTTTGGGTAAATATGTGTTTGGCATTTGAGTTTTGTGGCCATCACATTAGAGTTGTGCTTTCTGCAATAGATTTTGAATTCTTGGCAGTTTAGTTTAAAAGAAGACTTTAGTGACCAGGACTTTGTCATCCATTTCATGTACCAAAGGTGAGTAGAATCATCTTTGAAAAAAATATTTTGTACATTTTTTGTGTTTAAACTGGAGGTTGGATTTCTCACCTACTGTGGTAAGCAGGCTAGGGCTGAGTGAAACTGATGATTTCTAAGGCGCCTTTTCTAGCCCTTTCCTCATGCGGTACACTATTCTACAACTTAAGTGGATTCTTACCTAATCCCTCAAAGAAACTTCCCAGAAAATATCTTTCTCTACAGTGTGTGTATGTGTATGTTTGCATGTTTGTGTGCGTGTGCGTGGGGGGAGTGGGGTTATGGCAACACCTGCCACAACAATGTGGAGCTAATGGCAATACACATTCCTACAATGTGGGAATTAACCTTAGCTCCGGAGAATTTGAGATTGGGGTGTGGAGGGAGTCCAATTGCTGGAACAGTCTTCTGTGAAGTGTTTAAAAGCCCATAGTGGTGCTTTGAACCCTATCTTGACCTGTCTGGCTTTGTCACAAACTGTGATGTGTGAAATCTGAAATAATTTAGGAAGTAAAGATCTGAGCTTCCAATTGCATAAAAAATCAGGACCAAGCCTCTTCAGCATGGTGTTAGACCCCAAATTCAGGGGGAGACAGATTTTTATACCTAAAAAGAAAACAATTAACAATATAAAACACAGTACAAGATTAGATGGTGTAAAATCTAATTGGAAGAAAAATTACGGATTTCTGAGATTGGGGGGTAAGCAAGTTTTGGGAATTGAGAGGGGGAAGAAAATAAGCAGGTGGACACTCTCAGATATGAAACAGAATGTCACTCAATTTCCATAATTAGCAAGCAGGTATAATTGACAGGAAAATGAAACAAATATCAAAATGGATTCAGTTTTACAACATAGAATCCTTTTGGTTCACACAATTGTCTCATTGTCATTAGTAGTATAAATTCTGATACTAGCTCTGGCAAGTTAATGATCTGAATTACAGACAGCTTATATGACTTCCATGACCATGGTTGCTAATATGTAGCCAGTTTTATTCTTTTTTTCATTATTTGTTTTTTGCTATTTCAAGTGCATGACTTTTGAAAAAATAGTCATAATATAGTCATGACATTTCTGTAAAATTTATAGTTCTTTAGTCTCTCTCATGTCTTTACATGAATCACACTCTCTCAAGTAGTATCACATGTGCCCACCTTTCATTGGAAGTGATCAAGTAGAGTGTATATTGATTTGATATCAATGGTCTTACTAAGTACTTCACAGAATTCCTCTACTATTGTATCCTCAACAATGAATGTTGTCATATAAGCTATAATTATCTTCATCATGGTCTTTTGCAGATAACTATCATAATTTTTGAAATATATATTGACCAAATATCCCATGAAATAATATTTCTTACAACTTTAGAATATGCTGTATCAGTGACTTGTTTTTCTTTCCAGAAGTACCTATGACTTATCCTTCCATTTAACTATAACTTTGTTCTTCTGGTTTCATTTAGAACAAGAATGTTAGTATTGATAATTCCACTTTTCCCACAATATGTCCACTAGTTGGTCATTTGCTAGGGATCCCACATTTAGAGGTTTGTTGTTGTTTAATTCTTTTAGTCATATCTGACTGTTCATAACCCCATTTGAGGTTTTCTTGGCAAAGATACTGGACAGGTTTGCCTTTTCCTCCTCTAGCTCATTTTATAGATGAGGAAACTGAGGCATACCGAGTTAAATATCTTGCTAGGTTCACACAGCTAGTAAGTGTTTGAGGGCAGATTTGAACACAGGAAGATGAGTCTTTCTGATTCCATGCCTTGCAATCTATCTACTGTGCCACCTAGTTGTCCAATATTTAGATTACCAGAAGTTAAATTAAAATTTGTTGATGGTCTACAGCTGCAATTCTTAGGACTTACAAAAGGGGAGTTTGTAGAAAGAAAGGCAATTTTCAGTGATTTAAATTTTCTTTATTTCATGGTTGGTTAAAAAGTTGCATCACTAGATTGCCATTCTATTGGTAATGTGTCTCTTTTGTAGTAAAGAGGCTGATTAAGAAAAAATGGATTCAATCTTTTCCCAGGTATATATTAGAAGCCTGGAGATGACAGAGGAAATAGCAAAGGAAGTAATGCTTGGGCTTTGCTGTGTTTTGTAATGCCCTAGAGGCCAGAGTTACAGTAGGAAAATGGCAGGCAGAGGTATGACTCAGGAATCTAAAGCCTGAGGATTCAGTTCAGGAGGTAGGATATGGCAGTAGGAAGATGACCCAGTTCTAGAGTCTAAGTAGGGCAGTAATAGTCTTTGGGAGATGAGAGATGTCATATAGCATTATTATGAGGAAAAGAACAAGGCCAGGAAGATTGCAAAACAAGGTAGTTTTCTTTTCCCATATTGGTTCATCGGTTCCCTTTTGCAAGAGATATACCAAGTGGTCAACTTATCCAAATGAAAAATTCTTACAGAATTAAATAGGGTTTATTGGCATCTCTGTGAAGACCATACGATAATTAGGAATTTAGTAACTCTGAGCTTGTACGTAGAGCTTGATCACAGAGAGACATCCTGTCAGAGATCCCTGAAGAGTGAGACAACATGCCATTTTGACAAATCCAGAACCACCCACAAAAATAAAACCAGAACAAATATTAAAACTCCAACATTTTTCTAAGGTATAAAGGCTTCCTTACCAGGTACTATCTTCAAATATGCCTTTGATTAGCACTAAAACCAATCATAACCTTTAAGCAATAGCAAGGATGTTCTTCTGATTATATTAGTCAAGGCAAGAATTATAAAGTCCCTGTGAGTTCAGTAATCATAACCCAGCGGTAGAATAGAGAACGAGGAAACAAAGAAAAGGTTTACCAATGATCTGATGAAAAGGAAACCCTCACATGCCATTAAGTCATCCATCAGTGATTTTGGAAATTGTATGCTAGTGACCATATAAGGTATCATATTTTCTGATCCTCATGCTTTCAATGGTAGGTGATAGTATTTTCTAGAAAGTTCTAGGTAGCAAATTGTATTTTTAAAAAATGAAGAGATATATATATATATATATATATATATATATATATATATATAGAGAGAGAGAGAGAGAGAGAGAGAGAGAGAAGAAGAAGAAGTTAACCTCAAATATATATCACAAAATATCAGTTATTGACCAACATCCACTACCAAACAACTTTCCATAATGGTTCCATAAAATATTCACTGCATTTAGACTCTAACCATTTGGATAAACTATTTTGATAAATCTAATACATTGGTAGTACTCTATGTGAAATGTAATTACTATGTCACATCATTGAGAAAAGAGATTTCCCTCCTCATACTCGTTTTTTCTGTTCTGAGAAAGATGAACACGTAATCTAATACTCCCATTTTATAGATTAGGAACCTGAAAGGTCAAATTAGAGGTAGGTAAATTATTGTTGGTGTATTGATGTCTACTGTATATGTTTATTTGAACCTCTGCTTCACTCTAAAAAAGAAAGAAAATAGTGAATGATTTAAAAAAGTGCCTTGAGTTACTGTCATGGGAATAGACATGCTGTATTTAGATACATATACCAAACCTGTTTTGTAAGAAGGATTTTAAATATATACTTAATTCTGTAACATTAATACTCTTCCTCCTCTCCCCCTATTTTGGACACAGTGCTATATTATTTTTCTGAAAGGTTAGAATCTACTTCCCAACATACTGAAGTTGTCTCTCAATGGCAATCTTTTATAGGATTATGAATCAAGAATGACAAATTCCCTCTAAGATCATCTGATCTTGTTATCATACTGACTAGGAAACTGCTACCCAGGGTGGATAAATAATTTGATAAGGGTTACTTCAGTAGACCTAGGTAGACATTATAATACTTCCAAATATCCAAGGAAGTTGTATGATGACAGATCAGAGAAGATTGAGACAAGATAAATTACTGAATGAAAGTCATATAGTTAGGAAATGGTCAGTTAGGGAGCAGGAAAGGGAAGAGAAGACTGATGAAAGGTGTCTTGCCTTCTAGAGAAATGTACCATGAATAGCATCAGACTGCCTCTGAAATATGTGTGTATTTGAGAAATGTCAATGTTTGAGGTAATACAGGCACTGAGAAGAGATAATGGGCCAGAAGACAAGCACTGGGGAGGTGACTCCATCAGAGATTTCATTGTGATCTACCTTATGACAGTGGAAACTCAAAAGACTGACAGATAAGGGAAGTAGTGAAGAATGAGAATATAGAAAGGGTTTTGGAGAAACTTTTAGTCAGAAAATAGGGGAGCCTCAGGATTCCTGTGCTATATGATGAAAGAGCAATCCATGTGGCTACATAGGGCAATGGACAAGGCGACTGTAAAGCAGCTAACAATGGTGGAAGTCTGGGCAGGAGTCATGAAAAGTTAAAAGGAGAAGCAACTCAGAGAACCTTCTTTTAGGGAGAGGGTCTTAGGCCATATCTTCACAGATGGGACAGAGAAATTCAAGTAAGCCACTGAATTTGAATGCTTATCAGTGGGAGAGAACAGATTTGATTAGGAACTGGGAGTATAACTATGAATATTAGGAACTGGAACAAATTCTTTTCCTTGGTCATTGAGGTGGAAAGATGCAGAGTACCTCAGTAGAGAAAATATGATAATGAATGAAATCCTTACAGGAGTGTACTGTATGTGTGTGTGTTCAGTTGTTTTATAGTTGTGACCTACGTGACCCTATTTAGGATTTTCTTGGCAAAGATACCAGAGTGGTTTGTCATTTCTTTCTCCAAGTCATTTTTGCAGAAGAGGAAACTGAGGCAAAAGGGTTAAGTAACTTGCCCAGGGTCACACAGCTAGATTTGAATTCACTAAGATCAATATTCCTGATTTCAGACCCTATCCACTTGTAATGTTAATTAGAATTAAAGATCTTTCCCGTCCACTTAAAGGCCTTAGATACCTTTTGTTCATTTCTAATGAGATGACAGACACCTGGTCTGTTATTTTAGCCATACTCAGAGCTTTTATTCTTGGTAGGACCTCTCAGCACAATTTTTGAGAAACCAGGTCAGCATCACTCCAGGATTAGTCACCAATGTAGAATGTTATTGGGAATTTAATCACAGTTTTCACTATTCTCTCTGCCAAACGTGCCCAAGTTATCAAGCGTTTGAATGGCAAGTACTTTGTGCTCTATTTTATTTAATTTTAAGAAGTCAAGAGTGAGTGGAGGGCAGTCATAACTCTTCACAAGTTGTGGACATCTGTCAGAGAGGATTACAATATTTAGTCACACAAGAGAGTCTTTCACAATGAATTTTCATTAAAACATATTTATGTTCTATAGACAGGTATACATATTTCTAAAATGGATTTGAGTTAATTCTACAAATTAGAGGACAATTTGGTCTTTATCAGGAAGTGATCTTTACTAATACTTTCCTCTGATAGGTTATTCTGTGAAACAAACCTTCTAATCTAAAAGGTCATATAAATATACCGCAACTATAAAAGTTATAATTGAGCTGGAAATTTGCAATGATGTGTGGTTGTTTGAGATCTTAGAAAAAGTTTCTTAGAAAAGGAGAAAAGAAAAAAAATCTAAGTTGAGAGAAGCTTATGAAGATGACTATATTTTCTTTTTCAAATCCTCAGTGTAACTCCTATGCTTCATCTCTGTTGCTGAAGGGGATATTGACACTAAGAGACTCATTCATACTTCAACAGACACAATTCATTCATACCAAGCAGATGACATATTAGGTACTGGAGAGGTAAGATATGGAACTTCATCCATCCATCCATCCATCCATCCATCCATCCATCCATCCATCCATCCATCCATCCAGGCAGACAGTGTTGTAGTGGATAGAGTATTGTGCCTTAGCTCAGTTCAAATATGGCCTTAGACACTTATTTTTTCTATGATCCTGGACAAACCACTTAACTTCTATCTGTCTCAGTTTCCTCAGCTGTAAAATTGGAATGATAATAAGGCCTAATTCACAGAGTTGTTGTAAGGATCAAATGAGATAATATTTGTAAAACACTTATAAAAGAATCTCTGACACATATTAATTGCTATATCAATGCTTATTTCCTTCCTCTCTCCTCATTTGTTCATGCCTCAATTGATTCCCATTTTGACTTGCCTTCTTTCCTTTTATTATGTTACTGTGTCATAAAGAATGCATTAGTTATTGGTTGCTTTGACTCAATTTGCTGAGTGGGGCTTAGGGCTATGGTCCAGAGACATAGTGTATATACTTTCCTTCCCAATCGACTCTCTCACACAGACAGATTGACAGCAACAGCAAATAGCAAATCAAAGTCTGTCCAGAATCTATTCTTTAAAATTAGGTCTCTTTTGAATTACAAGCATTATAAATGTGCTAAAAGATTAAAGATTTCTATTAAAAGAAGGAACCTGCTAGACAGTCTCTGCTCAGAAATCACCTTTGTTACCCAAGTAGACATTGTAGCAGGTGAATTTTTCATTCACAGCTTTTAAAAAGTATTTCCTTGAGGGATGGTCAATAATATTTTTTGATTTAAAGACAATTCTGTCTCTCCGATTTCTATCTAGATTTCCTTTTCTTCCCTTGAGGAAAGAAAGAGGTTTAAGCAATTTAATTTTTCCTTTGTTAGCACATACTACATTAACAAATATATCTCAGGAGCCTGACATGGGGCAAGGCAAACTGAAGAAAATATAGAAACCAAGATTGTCTCTTTTCTCAAAAATCTTCCAATCCAGAATCAAGAGATGAGACTTACACAAAACAATTGCTCTCAATATGATCTTTAGATTAATCAGGGGATTACATGAAATTAAGTGACATTAGAAATTAAGTAACTTGCTCCAAACCAAATAGGGAATATGTAGCAAAACTTACATTCACATATAAATCCTCTGAATCCAAATTGAGAATACTTCCCACTGAACTCACTCCATATTCTTATAGCATCACTTCCTTGCTAAAAATGTTCAATGGTATTCCACTTCCTTTATCATAACATTAACGCTTCTTAGTTAATCACTTAAGCCAGTCTAGCTCCAAACCAATTTTTCATCCTCATTTGACCCTAATCCCCCATTTGTCCCTGGACAAATCAAGCTTTCTCTGTTTTCCAATCATGTGTCTTCTGACTTCAAACCCTTTATGCAAATTTTTTTCTGCCTGAGATGCCTCCCCCACCATTTCTCCATTGCATCCTTAAGAGTACATCGACAATAATGTTTTAGGTTTATATACCATTTTTTCAGTTAATGAAGCACTTTCACATACGCTATTTTCATTTTTGATTCTAACAACTCCGAAAATTAGATAAGGCATGTATTTTTGTCTGAATTTTACAAAAGAAGAATAAAAGTCAGGGACTGTAACTTGCCAAGTATCACACCACTGTGAAGCACAAAACTAGGACTTGAATTTTGTTCATTTTGCTTCATGTCCATCACATGTTCTACTGAAAAATGTTAGGGAAGCATCTGTAGTACCAAGGGAGAGGGGAGAGCTAATAATTTTATAGAATGAGTGATTTGTATTACTAAGAACTTCCTTCACAATATGATAGACATTTTCTGAAATCAAAATACACCCAGTCTATGGCATGACCCTGGCCTATCAGCATAATAAACTTATTAAACATGTTAGAGTAATATGACTTATTTTAAGCAAATCAATATGATCCTTAGACACTTACTAGCTATGTGACCCTGGAAAGTCACTTAACCTCTCTGTCTCACTTTCTTCCTCTCTCTGTAAAACAGGAATAATTGTAGAATTGTTGTGAAAACTATAGATTGCTGTGAAAATCAAATAAAAAAGCTGTGTAAGACCTTGCAAACCCTAAAGCATCGTGTAAATGATAGCAATTATACAACTCTAAAAGTAGGTGATGATCAGAGAACTTTGGAAGCCTTGTAGAGTCATGTAAATGTTGCTATTGACATAATCATCTTATTCTTTGAGAATATTCAGGTTGAATTGTTCATTGATGCTGTCATGGAATCAGAGAATTTTTGAAGCTAAAGAATGCTCCAAGGCAGCCTGCTCTGATTTGTATTGTTAAGGTACAGAAGCACCAAGGAGGATATGAATTTATCCAAGGTAATTCAAAGTTCAACACCAAGTTTCCAAAATTCACCCCTGTCCCCACTTTTGCTCTTCTTGAAATCATTAGCCTAGATCTAGGTCTTAGCATCTCTCAAATGACCTTGATTTCTTGACACTGGTTGGCAGTTGCTTGGTGGTCAAAACTCATTGCTTCTTCATTGTCCTGAGATATAATCATCTATGCTTGTAGACTTGAACTCATTAAGGTATCCAAATATACTCAAAGCTTCATCTCAGGAGTGGAACAACCAAAAGATACATGACTGATACTCTTCTCAGGATGATTTACATGTATTTTGGTACATTAAAAGGAAGAAAATGTTTCAGGAGGTGGTAAGCAAAGATATCAAACATCTGCTTTATTTCTGTGGGCATTATGATGTTTCCTTATTGAGGATGACCAACCTTTGTGCAGGAAAGGCAGAAAGTAGATTTTAGACTAATAGGAAGAACATAAAAGGATAAGTCTTATAATAAGTATGTGCAAGATAAATATTCAGTTCTTTTGACTACTAGACCTAGGCTATGTATGGGTGGATCAGATGTCAAGACTATCCTGATAATGAAGGTCTGGTCTAAGAAGTGGAGTGGGAAGGGTGTTGGATTTTGAGGCATGCAATTTACATTTGTGTCCTTACACTGCCACTTGTTCCCTATGTGACTCTGGATGAGCTATTTAACTTTTCCAGACCTCATTGTCTTCACCTACAAAGGTATAACTTCATAGCTAACTCCAAAAGTTGTAGGAGATGAACTTCCAGCTCAGAATCTATAATGATCTTTAGGACAATGAATTTTGGGGAAATATTCTGTGAAGCCTTTAAAATAGGACAAATTCTTATTTATCTATAGGTCTGGAATGACACATGGATAGACAGGTTCAGCAGCTATTAATGTCCAAAATATGAGCTAATGTGGCACATTTTGGGGTCCTCAAATAATCCCATGTGAAACTGTTGTATGAACTGTGTTCAAAGTAGTGATACATAGACTGCATCAAGGCTCAGCTGTATTTCTGATTGCAGAATGATGACTGCCTTGTGCTAATGATTTTGCTAGTGGTTTAATAGTAATAAAGTCAGGGAGCCTTGATAAATCATACTCTGTCCTACTCACAATGTATTAGCCCCTACTCTTTCCCAGCTTACATAAATGTTTTCAGGATTAATGAAGAATGTTTGAAAATTTAGAATTTACGCAGAAAGGTGATATAAAATACCAATGTATCATTAGAATGTTATAAAATACCCAAATGAACTCCAAATTGATCGACTCACTGCTCTTTGGTGACATTTATGTATCAGTAGCTTTACATTTCATTGGGCGAATAAATCATTTGTCTGTATAAGATCTGTAAAATGCAAGATCACACAGAATATTGAGAGTGGGAAGCTAGTGACCAAAATGTGATGAAAATAATTTAACCAAGTTATAAATATTGTGTACATCCTTAATCTTCTCTTTCGTTTTGATTTTATTTCAAATATTGAAAGGTAGTAAGGTGTGTTTTGTTGTTGAATATGAGTTATTTTTTTTCAATTTTCCCAAATTGAAACTAATTTTAATACACCTATAAACCATTAAGTACTGACTGAATCAATGTTTCACATTTCCAGATTTCTTGGAATCTCTAGATTGCCTGTAGTAGTTGGGCAGGAATAGATTCATGATGAAGGTGCATAGCTGCATGTAAAAATAATTCTGATATTGTTGTTCTACTAATGACATTTAAAACAAAATCTAAGTTTTTAATAACATGAGTGTCAAAAACTTCTGTTGAGCAAACTCCCTTTACTAGTGTGGATCAACATCTGTCCTACAGCTTATAGTCTTATGGAGTTGCTTAGGGACTTTGTGGCTACATGATTGGTTCAGATGTCAATGTATATCAGAGAAAGGACTTGACTCTAGGCTTTCATGACTCCAAAAGTCACTCTCCACTATACCATTTATATTTCCTTCCTCCACTCATAGAAAAGAAAATTTCATTGTACAATGCCAATTATTATTTTCACATTTCTTATGTGAATTGTTTGTTCAGCTAATGACACTGGAAGCAGTGCTAAATATCCACTGATAAAATAGATACATGCATGTGTATATATGTTATTTTGCTCAGTCTTTCAGGTGTTTCTGACTCTTTGTGACCCTATTTGGGATTTTCTTGGCAAAGAGACTGGAGCAGTTTGCCATTTCCTTTTCCAGCTCATTTTATAGACCAGGAAACTGAGGCAAACAGGGTTAAGTGATTTGCTCAGAGTCAGAGAGCTACTAAGGGTCTGAGGTTGGATTTGAACTTAGCTCTTTTCGACTCCAGACCCAGTGCTCTATTCACTGTGCCACCTTGATGCCAATACATATATGTGTATGTATACATACATACATATATATATATATATATACATCTATACACACATGCATCCGCATGTAAAATTCTAAAAGATAATGTTTGATCAAAATAAATTAACTCACTGTCCTCTTTTGAAGCAATTTAACTGGGCCTTTTGTGAACTACATATATCACAGTGATTTACCTAGAGGTAGCTGATTTGCACCTCTAGCAGGTTCTAGAGGCAGGAATATGCAAATTCAAATTCTGCCTCAAACACTAGTTGTGTGACCTTGGACCAGTCACTTAACTTTTTTTCTGATTCAGCTTCCTCATCTATAATAATGAGATAATAATAGCATCTACCATCTAGGGTTCTTATGAGGATCAAATGAGATAGCATTTGTAAAGCACATAATACAGTGCCTGGTGAATAGAAAGCACTTAAGAAACATATGTTCCCTTCCCCTCCTCTTATTTATATAACACCTGCAAAAATATCTTTGTCCTGATCTGGTGATCTTTTACAAAGTCCTACTATATCCATGAGCATGCATACTATTATTATAAATACCACTCATAAAATTTTACCAAAATACAAAGAATAAAATAAAATAATCCATAGGTTAGATTTTACGGACATGATGGGCAAAAATGTTCAGCAGAAACTTATGGGGAATAGAGAAAGGTTATGTTTCGTATTTGTACAGATTATGATTGATCACTTTCAGCACCCAAGAGATGTAAGAGGTTATTTAGTTCTCCTTAATTCAACAAATGACACCTAGTAAAGATTATTTACATCTTGCTCCTTTACCAAGAAGAGGAAAGAACATTGAGTTAGAAATACCTGGAATGATTCAAAAGAAAGCTAGAGGTGGCTAGGTGATAGAACGTTAGACCTAAAGACAGGAAGGCCTGAGTTCAAATCCAACTTCAGATTTTTATTCGCTGTGTGATCCTGGTTAAGACAGTTAACCTCTGCCTCAGTTTCCTCATCTGACCAAATTATCTGAGATTGTCCTCATCTGTAAATGGAGATAATCACAGACTCTTCTTCTGAAGTTTGTTGTGATGATAAAATAAGAAAATATTTGTGTTTTGTGAGCCTTAAAGTACTATAAAAATGGCTATTGTTATTTGTGACCTACTCATTATTATACTATTCAGCAGTGACTAGGATTTAATTAACCTAATCCATGTAGCATGAATGAAGCTAAGAATGACAAAGTCACTAACATTTTTGAGTCATCCAGGACTGGTGTGTTGTTCCGATTGCAGTTATTGACATATAAAGATTTAACTTTACAAACCAACTCAGAATAGAGACCTACCACAGCAGAGAAGTAGGGCACAAATATGTAATATTCTTCTATCATGCATGAATATATCTACTAAATCCATTTGTAGAGTAGCGAAAAACTTTTTAATTGAATGAAGTTAGAGCCTGTATCCCAAACTTAACAAAACTCTCAACTATTCTAAAACACATTCACCTACTCCCTTGAGATCCACATACTCAACTGACAAAATGAAAACATTATTAATTTATCTAATAATTGTTGACTTAAGGATTTGTCAAAAATGACTTTATCTCATTTCATAAGTGGCATGGTTGAGTGCTGGAGTTAGGAAACCCTTAGATTAATTCCAGCCTCTGATATTTGCTAGCTGTGTGAATCAGGGAAGCTCACTTAACTTCTGAGTCTCAGTTTCCCCATCTATAAAATGGAAAAACTATCTATCTCACAGCGTTGTTATAAAACTTTAAATAAAATAATTTAAAGTACTTTGTTAACTTTAAAATGCTCATTTATCTGGTCCAACACCCTTATTTTACAAATAAGGAAACTGAGTCCTGATTTGCCTAATCTCAAGTATATGTTAATCCATCATTATAACAATTTGTGAGTTAGAGATGATATTATTATTCAAGTATAATAGGATTGAGAATTAGAAGGGATAGTAAATTAATCTGATGCCTGATTTTGTAGATGGAAAAATGAAGACTCAGAAATGAAATGAACTGTAAGACCCAGAAATGAAATGAACTGTCCAAAGTCACATAACAGGAATAGTAACAGAACCTGAAATACATTTCAGATGTTTTCCTAGTCAATGTTCTTTTCTTGTGTGTGTAATTTTGGAAAGCAAAGGATATTTAGGAAAGTTCTATTTTGATAAGGGACATAACTGACCACTCTAATGTTAACAATAAACAACAGTGTGACAAAATGCAACTGTGAAATTTCAAAGATTGCTTTGTTTAGTTCTCCATCCTTGATATAGAAAAAATTTATTGAAGATTACTGATACTTCTTCCATATTTCTTTCTCCAATAGAGTTTTCCAGCTAACTCATTTGTATCTCACAGAAGCTTTATAAGTCATAATAAAAAACATCTAGCTTGGATGGTATAATCAGATGATTTGAACTTCAAAATGGGGAAATGGTAATGCAGTGGTAGTGGCAGGGGTGGTCTGCAAGCAGTAGTGAGGACACCATAATATCCTTGTTTTTATACTACAGCTCAGACTACTACTCTTGTCTCTTTTTTTCCTTTTTTTTTTTGTGGGGGGGGAGGTGTTGGTGTTGGTGTTTTATGTCATTCTTTCTCTTCTTAAATATATCTATACCCTTAGGTTCATTCTATGTCTTTTGATTTTTTTTCTTATTCAATTATAATATCCTCTCTCTTGACGTTAGCCTCAGGTCACCTCTAAGAAAACAATCAGGAAGTAGGACTTCAGTAGAGAAATTTTTATGTTACTAAAGCAGGGGAAAATCTCTTATGCATTAAGGGATTTTTCCATAATATTAAGTGGATTATTTGAAGGTTTCTGGAAAATTAAAACATTTTCACATTGTTCTGCTTCCCTAAATGTTGTGTATTTTCAAGAAGAAAATATTTTCCAGCCCGGACAATAACCTTGTGAGATCATGCATGTATGATCTCTTTCAGTCAGTAAGATGTCAGCCCAGGATGTGTTGTATAAGGTTCAGAAACACATACAATCAGAAAAGCCACAGGTGTATAAGAGGAAAGTAACCTCAGATCATCTCACACCACATGAGACATCTGTGAATGACTTTAGTGAGGATCTATAATGTCACAAGCATTAAATGGGGGTGGGAAGGAAAATGAGTCAAATGTTCTTACACTGTGGCATAGTCATGTTTAAAATTACAAAAGAAAAAATCATTGACATCAATTATATTAGGCATATATTAGAAACTGAGTCAATATGACTATAGGAAGATTTGCAAGAATTTTTGGAAAAGCAAAGATTTAGGCATGAAGTCTTATTCAAGACAGACTGACAGATTCTCCTTCTGTTCTCAGTACTTCCTTGGTGCTCATGACAGAAATCATCTTGTTACTGCCAACAGGACCTTGTAAGCCTTGATAGTTCAGCAAGTTGATGAGAGATCACTTATATCCAGATAGCTCAGGGTGCTGCCCAAATGAAAAGAAAGAGAATAATATTTCAACTGTTCCAAGTTTGACAGAATCATACATTTCCCCCAGAAAATGGATTCCCTCTTATTTTACGATGTGGTAGCTTTTTCCCATGGCAAAGAAATGCTTGTGCAGTTGTGTTATTTTAGTTTACAACTTTGCCAGATACTTTCAGGATTTTCCATTTAGTATTCAAAGCTGAGTCCTTTTATAGGATTGAATAAGGTACTTTGAAATAATGGAGTTGTTTCCACTTCACTGGGCTTTCAGAAAACTCGTTGCTTTTCTTTCCAAAGTAAGCACCATATTTTGTGATGCCATGGAGGTTGAAAGTGCATAGAAAATGTATCCAGTGTTTAGTGAGAAAAATCTTGAGGATCAGTGTTTTTCATGAAAAACATTATCTTCTAAATTTTCTCACAGATTTAAATTAAAATTGGTATTCTTCAGTTGATGTAATGGTTAGAAATGTGTGTTTGTATGTGTGTGTGTCTGTGTGTTTGTTCCAATTCTCCATACACCACTAGAAACTTGTCCTGAGGGACACAAATACTGAAGCTAAAACAGGATAAAAATGAAAGGATAAAGAAATTAAATACAATTTTAGCAATGCAATAATTTTGAAATTACCTGAGAAATTTCAGTTTTGGTTTATATGGAGAATTGTTGCATATATTTTTGTTAGAGCAAAAATGAAATGGAATATATGGAAAGCATACTTGGGATTTGAGGTCTTGAAAATATGCTGTTTAGGGAAACATATGTAGGAATCTCCGAGCTTCTAATTGTTTTTATATTTCATGTTAGCTTATAGTCAGTTTTCAAAATGCAACATTGATGAACTGCCAAATGTCCTCATTCCAGGATTATTATTTTTTCTATTAAGGCCTATATAAATCTTCTACATTGTCATTTATAATTCAAATGCTTACTTCAAGCTGTTTATCTAGAATGTCACATTTCTTCTGTAAAGCACAGACAAATTATAAAATGTTGAGGATATTTGATGAATTGAAAAATGTAAAATGAACAGTAACTCATTGGATGATTAATTATTAAATGCTTTATAAGGACTAAGTCCCCTCCCATTACCCCCTTACACATTTTTTCCTAGTCAGCTCAAATCTCTTGAGTTTTGTAGTCTTTTTAATACATAATCTATGAAGTGTAGTTAGGGAATGACTATTATTCAACACATTTTACTTTTTTAAATAGTTGAATTTACTAATGGGATATTGCAGCACTGTACTAGACATCAAATTTTTAGGTCAGATTTCTTTGGTGTCCATAGCAAGACTCACAGGAATATTGTACAATGGAATCACATGCCATACTAATAAAGGCTCTAACTTAAGTTGAATTTTCACCATGATTAAAAAAAATGGTTGTTTGCCTTTCCCCTTTCTTCTTCCTATTGTCTTCAATCCTTTTATTCTTTCCTTTTTATCTTCCTTTTTCTTTCTTTCTTTTTTCTTCCTGCTATCTCCTTCCTTCCTTCCTTCCTTCCTTCCTTCCTTCCTTCCTTCCTTCCTTCCTTCCTTCCTTCCTTCCTTCCTTCCTTCCTTCCTTCCTTCCTTCCTTCCTTCCTTCCTTCCTTCCTTCCTTCCTTCTTTCTGTCTCACTCTCATGCGGCCGACATATTTACCACCAGAGTTTGTGTGTCTGTGTCTGTGTATCTGTGTGTTGTCTTTTCTTCTCAAATGATCCTGTGCTCTTGGAGGACTTGTCAATAGATGATTGAAAACTCTGATATTCCCAACAAAACCTATAAGGGAAATAACAGACTTTTCCCAGGATCAGACTTCCAAGGGAATCATCTTGATTTTGGTTACAGAGATGAGTTTTTTTTTCCATGTTATCTCTCAAAGACCATTTAACTGCAAAATTTTAAAGGACTGACAATCTGTTTTGGTAGAGGCTCAGCTGATGCCAATGGAATTGTATCTTCTTGAAATATTTACAGAAGTTTCATTCTATTATTACTTCAGGATTCTGAACATCCTTTCCTAACAAGGAAAAAATACTCAACCCAAAACTTGACATTTCATCTGATAGAGTTTGTATATGAAATTGAGAACAATTTTTTCAGTAGTTCTGAAAAATAATGCCATATGTTATATGTAGTGCCCTAGTGTTTTAGAAGTTATTTTTCACGTATTATTTCATTTAAATTATGGCTAGAATGATCTATAAAGACAATTCAGCACAAAAAAAAATCCATTTACATGTGTCAAAAACCAGAGCTACTGATATTCTTATAGCCCTAGCAACATTGGTATTGCTAATTCCATTCTCCTGAGTATTAGCTATTATTTTTACTATGTTAAGACTGGATTCAGATGACTTTGGAGAAGTGAGACTGGTGACTTGCACAGCCTTCCCTCACCCAAAAGTCATGTCATTATTTCTCTGATGGCATGGTCTTCTTCAGCAATGAAGGATGAGCACACACACATATAGTCAATAAGCAGTAGATCCTGTATTCCAACATAGAATTAATTCAATTGTTAACATTCTTTTCATTGCATAGTTCTCACTCTCAGAAGTAGATTCATACCAGTTCTATGTTCATTCATTTTTCTAATATCTTACTTTTTTCAAAGCGATAAGTCATTTGATATGTTTTTATGTACTAATATTTGAAAAGAATGATAAAAAGATATTTTCCTATTCAATGACTTTTTTAAATTATAGAGGAAACCTGCATACAGATAATGTACAAATGAGTCAACAATGCTTTATAATGTTTTAGCTGTTATTACAAACGTCTATGGTGAAAAAAATAAATATATTCTTGAATGAAAACTTTGGAATTCTAAACCCAAAATGATCATTTTTAGAGTTAAAAAACCTAGACCAATGTGTTTAATGGTAATATTTGTGTTAACTTTAGATAATTTCAATGAAATTAAAACTAGGATAAAAATTATCTCTTCTATAAAAATGTGATCTGTAAGAAAAGTTAAGTACTTGGATATTCAAACTGAGCTCTAAACTCAGAATTGGTGTCAGTTCTTGGAATAGCAAATCTCTATGTAATTACAGAGAAGCTTCTGTGTAAATTTCCTTTTATGGAAAATGTTCATAGGTATGAAAGGAACTCCATGTGTTTACTCATTTTTCTTTACTTGTCATTTCCTTCTGGCCAGACCTCACTTCAGCCTCCACAGATGGAAAAAAAAAAATCTGTGTTGTTTTTTAAAATGCTTTGAAAAAAAAGTAAACAAAAGCAACCCCTCCCTCTGAAAACTATTCCAATCATGCTGTCAGGAAATTTTTCATTGAATGACTGAACTGACTGGGGTATTGATTGACAGGTTGCATGGATAGCACTTTCATTTTGAGAAAAGTCCAATCCTAGAGCCCCAGCATTCTCCTAAATCTATCTTAATCCCTCAAGTAGCAGTTTAAGGCCTTTTCTTCATTTTCTGACCTCAGGGGACATGGAGAATAGCTGGTCAGCAGCCCTCAGCTCATAATCCCTCATGTACTTACAGACATTAGCGACATCGTCATTCACAAAATACACCATGAAATACATTGTTTTTGACTGCATATCACTGAGTGGAGGAGAGTTGCTCACTATGCTAAGAAATGAACTGGAGACCTGATATTCCACATTTAATTGTGTTTGTTGAATGACCTTTGGCAAATCATTTAACTTGCTGCTGCCTCACCTTCTTCATCTGTAAAAATAGTGACAAGCACAATCCCTGGTGTGGAAAGGAGCTAATACAATGATTGTAAATTGCATTGCCTTCCAGGCAGTTTCTTACCTTACTTAGCAGCACTGCCACTCAATTTAACTTGTCCTTACATTTTTAAAGTGCTATTACTTTCTACAGTTTAGCAGTGAACTATTACTAGAATGTTGGAACTGAGGGCACTCTAGATATCACTAAATCCACAACTCTCCCCTCTCTGACAGATGGGAAAACTAGACTTCAGAGAATTATAGTGAATTGTCAGGGTCACACAGCTAATCAGTGAACTGAAGTAGGGCTGAAACCATATCTTCTAATTTCCATTCCGCTAGTCCTTAATCCACTATAGCAGTTAGTCTGAGCGACTTTTGAACTTAACTATTTTGATGTGCACGTACATTGGAGTTAAAGCAAAAATTTAAAATGGTGATTTACTTCATACTTCTTAATGTGCCCCATTATTTCTACTTATATCTCTTTGGTCATTTCCCCTTCAAAACCTGGAATTTACCTCCCTTCACTTTACTCTCTTTCGACATTTCTGTTAAACAGTCTACTTTTCCTTCAAAGTTTAGTGAGAACTCTCCTCCATCTGATCTCCTGGCACTCTGCATTTATTTATTTTATGTATTTGTGTCCAAAATTTGCATTATTATTATAGTTATAATTTTGCTAAGTTTATGTATGCACATGCTCATAGTATTTCCATGGAGTACTACTAGAGTGCATGAAACTTGTGGTGTACAAGTAACCATTGACTCTTAAAGACTCTGGAAACAAGGGAAGGCAAGAAGTGGGTTTGGTTGTGATGATCGATAGCAGACCACATCTTTATAATCATAAAATTGACTGAAAGTTATAGATAGTATAAGATCACACCAAATATTGTTCACTAACTGGAGAAAAATGACTTGGTGAATTAAAACACAACTGTAAGATTCTTTTCCAATATGGTACCTCTCATGCATATGTTAGAAATCCCAAAAATTTATAAGATTCATTTAAAGATATATTTTTCAAAGTGCTTTGTTCAATAGCATTTTTATTATGAATATTAACCAAAACTTAAACTAAGTAGATAGGAATTTGCCAAAAGTGATTGCCTCAATCATAGTATCCTGAACAGATTTCTTCTTGAAGTAGAATTCTCAATAAACATGAGACTCTCAAGGTAATTTTTTTTCTGCTTGTACTGAACTAATTCCATCAAGTCTGGGGCCACCTTAGAGCATCCCAAATGAGAATCATATTTTGTCAAAGGAGTTCAGCTAAGTATTTGACAGGTGAAATTTTTTTTTAATATCTCTTGTCTAGAATTTAATCTGCAGTTGGATGGAGAGCCCATTGAACTGGTTCATAAGTGCATTTTTTTTGAAACATTATAAATAAACAGAGAACAAAATTTAATCAGGAGAGAAATGAGAGTTGAATTGGTTTTTACAAAATAGTTCATTGAAAAGGATTTAAATATTATATATATATATATATATTCTTTTAGAAATACTATATGACCACATATCGTGAGTCCCCCAAAAATTTAGGTTGTAGGTCATTAAAATGACAATGCATAAAGTAGGCTACATCTTATTATCAATTATGAATTATGGCAAAGGAGAAGCATATGGATCATCGGAAAAGTACAAATGAGAAAATGGAGATAACCTGGTCATAAAATAAGGTAAGGGGATAACAGATAGACTATCAAGAAATATGGAGAAAGGCCAGGAGGATATTGAGTGGAGGGCACTCTACAGTTGACTAATGGAAGAACATGCCAAAGTCTATACAGGAAAAAAAGTGTGGATGAGTTATGGTCTCAGTCACTGGAGTGACTACTGTTCCATCCATGAGTTCATGGTTCCATTACCCTAAGAATTTAAGGGAGAGGGGCAGAGGAACCCGAGGCAGCCACAGCAGCAGCAGGGGCAAAGACAGGAACTATTTCTGGAGTTCTAGGCCCACAGATTATGGGGGGTGAGAATCAAGCAGCTGATAGTAAACCACCCACCCCCACTGGAAGCAGAGATCTACCTTGAAAAAGAGCTCAAAAGTCAAGGAAAAGGCTGGAGAAATGAACAAAAACTGGGAAAAGAATCAGACTATAGAATCTTACTTTGATGGCAAGGAAGGCCAAAGCATGTAAACAGAAGAAAATAAGGTCATAGTTCCTCCCTCCAGAGCCTCCAAGAAAAATATGAATTGCTCTCAGGTCATGGAAGAAAGGATTTTGAAAATCAAGTAAAAAGTAGAGCAAAAATTAGGAAGAAGAATGAGAGTGATGCAAGGAAAGTATGAAAAATGGGTCAGCTGCTTGCTAAAGGAGACCAAAAAATTCTCAACAAAATACCACTTTAAAAAAATAGACTAACTCAAATGGCAAAAGAAATTTAAAAAACAATGAGGATAAGAATGCCCTAAAAAGAATTGACCAGATGGAAAAAGAGATCCAAAAACTCACTGAAGAAAATAATTCCTTAAAGATTAGAATGGAGCAGTTAGAAGTTAATGACTTTACAAAAAATCAAGAAATTATAAAACAATACCAAAGGAATGAAAAAAAGCAGACAATGTGAAGTATTTCACTGGAAAAAACAACTGACCTGGAAAAAAGATTCAGGAGAGACAATTGACAAATTATGGGACTACCTGAAAGTCATGATCAAAAAAAGAGCCTAGACATCATCTTACATAAAATTATGAAGGAAAACTTCCCTGATATTCTAGAACCAGAGGGTAAAATAAATATTGGAAAAGTCCACCAAACCCCGCCTGAAAGAGATCGATCAAAAAAGAAAAACTCATAAGAATATTGTAGCCAAATTCCAGAATTCCCAGGTCAAGGAGAAAATAGTGCAAGCAGCCAGAAAGAAACAATTTGAGTACTGTGGAAATACAATCAGGATAATACAAGATTTAGCAGCTTCTATATTAAGGGATCAGCTTCTACATTAAGACAGGTAATATTTCAAATGGTAAACTGAAGATTCAAAGCAATACCGAAGATTTCATCAGAGATGTAAAACAGAAAAGAAGATGGGCTTGTAATTTTGAATGTTATATATTTGATATTTGGTAAGGATAATTGTTTGAAAGACCCTTTTTTATTCATAAATATAAAGAGATTAAAGTTATGCAATGCATTGTGTATATTCCACATGAAACATCAAGAGAAAGGGGGAAAAGTGAGAGTCAAACAGTACAAGAAATCAGTGGATGGACATCACTGATCAGAGATCTATTAAAGTTTTGAAATGTGAATTAACTTGGTTAAGCATCTTCTAATCATTGAGCATATATGTTGCTTCCATATTTTTTGCTATTACAAATACACATATCAACTAAATGTATTCTATAGCTATGAATATTTCCCTATCAATAGGTCCTTTTATTCTCATTGTATTTTTAAACTGATATTCTAGTGAAAGGGTTAAGCCAAAAGCATCTAAAGTTAATCCACTTATTTCATATTTTCATGTTATTGTTTAAAATATTTGCAGTAATCTGCGATCCAATCAGTAATGTATTATAGTGCCTACTCCCCCTGACAACAATGGAAACATTAAATTTTAGCATTTTTACTGATATCTGGATGATGACATTTGGAAATTATTTTAATTAACATTTTTCTTGTCTTCTTTTCCAGCAGCAAGGCAGTAATTAGGTGGCAGAGTGGCTAGAGCACTGAACTCAAAGTCAGAAAGAGCTGAGTTCAAATATGGCCTCAGATACTTACTAGGTGTGATCCTTCAGAAAAACAATAATCTCTGTTTGTCTCAATTTCTTTATCTGTAAAATGGGAATAATAGTAAACTCTACTTCCCAGGGTGGTTGTGAGGAAAAATGAGACAATTACAAACTGCTTAGTATAATACCTGACACTAAGTACCACATAAATGTGAACTATTATTATTATTTTAAAAAGTCAACAAATATTACTCAAGCTCCTGTTATGTACCAAGCAATGTGCTAAGCACTGGGGATACAAAGAAAGGCAAAAGAGAGTCCCTGTACTCAAGGAACTCACAGTCTATTGAGGGAGGCAACGTATAAACAACTATGAATAAACAAGTCATGGACCGAACAAATTGGAATAAGCTACAGAGAAAAGGCATTAAAGCAGAATAGGATCAGGAAGCATGCGGTAGGATTTTAGATGGAACTTACAGAAAGCCAGGGGAGCCATGAGGCAGAGACAAGGAGGAAGATAATACTAGACATGGATGATACCCAATGAAAATGGATGAATTTGGGATATGGAATGTTTTGTTTGAGGTACAGAGGCCAATGTTGCCAGATGATGGAGTTCGGAATGGGGATATGTTGTAAAATATTAGAAAGGTAGTGAGGTAGGGAGGAGTAGGTTACAAAGGATAGTATGTAGTAGCCACCTAGATATATTTACGAGAGAAAATAGAAATTATTGAATAAACAGAGTGCCTATCTCTTCCTCTTTAATAAGCCTGTAGACTCCTGGAGGGAAGGGATTGGCATTATTTGTCCTTTTTTTTTCCCAGAGTGTCCTATAGACAATTTCCATCTATATATTTATTTATTTATTTCTGGATATAGAAATTTATTTATTTAACTTTTTTTTTACGTTTATTTTCACAAAATTTTGGGTTCCAAATTTTCTCCCCATTTGTCCCCTTCCCCCAACCCAATACACAAAGCATTCTAATTTCCCCTATCACCAATCTGCAACAGTCTTCTATCATCCCTCCCTTCCCTTGTCCCCATCTTCTCTTTTGTCCTGTAGGGCCAGATAACTTTCTATTCCCCATTACCTGTATTTCTTATTTCCTCTTAGCAAGAACAATACTCAATAGTTGTTCCTAAAACTTTGAGTTCCAACTTCTCCCCATCCCTCCCTCCCCACCCATTCCCTTTGGGAAGGCAGGCAATTCAATATAGGCCATATCTGTGTAGTTTTGCAAATGACTTTGATAATAGTCATGTTGTGTAAGATTAACTATATTTACCTCCATCCTATCCTGCCCCCATTGTTTCTATTCTGTCTTTTGATCCTGTCCCTCCCTGAGTGTTGACTTCAAATTGCTCTCTCCTCCCATTGCCCTCCCTTCCATCACCCCCCAACCCTGCTTATCCCCTTCTCCCCCACTTTTCTGTATTGTAAGATAGATTTTCATACCAAAAAGAGTGTGCATTTTATTCCTTCCTTTAGTCGAATGTGATGAGAGTAAACTTCTTGTTTTTTTCTCAGCCCTCCTCTTTTTCCCTCCACTAAAAAGTCTCCTGCTTGCCTCTTCTATGAGAGATAATTTGCCCCATTCCATTTCACCCTCTCTCCTCCCAATGCATTTCTCTTATACATTTACCTTAATTTCTTTTAAGATATGGTCCCATCCTATTCAATTCACTCTGTGCTCTCTGTCTCTGTATGTGCGTGCATGTGTGTATGTGTGTGTGCATGCACATGTGTACATGTGTGTGTATGTGTGTGTGGTCCCACCAACTACTCAGATACTAAAAAGTTTTAAGAGTTACAAATATTGTCTTTCCATGTAGGAATGTAAGCAGTTCAACTTTGGTAAGTCCCTTCTGACTTCTCTTTGCTGTTTACTTTTTCATGCTTCTTCTCACTCTTGTGTTGAAAGTCAAATTTTCTTTTCAGCTCTGGTCTTTTTATCAAAAATGCTTGAAAGTCCTCTATTTCATTGAAAAACCATTTTTTTTCCCCTGAACTATTATACTTAGTTTTGCTGGGTAGGTGATTCTTGGTTTGAGTCCTAATTCCTTTGACTTCTGGAATATCCTACTCCATGCCCTTTGATCCCTTAATGTAGAAGCTGCTAGATCTTGAGTTATCCTGTTTGTATTTCCACAGTACTGGAACTGTTTCTTTCTAGCTGCTTGCAATATTTTCTCCTCCACCTGGGAATTCTGGAATTTGGCCACAATGTTCCTAGGAGTTTCTCTTTTTGGATCTCCTTCAGGCGGTGATCGATGGATTTCTTCAATACTTATTTTGCCCTCTGGTTCTAGAATCTCAGGGCAGTTTTCCTTGATAATTTCATGAAAGATGATGTCTAGACTCTTTTTTAGATCATAACTTTCAGGTAGTCCCATAATTTTTAAATTGTCTCTCCTGGATCTATTTTCCAGGTCAGTTGTTTTTCCAATGAGGTATTTCACATTCTCTTCCATTTTTTCATTCTTTTGGTTTTGTTTGGTGATTTCTTGGTTTCTCAGAAAGTCATTAGCCTCCATCTGTTCTGTTCTAATTTTGAGAGAACTATTTTCTTCAGTGAGGTTTTGAACCTCTTTTTCCATTTGGCTAATTCTGCTTTTGAAAGCATTCTTCTCCTCATTGGCTTTTTTGAACCTCTTTTGCAAATTGAGTGAGCCTATTTTTCAAGGTGTTATTTTCTTCAGCATTTTTTTTGGGTCTCCTTTAGCAAGGTATTGACCCGTTTTTCATGCTTTTCTTGCATCTCTCTCATTTTCTTCCCAGTTTTTCCTCCACCTATCTAGCTTGATTTTCAAAATCCTTTTTGAGCTCTTCCATGGCCTGAGCCCATTGGATATCCATTTTGGATGTTTGGGATACAGAGGCCTTGACTTCTATTTCTTTCCCTGATGGTGAGCATTGTTCTTCCTCATCAGAAAGAAAAGGAGGAATCATCTGTTCACCAAGAAAGTAACCTTCTATGGTCTTATTTTTTTTTTTCCCTTTTCTGGGCATTTTCCCAGCCAGTTACTTGACTTCTGAGATTCCTTTCCACCCCTGCCTCACCAGTGCTTGGGGTCTGATATTCAAATGCTGCTCCCCAGCCTCAGGGCTTTCAGTGGGGGGAAGGGGCTTCTATTCAGTGAGAGATTAAGTACTGCTGCTCAGGTAGGGGCAGGGCCACCTTCCAGGCTCAGTTTCCTCGGGGGTTTATGCAGATATCTTCAGTAATGGCCCTGAGCTCCAGTCTGCTCCGGGAGCCCCTGTCCACCACCTCCCCTGCTGCTTCCTCCCAAGGGGGCCTGAGCCACGGAGACACCCCCCTCCCCTCTCGGCCAGTCCAGAAGGCTGTCTCACTGACCTGTAGCGCCTGTGGTTGGAGGGACCTTCGTGGTCACTGGAGTTCACTGAAGCCTGCTCAGATCTCCTCCCCTGGGGCCGTGTGGCCAGGGCAGGGGTTCTGCTTGGAGTTCAGTGCCTGAAGGACCTTTGGTGTCAGTTTTTCAGGGCTCTCTGGAACAGAAATCACCTCCACTCTGCTGCTGACTGGCTTCCACTGCTCCAGGACCTTTTGGGAGTTCTTTCTATAGGTAATTTATGGGCTGTGGGTTCGGAGCTCGCATATGTGAGTCTTTCTACTCTACCATCTTGGCTCCTCCCTCGACAATTTGTATTTATTGAATACATTGATGAATACAGAAATTTTCTTAGTTGAGCATCACCTTCCCCTACCCAAATAACATGTCAGAGGTAGACTGAGTTGCAGCCACCTCTTAATTCAGGTTTTATTTATGGATGAAATGAAGCACTTACCAGAAATAGCAAGGGAGGAGGGCATAGTGGCACTTAGCTTCTCAATATGTGCACCCCTTTTCTCTATTTGTAGATGCATCTGGTCAATAGATTATCAGAGTATGGCAACTCCCAAGATCTTAGGTACCCTTCAGAGAAGTCTGAGAGCCCAAATTCTACCTAGGTGAGACTTTTTATGCTCATAGATCACCAGGAAGCTAAAACAGGGAAGCCAGTGCCAGTGCAGTCCCAGGGGCAGCTTTTCTTGGGCCTGTGCCCCTGTTATCTAATAATAGGGAAGGCAATAATATTTGAGAAACTTAGGCCAATCACACCCCTGGGGCATCTTTGTCTTGTCATGTAAGGTGAGCTGAATATGAAACTTATTTGGCTATATGACTTTTTATTTTCAGTGCAGGTAACCAATCTCACTGATATCAAAAAGAGATTGATGTGTCGTTCCGTGTATATCTCCTAGCAGATACAATGCCAGCATAGCTTTGTAATCAAGTAACCAAGATAGTTGTGGGAGTGAGTGTCTTAACACCAATCAATCAATAATTATTCAAGTTCTCATGTGCTGAGAAATGTGTGAGGATCTGGGGATACAAAGACAAAAATGAAACAGGCTATTTCCTACCCTGCCTTATCTTTTTTTTTTTTTTTCATTCTCAATCACTCTGTACTCCAACAATATGGAGGGAGGAAATCTGCTAGGAAAATTGACCTCCCAGATGAAACCATGCAACAAAGGATCCAGAGCTTCAGCAGCCACAAGGTAGTCTTGGGGTGGCATGTGGTCAATGGAAACAGGTGAGTTTTGCTCTAAAAGATGACGCAGGGTAGATCCATCCAAAGTATTTGACTTACACATCACACGAAAGGTTATATTTATATAACTTCACAATTTTCAAAAAGCAAACTTTCATATACACTTTTCTTGCTTATTTTTCCTTCACACATTTGTGAAGTATGTAGGATAGGGAATATGGTAGATGTAGAAGTGGAAGGGTTCTCAGTCTAACCCTCTCATTTTTTACAGAGGAGGAAAATGAACCCTAGAGGAGTCAAATAACTTGAACAAAGTCATATGAGAAGGGTCAAAGGCATGACTTGAACTCCAGTCCTTTTAATTTCAGAACCATGATGCCTCCCCTTTTTACAGGTCAGGAAAACAAGTCTCCTAAAAGCTTAATGACTTGTCTAAGATCATATTATTTAGGTAGCAGATGACTTAGAATCTAGGTCTTCTGACGCCTGCCCTAGTAATCCTATCCCTAATAGCAAATAACTATTAGATGTACACCTGTGGCAGTAAATTACCAAATATTAATTAAATGCTTGCTATATTCAATGCACTGTCCTGGACACTTTGAGAGGTACAAGTCAGTCTGTGACTAATCAGAGAACTGAATTGTTCTTTTAATGTAATAATAATAGCAGCATTTATGTTTTACTTTAAAGTCTGAAATGCTATTTTTATATGTAATTTCATTTTATCATTCTATGATGTAGGTACTATTATTATTTCCATTTTATAGATGAGGAAATGAAACTGAGCTTAAGAAAATTGCTCAGATCACACAGCTACCAGGTATCTGAAACAGGATTAGAACTTGGCTTTGTTGACCTCAGATCCAACATTCTATCTAATGTACCACTATGTCCATTAAATCCATTATTTTACACAAAATGTTACCATAAGGGGAAAATATTTTCCCCCAATATGAAAAGGATTGTAGGAATTAAGCAGGCAGCAGTGGGATGAGAGCTGAAAGGAGTCACAGGACTTAAATTCTAATCCTCCCTCTGTCTTCATCTATAACCTTAGGCAGCAAGTCACTGCACCTTTTTGGGTCTCCATTTCCCCATCTGCCAGATGAGAGAGTAAGAAAAGTTAAGTTCCTTTCAGCTTTGGGTCTGTGATCCCTGGATGGTTATGATCCTATTACATCAAACTGTTCTGAATGTCCCACTCTGCTTTGAATAGCAATCTTTAAAGGTCTGTGTGTGTGTGTGTGTGTGTGTGTGTGTGTGTGTGTGTATATACACACACACACACACATACATCATGGCACAGAGGTTACTCTGGGTTCCTGAAAGCTGTCAAGCTCTGAAAAGTCCAACTGGGCTACAAAGATTTGAAACATGGGGCTGGTGATATATGGCATATATGTTGTCATAGGAGTTAGCCTAACAAGGAGAGGAAGCTAGTTGAGGAATTATGTATGTTTTGGCCACAGAAACTCACAACAAGCGGCTGTGGAGGTCTAAAGAGGTTGTATAGGTTGTGGAAAGAACCACACCAATGCAATTTTGGATCCTTGAAATATTATGAGTGTTGCTCTTATCATTCAAGAACACTAGATTGTTGGAAATAATTTCTCAGTTGAAATGTTCCAAGCTCAGTGAACATGCTGCTATGATATCCAAGAGAAGTGGAACTAATGACTCCTTAATGATGTATCTCAGGATGTTCAATCAGGACCCCTAATGTCCAAAATGCTGCTGCCTAAGGAAAAATAAATTTAAGGGGAAGAGATAAGATGCTTCAAGAAAGATAACCTGCAGCTGTGACCTGCAGTTACTGAGCATAAGCTGGGGACCAATCAGAGGAGATGCATAGGAAACTAAGCAAGAAAAAATAGACTGAATATAATCAACTGTTTTAACATGCCCATAATTACAGAAATAAAGCGAAAAATGACTTTGGGGTGGAAATCAAGCAAATAGTTTTGCATAATCGTTAAGATGATTAATTTATCTAATTTGAATGATTTTTTTTCACTTTTCACTCATATGTTTGTGTAAACATATAGTCTTAATCTGTTTTTAAAAGGGTAGCATAAACTTTTTATATGAGTTGTTGAAGAAGAAATTATCCAGTTAGGATTATGTAAGAAACTTATGAGAGAGTAGGAGGCAGAGAATGCTCCATAAGTTTGGTAAACTTCAGTTTAAGACTGATGATGTAAGTAAGTAGAACTCAGATAGAAACAATCATAAACAAATGACTTGACCTCTCAGTGACATGGGGAGCTAATTGTATTTGTTGGAGAGCAGGAGCTAATCTACAATGATAACAGAACTTTCCACATTGGGAATTCCCTACACCAATGAAATCACAGTTCTGAACTATACACACAGAATAGATAGTAAAATATATACAGGGATGGATAACTAACTGAGAGATAAATGAATGGTCTGATAAATGACAAAGAGATATTTGGATAGATGAATTCATAGATGCATGTTAAATAAGTACATAGACAGATGGATGAATAAACAAAATGCTAGATACATAGATGAATAGATAAAAAAATAGATAATAAATAGGTAGGTAGATACATATGAAAGTATTATAAGATTTAAAGTCAGAAGGGAGATCTCGTCCAATATTCTGAATTTACATTTGAGGAAACAGGGCTACAGAGGTGAAATAAAAAACATAAATTCATGTAACTAGTAAGTAGCAGAGTTGAGATCTGAACCTACATCCTCCAATTCCAAAAATGATCTTTCCCACACCATGCTTCCAATACCTTTGTTGCTTGTCCTTAGTTTTTTAAGCATTTTAGTGATATCATGGGGTGTTGTCTTGACTCTTGTGTTAATTGGATTTAAGCAAGGCAGAGTCACACAAAATTGTCAACCTCACTCTCTTTTCCATGGTCGTCAAAGTCTAGTGGCAAGACAAAAGTCAGGATGATTGATAATGGCTTAGAATGGCCTTTGCATCTTCAATGTCTGACCAAGTTCTAAGGCTGTACAATTCTTGCTTCAGCTGCCTTCATGGCTATTAAAACAAACTGTTCTCATCTATCCTTTCTGCAGAGGGATGTCTTGACATTCTTGGGGTAGATGCCCCTTAACTTACTGACAGGTTTGAGGCCTGTCAGTTACCCTGATTCTGGTTTAGCCCATCTGCCAAGATGATTTACCAGGATGTGACTGCTACACATGCTACAATTCCTTGGAGTCACAGGGGAGAGGTGAGTGCCAGATAGACACCAAAGGTAGATGAGCTGCCCTGAAAATGACTCTGCAAGTCCTCACATCAGAGATGCTAGTTCTCTTTGAAACTCCCATATACCCTTTCTGCTACCTTCCATTTATATAGAATAACATTTAAGGATACTATCTCATTTATTTTATCCCCACAACATTCCCATTAGGTAGGGAGAAGATATAATTATCCCACTTTTATCCTTAAGGAAAATGAAGTTCAGACAAATGAAATGATTTACCTAAGGCTATATAATTAATAAGTCCTATAGTCCAAAACAGAACTCATATTTTTTTTTAAACTGGCAATCCAGTGTACCGTGCAATGTCTTATTACAAATATGCATGTGATGTATAAATGATGCAGGACAAGAGATAACACACTAATGGGCTTTTTAAAAATCTACATCAACACAAAACAAATGGAATTGTTTAAAACTGATGGATGACTCTTGTCAGGATGATCTTAGAAAAGAATGGCTGTAAGATAACTTATTACCTGAAATGAATATATGTGGAATATGACTTGCATAAAAGATTAAAAAAAATGAGTGAAATGAGCAACAGAGAATATCATTAAATAGGCATTGAGCAGGACAGTCTTTGGAAATCAATACATAATCTGAAAGTGGGTAGGAAGGTGAAGGAAGCAATTTTAGCAAAGGAGGATATGCTATTTCTTCACCATAGAAGAAACTCTTTTCAAGACATCTTATGGTTTCCTGTTAATCTTCATTACAGGAAGAGAAGTTTGAGAGTTAATTAGAACTTTGGAGTATCACCTCGTTCTTTATTTCATTCATTCTCCAGGGAGATGTCATCCAAAGGACTCAATAGATAGGCATTTGCTGTCTCCCTCAAAGAATGTGGTCTTCTTGAGGGCAGGGAATAATTCATTTTGTATCCTCAGCAATTTCTGGCACACTGGTAGCTGATTGAATGGAGCGTTTGGAGAGAGATGTAACTGATACCATTAAAAAATTAACGTGAAATAGTTCCACTTCAAGGAAGAAAAGAAAAATACTGAACAATGGAGGCCAATGTAGAGTGTGGATAGAAGGTCTGCAGTTGACAAGTATAAATTTATTTTATGTATTAGAAGCATAGAAAGTTGAAAGCTATTCCACTCTGGAACAAAGATATGTCAGAGATACATGCCTCCACCCAGTCAGTTTCCTGTCAGGGTATTGGTCAAAGACATTAATATTATAGGGCCATACATTAAAAAAAAATCATTAGATATGGAAACTAATGTCTAAAGAAGTTAGGTGACTTCTTCAAGATTATTTATGTATTTGGACCCAGGTCCATCCTTTCCCCAAAAAAGTTGAAACCTTCCTTTCCAGAAAAAGTCAGAACAAAGTTTACATTATATTATCAATCTCCATCTGATAAGAATTATATTTCACAGCCTGTTTTTACTGGATCAATGATTTTAATAGTGTATGGAACTGGTGTGAAAACCTCCTTTAACTAATAGAGATGTATAAGTTTTCTGAAATTTAATGTTAGAGAATTGTCTGATCACTAAGAAACTAAGTCAAGGGATTCTGTGTCAGAGGAAAGGATTGATCCCAAGTTTTTCTGAGTCTACTGTCTTCCTCTTGTCAGAGGAAAAGTTGTCCAAAAGTGTCCTTCCTCCTCATCCAAACAAACATTTCTATTTGTGCCCTTAACCTTGTTCCAGCAGGTTGTTCCTTTCATAATTTCTGCTCTCCATAATATCCTACTTCTCTTTTTCCGCTGGCTCTTTTCCTACTATATCCAAACATGTTCAGATCTATCCCTCCACAACAGCAAACAAAAAAACCCACAAAGCAAAATAAACAAAACCCCTTAATTTAACCATACCATCCCCTCACAAGATATGTCATATGTTTTCTGAATTTTTATTCAAACTCATAGAAAACCCATGTTTGCTCTTTGTATCTGTTTTCACATCATCTACTTCTCTCTCTTTTTTAAATTTTGGCTTCTAAACAGAATTTGACTGAAATGTTTTCTTTTTTTGCCATAAGAGATGCTTTTATTTATAAGTCCCATGCTTTTTTTTAACTCATCTTCCTTCTTAGACTCTGCAAATTTGATACTATGATAAATAAATATATTTAACTATTATTTCTATGTAAACTGTTACGTTTTATGTAAACAACTCAAAAATTTATAAATCCAGTTCTACTCCTTCCCCTGAAATTCAGTCCCAGATTATCAGTTGCCTATTAAAAATTCAAAACTGAATGTCCAAGAGACATCTCAAACACAACCTGTCAAAACAAGAACTCATTACATTTTTCTCCAAACCCTCCCCTCTTCCAAATTTCCCTATTTGATTTCTGTTGAGGGTATCATGACCCTTCCAGTATCCAAGGTCTATGATCCCAATATTATCCTTGACTTAATCCTCTTCCTCACCCCATATATTCATTCAATTACTAAATCTTGCCATTTTGATGGTATAACATCTCATTTAATCTAAGCCCTTGCCTATATTCTTCCAGTATCATAGCTGCATCTTTAATTTTGTATTTATTACCACTCACCTAGATTCTGGATTACTGAAGAAGTCTCCTAATTGACCTCAAGCCTGTACTAATCTAATACATCCTACCCACAGATGCCAAATAACTTTCCTTTAATCCAGATTATATCATGCCACCATTCTAGTGACTTCCTTTTCCCTCTAGAATAAAATAGAAACTCCTCTGTTTAGAATTTACGATCCCTCACAACCTGTCTTCAACTACTCTTTCTACCTCCAGTAGACGGTACTTACCCTCTCATACTCTGTCCTTTGTGAAATTGATCTTACCTTTGTTCCACACACTGGGCACTCTACCTCAAGTCTCTGTGCCTATGTTTGAACTCTTTTTACCTGTTTCTCTGCAATGCCTTCCTTTCTCACCTCCATTGTCAATTACCTCAAGTGCTACTTGCTTAAAAAAAATTTCCTTTTACTCAACTTCCTTCTTGAACTCTAAATTTGACACTTGTCAAATGTATTTAACCATTATTTCTATGTAAACAACTCAACAATGTATGTCAGTGCCCTCCCCCACGCCATAAAACATATAACACTAGAGATCAATAAACAAAATGAGGAAGTTCCTGTCCTCAAAAATCTTACATTCTACTGGTCTAATATAAGATATGCACAGAGAAGTAAATACAGGACAGATAACATTATCCCTCACTTTCACCTTCATTTTCCGTTCCCTTATTTGATGAAGTCCCCACTGCAACGTGACAGTAATAAGAATGTTTAGAGGCAAAGGATCTCAATTAAAATTTTGGTTCTATTGCCTGCTGCCTATCTGACTTTGGAGGGGAAAAATACTTAATTTCCCTGAAACCCTAACATAAGAGAGTTGTATCATATGGTTCTTAATGTCTCTTCCAATTATAAATCCTATATGTAAAATAAATCCCATATATATATATACCTGAAAAATGTATCTTTTATCACCAGTTTCTTAATGCCTAGTCAATAGTAGTAAGAACAATGGAGGAAAGGTGTGTCTATATGATGTGTGATGTGTGTGTGTGTATGTGTGTGTGAGTGAGTGTGTTCCCACATGTATGGAGGAAAAGGGAGGTGAGAAGAGGCAGCATAAAGGATCATGAGGCAGGGTTGTATGTCCTCCAAAGCAGAAGAAATCAGAGTGGATTTGTGGGTTTGAGTATCTGCTGTGACAGAAACATTTTTTCTGTTTTCTGGTCTGTTTATACAAAGTGTGACCCTCTCCAGATCTTATGGGTGGTGCTGTTCCTAACCTAGCACTCTCCTTTGTAGATCCTTCCAGGCCCAGTCCCCAGCTCCTGAGAGAACAGCATGGAGCCTCGGTGAATAGGATGCATCTCTAATTTCCTATTCTTTCATGGGAGTAGGACTCTAGGAGAGAGTAGCTAGGGAGCTGGATTCCTAAACAGACAAGTTGAAGAAACCACGTGATTGGCCTCATTCCCCCACCCCACTTCCCTAATCATTAGTTGAGCATCCTAGTCTAAAAGATATACATGATTTTCTCAAGCTTGGAAAAGCCTGTAGAAAGTGCCCCTTCCTAAACTTATATGCACTCTCCAATCTGCTTCAAACCAATATACTATATAGCTTCCTTAACTTCCAAATGTGGCCTCCTTTTAGACCTAACTCACATTATCTAAGATGACTACATGCCTTATTCACCTAATAGGCTTTCATTGATTTTTAGATTCTTCCAGAAATCAAATCCACCCTCAAAGACAAAGATTTGCTGCCATCACTGTGGTTAGTGCTCAAAGGGGAGTTCTGAATATATTTTGAAGTGATATTACCACTAGAAGAGATCTGTGGCAGACCAGAAATGCCTAATAAAAAAAGATCTGCTTCCCTCTCACACACCTCCATACCTACACCCACAGTGGTACCACATTTGGCTTTTAGATTCTCTTCCAAAACAGTATCTATTCTCGTGAAGAGACCACATTTAAGTTCTCATTTGAATGCCTAAAATTAGGATGAAAAAGTAGCCACACATACTAGGTTGCAGTTAGATTTATTTTTATAGGTAATTAGGTGACACAGTGGTTGGAGTGCTAGACCCAGGGTCTAGAAAACATAAGTTTAAATTCAAGCACTTATTAATTATGTGACCGTGGGTAAGTCACTTATCTTCTGTCTGATTCAGTTTCTTCAACTATAAAATCGGACTTAAAATGGTACATAACTCACAAGGTTATTGCGACAATCAAATGAGACAATATTTGTAAAGTCCTTAGCAAAGAGCCTGGAACATGTTGTTATTCAGTTATTTAATTATGTTTGACTCTTCATGACTCCATTTGGGGTTTTCTTAGCAAAGATACTGGAGTGATTGTCATTTCCTTCTCCAGCTCATTTTACAGATGAAGATACTGAGGCAGACAGGGTTAAGTGACTTGCCCAGTGTCAAACATGAACATGGGAACCCAAGTGAAGCCAGAACCAGACGAAGAGATGGGAAGTATTTAACAAAATGAATGAAAATACACTAAAGCAAAGATAGCAATACATTTTAAAACTAAGTCAATATCTGGTCTACGTGGATCCTTATTTAGGAATTAATGGGCCCAGGGTCTATTTGAGTTTTACACCGCTGCCCTAGATGACTAGTACATTTGAGAATACACATTAAATCAATGTAGCAGCTAAGTGGCACCATGGATAGAGGCCTAGAGACAGGAAGACTCATCTTCCTGAGTTCAAAACTGGCCTCAGACACTTACTAGCTGTGTGACCCTGGGAAAATCACTTAACCCTGTTTACCTCAGTTTCCTCATCTGTAAAATGAGCAGGAGAAGGAAATAGGAAACCACTATAGTAACTTTGCCAAGAAAACTTCAAATGGGGTCAGGAAGAGTCAAGTAATACTCAAAAAAATGACTGAACAATGACAAGTCAATCCATAATAAGAATCCATAAAAAGAAAAAAAATAGTATAGCTATATTAGTTATATCTCATCTCACAGACTGAATCATAAATATCCAGCTCCTTCGTGATTTGCTCCATTCGGAAGCAATCTATGATTATCTGGGAATGAGGAGGCATAAAGGTCATCATTCTATCCAATGTGCATGGAAGTCCACTAAAAAAGAAAAAGGGGAATGCAAATGTTCAAGCATATTAGAGTTCCCCAAATTCTTTTAGGGGTAATGTTAGGTAAATGGGAGACATTGGCAATTTCAGTAGTTACTTAGTATTTTAACTCATCAAGGCCTGTATTTCGTTCTTATTGTCATTTCCGAATTTAAACCACAGTGTGCCAACTCTGAAACAGGAGAGACCAAATAATATGTTGGGGGATTTTCTCAGCATATTTACTATGTCTTTAAACCAATGAAATTTTTTTCAGGCCCTTTATTTCACTAGCTTAATATATTCATATTTTATTTTATACTCATGTTACACATACACACAAATACACATACATATATTTATATATATGTATGTGTGTGTATATATATAAATACATACATATATACATATATATATATAGTATTTTATTCCCATTTATAGTTAGAACTGGATTATTTCTTTATATCTATTCATTTCAGGCCCTTTCCTTTTATCCTCATTTAATGTAGATGATTTATATCTATTAATTGTTCACAATAGTTTTACCCTACCTACCTCTCATGGTTGTAATGAGGATGGTCCTCATTACATTTATTTTATTAATAAAATACATTTATTTTATTAATAAAATACATTTATTTTATTAATAAAATACATTTATTTTATTAATAAAATACATTTATTTTATTAATAAAATACATTTATTTTATTAATAAAATACATTTATTTTATTAATAAAATAATAACTCTAGTGTTTAGTATGGTTTCTAGCCCATAGTAAGCTCTATATAAATGACAGCTATTGTTACAGTTGTTTTTGTTATTAAAACTAATAATTAGTGGAGTTTTAAAAAAACTGATGTCTTTTCTTTCCAAGTCCATGGATCCTTTTTTCTAATTTAGACCAGTGGTTTATACATAGCTCATGAGGGTCCTTATTGATAATATGTGCCCTTGTCCTTTATTATTTTACTATTCATAATCTAATAATAGCTATATTTTGTTTTCTTTCAAGAATGAATAATTCTTGAAAGAATACTTCTATTTGACATCTGGTAATTTTAGGATGTCATCAGAAAAATGTATGACTGGGGAGAAAATTATGGTTCAGTCACATAGCAAGAGCAAGAAATGATCAATAGGCATGCCATGTACTCCAAAGGCATGCATGTAAAACTGAGCATGAATAAAACCTGCAGCATATTGAATAGATTTTCTCTCATAGACTTTGGAAATGGCATGAGAAAAAGTCATATGAAATGGGAAGGCACATGAGGTTTAAAATTTACGTCATGGTATAAGTACTCATATCATTGGAATCAGAGAAATATTCGCATATTGGCAAGAAGATTGAGATAAGTGGCCCTTGGTATCTCTTGTTCAAATAAAGTACTCTGTGAATTAAAACAAAATGAGCAGAAATGGTGTAAACAGAAAACCCAACTTTAGCTTCACTAAACTACTTCTCCAATGGGGTGATTTACTTATGCTGCAACATCTCTCATGGGGCAGTGAGGTGGTGCAGTGGATAGAGCACCAGTGCAGGAGTCAAGAGTACTTGAGTTCAAATCTCACCTCAGATACTTGACATTCATTGGCTGTGTGACCTTGGGCAAGTCACTTAACCCCAATTGCCTCATCCTGGGTCATGTCCAGTCATCCTGATGAATATCTGGCCACTGGATTCAGAAGGCTCTGGAGGAGAAGTGAGGCTGGTGACCTGCACAGCCCTCCCTCACTCAAAACAAAGTCAAGTGCAAGTCATGTCATCATTTCTCTGATGGCATGGTCTTCTTCGGCAACGAAGGACGAACACACACAATATCACTCATTGTGATAATGTGATAGAAACTAGTCATTCTTTTGCAAGTAAAAAGAAAAAAAGAATGATGAAGGAGAGTACAGAATGAGGGATTCTTTACCAATACAACTTTCCTCACAACAACTGAACCAGTGGCATTCCCTCAAGAATGCTTCAGATTAAGAACTGCAGGAGCTTAGGGTGAATAATGAAATATTTGTGGGGGACAAGAAACTAGACGAAGATGCACCAAGGGAGTGAAAAATTCTGTAGGATACTTTATGTACTATATAAGCCAAGAGTATATAGAATCAGAATTTCAGTCCTGAAAAAGAATTTAGGATAATTTAGTCTAATCCTTTCATTTAATTCAAAAAGACTCCAAGGGAAATTTAATCAGGTAAAAGACAAGAAATATTATTTTTAAAAATTATACATTCATATTATATACACATATATCAATATACATACATTGATTTATGTATATGTCCATTTGTATAGACATATACATGTTTATATACACATGTATGTAGACATGTATATAGAGACATCCATATCTATGCATGCATATGATATATAGATATGTATATCTGTATATCTAAATATCAGTATACAGACATGTATCTATATTTTGGTATATAGATAAATATCAGTACATAAATTTATACACATATATAAACATAATAATATCCATTAAAGGTGCTTTGCATGCATTTCTATGTTAAAATCCGTAGATAGAAATAGAGATAGACCTCTGTTTTTTCTTTACTTTTTCCTTAACCATAGCAGAGCCATCTTTTCCTCGTGTTCCTTGAATTCTTTGCTCTCAGTCATTTAGTCAACAAACATCCATCAAATCTGTACTATGTGCCAGACACTGAAATAAGTAGTAAAAATGCAGAGATGAAAACAAAATAATCCGTCCCCTAAAAGACTTTCAATTGTAATGAGAGATTCAATATCAACCCTTAGAGGTATATACAAAACACATAGAGAACAAATACATTTGTGGAGAAGGCTTTAGCAGCTGAGTGTGAGGGTGGTAGAATACAGGACAAGCCTCATGCAGAAAAGGAGGCATTTGAGTTGATTTCTGGAAGAAATCATGTATTCTGAAGGATTCAATGACAAGTGGGTATGTTCTAGCTCTAGGGAACAGTGTGTGAAAGGTATAGAGATATATCCTGGGCAAGTCATTTAACCTTGTTTGCCTCAGTTTCCTCATATGTAAAATGAGCTGGAGAGGAAAATTGGGAACCTACTCCAATATTTCTGCCAAGAAAACTCCAAAGGGGCTCATTAAGTTGGACCCGACTAAAATGCTTGAGTAATAATAAAAGAGATAAAGCAGTGTGGGTAAGAAATGGCAAGGTCTGTTTAGTTGAACTAGAAGGAAATAGACAGGAGGGATAAGTACAAGGCCGGGAAAGATATCACTGGGCTTGATTGTAAAGAGCGTTCTGTGTCTAAGAGAGGTGTTTATATTTGATCTTAAATGAAGTTGGGAGTCACTGGAGTTTATTGAGCAAGAGAGTGACATGGTCAGACTTTAGAAAAATCACTCTGGTAGGTGTGTGGAGTAAGGATTAGTGTGTGGGAAGACTTACAACAGAGAGAACAAACAGGTAGTTGTAATATTTCAGGTAAGATTTGAGGAGGATGAGTTACTTTTATAAGTGGAAAGAAGGGAAAATGTGTGATATATTGGAGATGTTGACATGGCCAAATCTTGCAACTGTTTGGATATGTAGATATTGCTGTCTATAAAAAGGGAACAAATAAACATTGATCTTGTCAACCTTCAGAGTTCAGTTAAAAGGAGGCAAACAATTAGGGGATATATATATATATGTGTGTGTGTGTGTGTATGTGTATATATATATATGCATATGTATACACACATATCTACATATGTGTATATACACAGGCACACACTATATATGTGTGTATGTATACTACACTATATATGTATACTATACTATATATGTACTATATATTTGTGTATGTATAGACACACACACACACACACACACATATATATATATATATATATATATATATGTCCTTTAGGCTAGTGAAAAACATGCATTCATGAAGTCAGAAACTCATTCTGAACTTGAAGAAATTGGATGACATCTTTATACCCTCAGAGCAAGGCAAATTTCTTCCTGACTCAGGATGCCTTTGTCAGTCAAATTATAATACCTGGAAGTCTGTGTTTCTTCTATCCATAATAACATAAGATAACACAACCCAACTCAACATAACAACAGGAAAGACGGATTCCATTATTTAAAATAGCAGCCAACAATGGAGAGTCATTGAACTTTCGATAAGGAAGATACCTGCTGGGCCTAGTCTTTGTCAGAAGAATATTCCCATTCAGCCACATCTGGTAGGAGAGCTTTGGGCTCACTCACAAAGCATGTCTGTCATACTAACCAGGGTGTTTCTTTTGATTAGTTAGTTCAGATATTGGGCTTTTTCAGGTGATATAAGACTCATTGCATCCTGGGCTATCTCCAGTCATCCTGATGAATATATGGTCACTGAACCCAGATGGCTCAGGAGGAGAAGGCGAGGTTGGTCCCTCACTCAAAACAAAGACCAATACAAGTCATGTCATCATTTCTCTGATGTGATGGTCTTCCTCAAAAACAATGAACACAGACAAACAGAAGGCTTAAATGATCTAAAACAATCTTCAGTCTTCATAAGTTTATAACAACAGATAATCAGTTATGCAAAGATATATGAAACTATGGCCCTGTCAGAAAGAAGTCCTGGTTTGGGAACCCAGTTTACTAATGTTAATCTCCATCTTACTAAAAGTCCTAGGGAAGTAATTGAAGCATGCAGAGATTAAGTGATTTGCCCATAGTCACCCAGAGGTGAGATTTGAACCTGCATATTTGATAACTCTAACTATATTATTCTAACCACAATACCAAACTGCCTCATATACCTCATAAAGCAAATTTTTAAAAAATAAAACTGGGTATATTTATATGGGAAAAAATAAATGTAATCCTGATTCTACTCCTATATCTTCAGTGTCAGACATTTGTCTTCAGCACATAAGGATTTAGTCTGTGGCACAGGTGATAGAATGTATTAAGAGGCCCCTGGGGAAAACTGACAGCCAGAGGCAAATGCAATTTGGTGATATGCATTAGCTGTTTTCTGGTGGATACAGAGGCTAAAATCCCTGCCTCAGGAAAAGTAGATCAGATTGGGGACACTCAGAAATCAAAGGACTGCGTAGGGATAACCAGAGGATGGAAAGAGCCAGTGCCTTAGAGAATGTATTGGATGTATTGGATAATGCCAGATGCACTCAGTCACAGGTCGAGGAATCTCAGGTCAAGGTCAGGAGCAGACAGGTTCACTTGAGGGATCCAAAAAGATGAGTCAATACAGAAATGGTCTGGGGAGCCAGGGCAGAAAACAAGCAGATCCAGTGCCCAGCATACTGCATTGCACATAGAAGAGCTTAATGAATATGTTGAATTGAATTAATTAAAGCAAGGCTTCAGGGAACAGACTGTTTCAGCTGGTTTTAGCAATTTGCTTGGGCAAAGTTTGTATTGTTTCCCCTTTTTATTAAAGCATGCTTGCAGCCTGTAGGTAGCAGAGATTTAAAGTCAGGGTCTGGCACTCAGGAAAATATAATCAAATCACCCTTTAGAGTCATAATCATCCCCAAACATGCCAATCATTCCTCTCCAGGCTATCCTCTAGACTTTCTCTAGCCCTGTGAGTTTTTACACCAGATTATACCCTCTTCCCTTGTGGCCTTTCCCTCCAGATGGGTGGCTTGCCTCAGAACCTTCATTCAAGGTGGATGCCCAGGTGTATCAAATATCATTCCTCTCCAGGCAGTACCCTGGATTTTCTCTTAGTTGATTTGTTTCTTTCAGTACATTGTAAGCTTACTAAGGATAAAAGCCCTGTCTTTTTTTTTTCCCTTCACTCCCACCCCCCATCTCTGTCTCTGTCTCTGTCTCTGTCTCTGTCTCTCTCTCTCTCTCTCTCTCTCTGTCTCTCTCTCTCTCTCTGTCCCCCTGTCTCTTTTTCTCTCTCTCTGTCTTCTCTGTTTCTCTGTGTGTGTGTGTCTATCTCTTCCCTCATGTCTTATATTCTTAGTATCTTACTGCTTATTGATTTGAAGCCTCTGGGTCTGTGATGTGGAAAAATTTTAGTGTTGTATAGAATCTTATAATGACCGTATGATGTCCTGGATGGTTCTTCAGTTATGGCCATAACTAAAGGGATAGCAGGGGCCTCCTGTATTCACCTTAGTAAAAAAAAAATCACATAAGGTAATCTTGAGGCCTTAGGAATATGAATTCAGAACTTGATGGAACTTGAGGGGACACTGAGTTAAACCCCCTCATTTTATAGATTAAGTATTGGCATACAATAAGTTGTGATTTGACTAAATTCATACAGATAATAATTATCTACATGGTGATTTGAACTCAAGTTCTTCCTAAATCCAGACCAAGGTCCTTTATAGCAACTTTTGTTATGATTAAGCTCATAGGTGGTGATGGTTGGGTCACAGAGTGTCCTTCTGGCTTGTGGCAGGCCTGGCATATGACTACTGGGCTGAATACAAGAACAGTTGGAGTTTGGGGGTACAATAACGTGGTAAAGAGGTATCAAAGAGCTATATCTTTTCAATTTCACTATTCACTTACTTCTCCCTTCACTGGATATTTCCTATTATTTACCATATTACATCCAGCAACTCTCTTAATCATCCTGCTCTGTATTTATGCTCTAAACCACCATCTGTAAATTCCCATTTTTTGATGTATTCAGTAGCTTATTTGTTTCTATTGACCCTCCTTCAGGAAATGATACTACCATCATCCTCATTTATCAATTCCTGCATTCTTTCAGGGGAGCAAGTTTTTTAGGGGGCTTTTTGGTTCTTTTGATTAAGAGACATTGTTTCTGAATATCTCACAACAAAACTCAATTTTATTTAATGTGATAACCTGGGGTTCTCAGATAGAATCTCTCCACATATATAAAGGCAAGAGGACTGATCCTAGAAGTAGTGAAGAATTCCAGGTAACAGTGAATGAACAGTTCAGTCAAGTTATACTGGATAACTATTCCTATAAAATGATGTCTCTTATACTCAGAAACTTACCCACTTCAGGAAGAAATTGGTTGTCTTTTTGTAGGAGTTCTAGCCAGGGAATTGATTTCTCACTGACTGACAAGAGAATATTCATTGATATTAACTCTATTTCCCCTTTTGCAGTAGAGATTCTGAACTTGTATTCTCTTTGCAAATATTTCCTGAGGGTAATACAAACCCCTTCTTGTAATCTGTTCACAATGACCCACCCTGTCTTTCACATTTGAGTGCTCAATAACTATTTGTGAAGTTGAATTAAATTCAGAAGTTAAATGAGGAAATCAGTGTCAAATGGATAAATGAAGAGATTTTATGTGGCAAACTATCATTTACTGGAGGTATCAGTGTTTCATGTAATAGAAATGCAAATTAGAGCTAGCCCATAAGTCCAAAGCCTGAGGGAAATGATTCTGAGGACATGTAAACATTTTAATAAGAATTTTTTTAAAGTCCTGTAGTATGACACATATTTGCAAGGCTATTAATTTTCATTGGTTTTATAGTTTATTCACATTTTCTGTAAGTGTTCAGTCTTTCCAGAAAATAATCTTCTGATGAATCATTCCCCAAAAAGCATTCATTAAGAGTACTTTATAGTAAGTGTTGTGCTAGGCTCCAGGAGTAACAAGTTTAAAAAGTAGAGTCCTTGTCCTTGAGGAACTTATAGTAGAAAAGGGGGTTGGGGTTGGGGAAATGAGGAGACATACCACTGTTCCAGATTACTAAAAGCAGGACACATGCACAATAAATACAAAGTGATTGAGTAAGGGGGTGGTTTCTAGCAACTAGGGAAATTAGGAAAGACTTATAGAAGGAGATTGCCTTTGGAAGGGCAGTAGATATTCCAAGAACAGAGATGAGGAAGGATACTATGCTGGGGGGCAAAAGAATGACGTACGTAAAGACATAGAGGCAGACATGCAAAGACATGGCAAGTTTGTCGGTATGGCTATAATTCAAAGTACGTGAGGAAAAGTTATATAAAATCAGTTTCCAGAGATAGGTTATAAAACAATTTTGAAGAGCTTTAAATGACAAAGAAGTTTGCATTTTATCCTAGGAGGATGAGGAAATCATTAAAGTTTCTTGATTGGGGGAGTTTCAAAGACAGGTAAGAAATTTAGAAATGTCAATTTAGCAGCCATGTGGTGGTGGATGGATTGAAGATGGAATCTGGATATACAAATGTCAATTAGGAGGCTATTTTGATATTTCAAGTAAGAAGTCGATAAAGGCTGACATGGAATTGTTGTGGTGGAAATGGAGAAAAGGAATGGATGCCAATGATGTTGCAAAAGTAGAAAAATTAAAACTTGTCAGCTAATTGTATGGATGAATGAGGGTAGAGAGTTTAAAAGACTATTCTTTGATTTTGAACTTGGATAATTGGAAAATCACCTCCAAAACAAAATATGGAATTTAGGAGGAGGGGTGGGTTTAGGGGACAGGATAATCAGTCTGGTTTGGAACATGATGTCTATGGGACATCCAAGCTGATAGGTAATTCAGGCAGTTGGAAATAAAGATCTAGAGCTCACAAAAGAAATGAGGGCTGAATGTATATGACATTTGAAGACAACACAATTGGCATTGGGCTAATTCTTTGAATGGCTTAGTTTCCAGAATACTGTCAAAGCATTAATTGCAAATTTGTTCATCAGTTTCTTTTCTATTCTCTACCTGTGTCCCATTATAATCTAGGGGCTTATATTAAAAAGTTAAAAATATGTAAATTAACATGATAATATAATTGACAACTTATCATGTCTTCCTATGATGATAAACTTTGGTGGTATCTTCAGCGTTATTAATAAACAGGACAGAGCAGCATTTTGATGGATTACTTGCTAACAGTTTCATAATAGTGATAGTGACAGTAAGAGTAAAAACAAAGAGAGAAACTTTGAGAAATGATAAATGTGTCAATTATTATTGTCTCCCTTCAACCAAGTCAGACTAACAATCTTCCTGAACTTTCCATTAGCCAGAGAAAGTGCAAGAAAAATGACTATTTGTTTGTGATTGCCAATCTACTCTCCGCATGTTTTACAAACCTAAATCTGAGATGTAGCAGCATTTTGAGAGAATGGCACATAATAGGAATGCATATTAATTAATTATTAATTACCACATATCACTTAAGAGTTTGTATTTTACCAGAGATTTTAATGCTGTTTTAAGATTTTATAATAATTACCAGACTTTATCTGAATACCAATTATTTGAAGATCATCATCAGAAAACCTTATTTCAGAATTTTTAAACAGGGATTGTTTTGGTGGGTATCAGTTGACTTAACCCAGTGTATTGAAAACACTGAAATTTTTCTTTTCCTACCTTTGTCTCTGACTAGGCTTTGCATGACTATAAGATTTTCTATATTTAGAGGTGGGTGTATTTTGTGATGCCTATAGAGGACCTCTTTTTTTATGGATAACAAATTTAAGAAATAGAGATTTAGGGAGATTAGTACTGGGAACTGGGAATTGGAATATCTAGGAAATAAAGGTAGAAGGATCCTTGAAGTCATTGGAATAGACTGGATGACAGTGACATGGGGCATTCCTCATTCCAGGCAAGAGCGGGGACAACAGGCAATGATTTTTTTTTTTTTTGGTTGGTTGTTTCTTTTTCAAACAGTTCTGGGCAAGGGATCTGGAGATGTTTGAGTTGCATCAGTGAATAGATTACGTATGGAACTGAAAGGACCTGGAAAGCATAATGACTCAAGTAGACACTAGTACAATACTGGGGGTCTTATCTGCTTCTCCCCATCCATGAATGGGATCTTAGGGATCATTTTCAAGGGTGGGCTAATATTATAAGCATGCAATTGATCAAAAAACATTTAATAACTTACCCTAAATCCCACACTGAGCTAGTAGGAAAGCTTCCATTTTTAAATGCAATCATGATCCCTCTCCTCCTACCCAAAGTCTCCTCTTCTCCAAGACGAGCATCCTACCATCTAATCAACATATTCACACATGACATAATTCTAAGTTCACTTCCTTAGAGTCTCTCCTCCTACGAAATCCAGATTGTCAATGTTATTATGGATATGTTAAATTTAGAGACAAGAACTAGAAACTATAATCCAAACATGGTCTAGCCAGGGCAGTTAGAATGAAACTACAGCCTATTTTGGGCTGCTTTGGCATTCAAAGACCTTTTTCTATGAATCACAAAAATGTAGAGATAACCTAATTAAATCCACCACCCATGAAGGAATTCCATCTATATTATCCCCTATCTGTGATTGCTTGCTCTATTTCTTCTTGACCTCTTTTAGTGACAAGGATTCCAATTAGATAGTGAGGCTACTTTTTCTAGTCTTGAGCTGCTTTAATATTTTGGACCAAAAAATCCTTGCATCTTCCCTGTCCCCAACGTATCCTTAACCAGTCGGTTGAAATCCTATTGCTTTTAACTCTAGAACATTTCTCATATTTCATCTCATTTCTCTCAAAATTCACACTGACATTACTCTCCTGGATTTTTTATATTGACTCTCTATTTAGATAACAGCATGATATAATGGGAAGAATGATATTCATGTTAAAGTCTAGCTCTGCTATCAACTATTTCCATGACCTTGGGCAAATCAACAGTTTCCCTCTCAGGGCCTCTATTTCCTCATTTGTAAAATGATTATACTGGACATATTATAATCTAGAGACATAGATATATAGACATATATAGAGAGACATATTATAATCTAAATAATTTTATATGCATAAATGTTTGTGTGCATATTTACTTATATATCTGTGTGTATATATACATACATGCACATCTGTCTACCTATGTATCTATCTGTACATGTGTATGTCTCTATGTATTTTCCCTGTGTTATTCAAAGCCTTTATCAGTGACTTAGATAAAAGCATAAGTAGCATGCTCATTACATTTTAAGCTAACAAACAAAATAGGACGGTTAATGAACACATAACAGAGGCAAGAGCCAAAAAGATATCTTAAAATCAAGAACATTGGACTGAATTTAATTAGAAAAACAAACTCAGTAGGAATAAACAAAGTAATATGAAGTTTAAGGCAGCTTGGTGGCACAGTGATAGAGTGCTGGGCCTTGAGTCAGGAAGGTTTATCTTCCTCAGTTCAGTTCTGTCCTCAGATATTTACCAGGTGTGAATCCAAGCAAGTCACTTAATCCTGTTTGCCTCAGTTTCCTCATCTGCAGAATGATCTGGAGAAGGAAAAGCAAACCACTCCAGTATCTTTGCCAATCAAAATTCCAAATGAGATCAGAGAAGGCTGGACATTTCTGAAACAACACAACAACAAAGACGAAACATAAAGTCAAATTTTTCTCTAACATGCAGTTTTAGATCACTGGATTTTAAATGATTTGCCCATTTCTTTCCTAACAGCAAGTGGAAGCAGGCATATTATCATTTCTTCCCATCTTAGACCACAGGAATAAATAGTAGATAAATAAATTGTAAAAGACACTGGTCCTAGAGCCAGAAAACCTAGATTCAAATCACCCTTCAGATATTGAAAACCTGTGTGACCTTGGAAAAGTTCCTAGTTACAGTTCCCTTATCTATTAAAAAAGGGGTTGAGCTTGCAGTCCCTTCCAGCTTTAAATCTATGATCCAAGGATATAGATTTATATATAGAAAGAACTTGACAAATAAATATACTCTTACTTGCAGATGAATTCACATGGGCTAGAAGTTTGCCTTCCCTGCAAAAATCTAAATTCTGCCTCTAGCTGTCCTAAAAGCAAATCCCTCCTTTTTAAATGAGATAAGATAGTATGTGGAGAGGACTTTGCAAACCTTACAATAGAATATAAATGTTAGCTATTATTATCCTTATTGCAAGATAGATACTTCCTCCTCCTATAACCTACCAATCTGCTTGACTCAGCTGTAGTAATGAATGCTTTAGTGCTTTCTATACACTGCTTTCCCCTCTCCCCAAGACCCTTACCAAAGAAACTACCTATACTACTCTGAAAAAATAGAATTTTTAAAAGGACATAAAACAGCAACAAAAAAGAAAGAATCCTAGAATATGTGTGATAGTGAATTCGAGGAGATCAACTTTATAAAACACCATGAAAGGAAGGGATTAATGTCAGTCCTTCCTATTTCAATAGCAGTGAACAAAGCAGCAGGAAGCTTCAAGATTTACTGAAGGAATTTGCTTTCACAATTTACTGATTATTATCATTGACATGGATAACATGACATCCTTTCTCTCCTTGCCCCACCTGCTGGAGGTGTTCCTCTGGCTCTTTTCATATTTAATGGATAGCAGGGAGTACTCAGTCTGTAAAGCCCTTGCTCTCACAACATGTTTTTTCTTTTATAAGGTTACTTGGCTCTTAATCTGTTTAGCCCCTTATTATTCTCTTCTAGAAGAAAGTATTCATGGCACTTTGGTGAGAGGCATTGAAATTGCCTGCAAACTTCCTTGCCACTTTAATTCTTAATAATAATTCTTAGTATCATATTTTCATATGTGTGTGCACATGCATATGTGTGTACATTTCTGCATATTACCAGATTCTTTACATTCCTTACTTATTTTGATACTGAATTTGCCAAATATCAGTGGTTAGTTTGACTTGACTTTGAGGATCTCAGTCACTCAACAAGCATTTAAATGCTACAAATGCAAGCCAAATGAAAGCCATTGCCTGCCCTCAAAGAGTTTATAGCCTAGAACATGGTCTTTCTCAAAGAGGATCATGACATCAATCTATAGAAGGTAGTTGAAGGGAGTGGATGGTGGCCAGAAATATTTATTTTGGGGGAAAGATGGAGGGCTCCAGAGTACTGCCTGGGGACAAAAATGAGGAGACAATTGATCTGGGCGCCGATCTTAAATAGAAGTTTTAGGGGGAGGGTGGTGTGTGGGGCTGAGGATACTTCTATAGTGCAAATTCCAGAGTTGAAGAGATCTTCTTGTATGACTAATTTTCTGGAGTATGATATAAGAGTTTGGATTATGGCTACTGAGAAATGATTACATTAAATTATTCATGAATTTTCCCTATCTCTGCATTCTCTGTAACAGATATTGGCACAGAAGGTTGAAATTATCTCCAGGTTTGTCTTTTTGCTTTCTTCATTTTAAGTATTTAAAATGGAGATAATATGAAGCAATGAGTATGTGGTTGAACTTGTAATTAGGAAGCCCCTAGTCCAAATCCTGCCTCTGACATTTTTTAGTTATATGACCAAGGGCAATCCAATTAACTTTGCTGAGTCTCATGCAGTTCTGTAAGACATATCTGCTAAGTTGGTCATAGGTTGTCATCACCCCCTACTATTGATATTAGAATCCTTGATGAATAGAAGATTATATGGCTAGATACCTCAGTATCCCCTGAAATGATTTGTGTTGATGTTGTTGCCTGTTATTCTATATGGAAGCTAACTTTTTTACGAACCTCTGTAAGAGTCGTCTATCATTCATATTGTCAGCTAGCTATAATTTTTTTATGTTTTCATTTACAATGAGAATGTTATTTATAATTATAAGTTAAAATAGATTATAGATTAAAACTCATCTATGATTTATATTAATATTATTCATTCTGAAAACATTCATCAAATTTCTGCTATACGTTACGCACTGCTGATTTTTTTCCTGTCTTATCCTCACCTTACAAAATATAAACTGGCATGGAAAAGAAAGATGAGGAGGCTAGTAGTTATTCCAGTTATCTGTGTAACCCCTGTCCCAAGGCCCAATGAAAATGAAGGCCCAAACTTGCGTGTGGGCAGAGTTGACGAGAGGCAAGATAGCTCCAGTCTGCACTTGTCTCCTTTGGTACTCTCCAGAGTCCAGTCCTCACCTTGGAGACTCTTCAAGCAGAAGTCACCCTTTAGGACTTCTCAATAGAGAGTCTTCTTCAAATCTGTAGTGTGGAATCAACTTCCAACTTTGAGAGAGAACATGGAAAAGACCAAGCGTACCTCAGGTAACTGAAGGAAAAGACTATGGCAACATATGAGACAAGATGACTGTCTCATGAGCCTATTTCCAGCCTACTTCTCTAGAAGATGTTGGAGAGTTTTTCTTTTGGGTGAGACTCAGGCCCCTCTTTTTAAAGCAGAGTTGCCTCTCTCCAAATGGGAAAGCTCCTTCACTTTGTATTATCTGTTATATAATATTCTTTATATAATGCCTATGTATACCTTCTATGATTTCCTTTTTGTTATGTTTTGGATAAATGGACTTCTTTGCCATTCTCTCTATATATTTATAATGACACTAATACCATGTTAGAAAGGAGTTAAGCCTTGGATATAGAGCTTGGTGTCCCCCTCCCCTCTAAAAATCACAAAATGATCAAAAGGTAGATGGAGCATGACCATATCCCTTAGATGGACAATATTTAAAGGAACCGATAGATATAATTCTAACCCAGTGTCTTCTCTCTCTGAGGAGGACAGAATAATGGCCTCCAACCCCAACTTCCAATTTTCCTTCCTGACAGGAATAGAAGTCTCCCTTGGAAAAGGTCATGAGGAGAAGAGGCTAGAGATGTCTGTTCTGCTTTTCTAGGAGCTACTCACAAGGACGGGCCTTGCCACATATGAGGCCTCTCAACACATGTGGGTCTCTCTATACATATAGTTCCTATTCCCTCCACTCTTGATTGCTACATCTGAGTAATAGATTTTCTGATTTTGTTTTTCATGTGTGTTTCAGGGGAGCATTTGTAATCAGGATTGGGAAGTAGAGGTTGAATGGATAGGTTGGAAGAGGAAGGAATCTAGAATATGACTTTTTCATGTCTGTGGTTAAAAGTTTCTTGATAGAGAAAGTATCTTCTAGAATAGACCAGTGGCCATATAGACCAGCTGAGAAAACCAGTTGGTCCCATGGATCTTGAGCTAGCATGGAAGTAGCCTGTAGCCATTGGGAACCTAACTAGTAGAAAGAAACTTCTTGCAGCTTTTCTGCATTGCAATCCTCATTTCAAGAGGTCACAATGAGCTATTGTAGGTTTTCCCTTCTCTTCCTGCTTTGTTGTATTAGCAAATGCTGACTATTTCAACCAGTATGATTATAATTATAAAAAAAAAAGGAAAAAGCTATGAAGAATAGAGATTTTTCCCAATATGAAGGACCTGGAACAGTGAGTAATAGACTCCCTGGAAGATTGACTCCTACACTTTATGCTTCAGGCAGCTTTGATGCAAGGGTAACACTAGCAACAGTTATTTGCTAGATCTCCCAGATGAAATATTATGCAAAGTATTGATTTCAGAAGTTCAGTCCATAACTTGTCTCCAATACCATGTAAAACTAATAAACTTCCTAACTTCGAAGTAATAAAAATGCAAACAAATTTGGGGAATACAATTTATTTCAGCACAGTTCAAACATAACTGTCGGGCATGAGAAATAATGAGAAAATACTGACACAAACAAGGATTAATCTAATTAAGTATGCACCACGGTATATTCAAATTAAATTTAAAGCAGAAAAATCATCCTCTTGCAGGTATTATGCCAGATAAACTCTCGATACTGTCTGTCCTTATTCTAGAGGCTTTCAAATGAAACAGAAAGGCATGAGTTAGAAGAACTTTGGCCATGTGACAATTTACCTTGATCTATGGAAAGGATAGTCAGCTAGGTGAACAATGAAACCTGAGTTTTCTGGCCTCTGATCCTTACTAGCTGTGTGGCCATGGTCAAGTCATTTAACCCTTTTTGCCTCAGTTTCCTCATCTGTAAATGAACTGAAGAAAGAAATGGTAAACTACTCCGGTATCTTTGAGATGAAAACCTCAAAGGGCTCATGAAGAATCAGGCATAACTGAAACAACTGAACAAAGACAATGCAGATAGTGAAAACTCAATGTGGTATCATGAAGAGAGTTCTGGACTTGCATTCAGGTGACTCCTGAGTTGAAATCCTCCACTTGACTTTTATTAGGTTTTTGATGCTAAACAAATTATTTAACGTCTTTGAGCCTTACTTTCCTTATTTGTATAATAAAGGATATATATATATATATATATATATATATATATGTATCTGGTAAATATATCACAAGATTAAGGTGAGGATCAAATGTGGATAATGGAAATAAAGTGTTTTGCAAATCTTCAAATTTTATATCAATGTTACTTTATTTGTGATTAACTCAAGGGTAACTCTATCAGTAGAATGACATAAAATAATAGAGCGTTGGGGTTGACAGCAATGCTAGAGATTGCTTTGTCCTATCCCTTCATTTAAAAAGGAGAAAATTCAAGGTATTTAGAGATGGAAGGTACTGGCCAAAGTCGTAGAAATAATGACAGAATTTGACCTAGTTACAAAAAAAATAAATAAATAACTTCTGTCTTCAAGGAGTTAATATTCCTATAAATTACAAAACATTTTTCCTCACTTTATGTCATTTCTTCCTCCTAATAATCCTGTGAGTTAAACAGAGTAAATATTCTATTTATTTTGAAAAAAAAAGATACTGAGGGTGATGGAATTCAGTTCAATCCAATATATGCTTATAAAGTGCAAAGTAGGTATAAGGTCCATCTTAAGCCTAGATATTATTGGTACATAGAAAAATGAAATAGTCACTGCAACGTTAATTTTTTCAAAGTTATAGAGTTTGAATTAAGACCCAAACTTAAGTCTCCTGACTCCATCCAAGTAATCTTTTCAATATACCATGTGATCTGCATCCCAAATCTGAAATATACTCTGTACAATTCTTGATATCCTCCCTTCAATCTCTTTTCCTTTAGTCTTAGACAAAGAGTTAAGGCTCTTCCTTAATATCCATGCTTGTATATATCCCTCATTCATCTTCTTTCCATTATCTATTGAAGATTGCCCAGAAAAAAACATTCCATTTCTGTTTCTCTTCCTCAATCTTGCTGTGTCTACTGGCTCTTTTCCTATTTTGCTAACTGTTCTTTGGATATTTTAAACTAGATTTCTCTTCAAAATGAGAGTTCATGCACATAATGGGTAGTTAGGGTATCTAGACAATTTTCATGATTCTTATAATTTTGTATCGCCCCCATCCCTCAAGCAATGATAACATTATATAATACCATGGAAAATAATATGACAAGAACAAAAGTAAAAAAAAAAATTGCTAAATAGCACCATTAATTGTGTGACTTTTCCAAGTACCAAATAAATCCAAGTAAATGGTATTTCTTTTTCTCTGTATTCTTTCCCACATCTTTATACTGTTTATACCCCATCTCACACCACTTCACACCAACGCAGTCTTGGGAGCAGGTCACCAGTGATGCAGGTATAATTTGGGGGCTAGTAAAATTGGGTTAATTATAGCCAGGATTACCAGAGGTCCAGTTGTATACCAAGTAAATCCTTGGATAATATACATAGTGCCCCACAAATCATTTTAAAATGAGAATGTCTATGGAGTTGATTATTCAAGGTTCATTATGAAAGGAATCAGAAATGAAAATTGGATAACAGACATTTGATCAGTGTGTCTTCAGTATTGCCAGATGATATAGTGCTCTGATACTAGAGATAGATAGATAGATAGAGAGAGAGAGAGAGAGAGAGAGAGAGAGAGAGAGAGAGAGAGAGAGAGAGAGAGAGAGAGCAATCTACCAAATCACAGTAATCACAGTAGCTCCATGGAAATATTCCTTAAACTTTCTTGTAGTTCCCTGTGCTCTAATTCGATGCTCATGAAGCCACGTTTTGATCCCTAATTTGTACTGAATGCAGTCTTAAGGTGGGATTTACCCTTTGCAGAGTTAGAAATGTTAGTTCTTTAACCAAGTACATCTCCCAATATTATTTGATAGATTGACATTGAAAACTCCATTTCTTATAATTTGAGTTAACATGAATGAATGAATTCCACAGAGTTTAATGAGCATGGAGTAAACTGATCAAATAGAATTCCTAAACTTGTAGCTCTGAGAATTATACCCTGGTATGCTATGTGGTCCTGGATAAACACCCTTTTAGGTGCTAACAAAATACGTTAACTATAACATCCTTCACCCAATTAGATTAATTAGCTATTGATATAAAGGGTACACTTGTGATTTAATTGGTATAGGGAACTCCCAGATGAGGAATGTCCTCTATTAATACATGTTGGCACCTTCTCTGCAACTTAGAGTCTTAAAAGTGTTGTTAACAGCACTAATTGGTTAAGTCACCCTTCCCAGAGTCCTACATCCAGAATGTATCTAGAGGGAGTACATGAACCTTAGCTTTTTGTGATTTAGCTATCTTGCTATCTGTTATAACATGTCTCATTAAAATAATTAAAGGAGACTAATAAGATAATTACTTCCATCACTCCCCAACCTAGGTATGTGTGATTTATACTATCATTTGGCGAGTATGAAATAATACCCAAATGTTGCATTTTGTTGTCAATATCTAAACTTTAAAATAAGTTAAATCTGGTGTGAGCAAATGCAGTAGAGTTTTATTATTTGACATGATGAATCTTTTTTCACTTTTTTATAAAGCAAAAAAAGAGATAAGTATATCACACAAAGGAATGACAGGAAATAAAAGTGTTGATAAAGCTAGAGATGCATTGCAAAATGAAGATAGGCACTGAAATTCCATTAAGTCTCAAAATTGCAATCTGACTAGGGCCAAAAGCAAAGGGCCCACAGTGTGAAATTCATTTTAACAGAGGCAAAGAGAAGATGAGGAGAGATTACAATGACTTAAATATTGGAATATTGGGGATGAAGCAGGTTGTTAGACCTTATAGAAAAAATCAAAAGCATCAGAAGAGAATTCTAGATCACGATATATGATAAAATATTAAAGAGAGTGGTTTGCTATTGAACGACCATTCCTGCAACTTACCAGCTTTGTGACACTTAATAAAAGATACTTTACCTCTAAACCTCAGATATCTCATCTGTAAATTAAGGATGTTGGACACATAATCTCCTAAATTCTCTTTCAGCTTGGTAGCCTATATTCAATGTTGTCATCCACTTGTATGACAATTTGAAACAAAAATTCATGAAGAATTAAAAGGAAAACTTACACCTTCCCACTGACACAACAACATAGAATCAATGTGAAAAAAAATGATGGAACTGTTAGATGTAAAAATGTCCTGAAATACCTTTTAGCATTAATATCCTCTATCAAATCTATACTGTTGCTTTCTCTCCTTCCCCCAACTTTATAAAATTAGAGTGACCAAAGGGTTTCAGCAAGAAAGGGTTTGCATCTAAGTTCATTTCAAATCAAATCTCAGGAATTAGAAAGAAGTGTTCAAAGCGGCTTCATCCTTTACCCCAAAGACTGAAACAATGAGTAAATGAATTTTTAAAATGTAAAGAAATGCTTTAATGACTATAACTCAACTGCCAGAAATGAGACTAGACCAATTAGAAGAATTCCCTGAGAGACTGAGAATCTTAATAAAGAATTAATGAAATATAAGGAGGAAAGAGTATTATCAGGCCATCAGTCAGGATTTATTGAATGTTTACTATATAATAGGCATGTTGCTGAGAACTAGGGGAACAAAGAAAGGTAAAATCATGGTCTTCATTTTGAAGGGGCTTATTATAATGGGAGAGGTAACATTCACATAACTAATAGATTGAAGATATATACAGAGTAAATTGAAGGTGGTATCAGAGGAAAGGGACTAGGAACAGAGAATACTGGAAAGGCTCTATACTTCAAGTTGGGATTTGAGATAAGTCTTGAAGGAAGTTAGGGAAACTAGTACTCAGGTGAGGAGGATCTTAACAATGGAGGAAAGATTATGCAAACGAAGTTTAATAAAGAAGTATTTTGTTGATGGAATGGCTATAAAGTCAATTTTTCTGGATAACAGAGTTTGTATTTGAGAATAAAATTTAAAACTGGAAAGATAGAAATGTAACAGGTAGCAAAAGAACTTTAAATGGCAAGGAAATTACTTTATATTTTGATCTTAGTAGTAGTAGGGAACCCTGGAGAGAGACAGACAGAGAGAGAGACACAGAGAGAGAGACACAGAGAGAGAGAGAGAGAGAGAGAGAGAGAGAGAGAGAGAGAGAGAGAGAAGAGAGAGAGAGAGAGAGAGAGAGAGAGAGAGAGAGAGAGAGAGAGAGAGAGAGAGAGAGATGGAGACAGAGACAGAGATATAGAGAAAGTGAGACAGTGCAGGAAGAGGAAGAGAAGTGAAATGGTCAGACTTGCACATCAGGTCAATTACATTGACATTTGAGTGGAGGATGAGTTGGAGTGGGTTTGACACAGGGAGATCAACCGGAAGGTAATTCTTTTACATTGATTTTATTTGTTTTTAGTGTTCTACATTCACCACCATATAACTTAGATTATTTTCCCCTACCTACCCCTCACTTCCCCCTTCCCTCCCTGAGATGGCATACAATTCTATTCAGGATCTACACATACATTCCTATTAAATACATTTTCACTATAGTCACGCTGTGTAGAAGAACAAAAATGAATGGGAGAAATCACATAACGAACCAAAACATAATACACACGCACATACACACACATACACACACACACACACAATGATCTCCTACATTCTACAATTGAACTCCATAGTTCTTTCTCTGGATGTGGAAGGCATTTTGCCTTATAAGACCATTGGGAATTTTTTTTAAGTCCTTGCATTGCTACAAAGTTGCAAATTTACCAGAAAAAAGTCTTGTACACTGTAGTCATTGATGTGCACAAAGTTCTCCTGGGGTTTTGAGTTTGGGATCCCTTTCGGGAGGTGAATGATGGATTCTTTCGATGACTATTTTACCCTTTGGATCTAGCACTTTTGAGCAGTTTTCCTTGATGATTTTCTGGAAGATATTGTCCAGACTGTTTTTCATCATGGCTTTCTGGCAAGCCAATAATTCTTCCTGCTGCTGTCTCAGACCTCCCCAGGGCCCTCTGGTTCCGCTCTGCTGGTGTGTACTATGTGCTGTGGTCTCACCCCTGAGGAACAAATCCTTCCCGTCGACCTTCCAATCTGTCCTGGGCTGTGAATCTGCCACAGTCTGTCTCCTACTGGATTCTACACCTCCAAAGTTTGGTCAGATTCTCTCCTTAGAAGTATCTGAAGGAGTTTATTTAAGTTTATTTAAGAGTTTAGGTGACTTGTTGCTCTCACTCTGCCATCTTGGCTCCACCCTCTGGAAGATAATTGCAATGGCTCAGGTGAGAGATGATGAGGGCTGAACAGTGGTGGTAGCTGTGTAAGTTGAGGGAAGAAGATGTATGAAAGAGATGCTGTAGAGATAAAAATACCGACACTAAAAGCAAAGAGAACAATGAAAAACACTACTTGACAGCTAATGGATTATAGTGGGTGAGTACAAGTCAATGATTATGAATGACACAAAGGTGGCTATGTAGAATAGAGATGCATGGAATATATTCAGTTCCAATACAGTAAAGACAACTGGTGACTTAGTACTGAAATACAGGAAACTAATGGTACTTATATGATCTGGGAATTATTGGATAGAAATGATAATTGAACTAATGGTAACTGATTAGATCACCATCTAAATATAGAGGGAAAAATAGATACAGTATGGAGCCTTGTGAACCACAAATGAAGAACCAGCAAAATAGAGTAAGAAATTGTACTCTGGAGATGTCAGGGGCAGAGCCAAGATGGTGGCATAGAAGCAGGGACCTGTTAGATTTCCCCCCCAATCCTCTCAAAAATCTGTAAAAAATGACTCTAAACAAACTCTAGAGGAGCAGAAGCCACAAAATGACAGACTGAGTGGGAGCTGACTGAGCAGAAGCAAGGGAAAGAATAAATGGCAGCTGCTGTGGATTCCTGACTTTTCAACACACAAACACTAAAGACAGTTTCAAAGGTCAGTGGGAAGGATTTCTCACCTGTTGAGAAGGGAGCTTGTTCTATTCCCAGCCCTGGCCACTTTCACAGCTTTAGGGTGGTTAGTCACTGCTGAGGTGGAGGCTGCTTCTGGAGCACTTCACTTAATGAAGCTGAAGAGTCAAGTTTATTTGCGAGGAAAATGAGCAAATCGGGGAAAAGAAACAGACTATAGATTCTTACGTTATTGGTGAAGAGGTATTTCCTTAAGTCATTGGTGATGAGGAAGATCAAACTATGCAGCCAGAAGAAGACAACAAACTCAAAGCTCCTACATCCAAAATCTCTAAGAAAAATATGAATTGTTTTCAGGAAATGGAAGAGCTCAAAAACGACTTTGAAAATCAAATAACAGAAGGAGAGGAAAATTTGTGAAAAGAAATGAATAATGCAAGAAAATCATGAAAAATAAGTCAACAGCTTACTAAAGGAAATCCATCCCCCCAGTGCTGAAGAAAATAAAATCTTTCAAATTAGACTAACCAAAATGGCAAAAGAATTTCAAATAGTCAATGAAGAGAAGAATACATTAAAAAAACAGAATGAGCCAAATGGAAAAAGAGGTTCAAAAGCTCAATGAAAAAAGTAATTTTTAAAAATGAAAATGGAGCAAATAGAAACTAATGATTTTGTGAGAAATCAAGAAATTATCAAACAAAACGAAAACAATGAAAAAATAGAAAACAATGTGAAATAACTAATTGGAAAAAAGCTAACCTGGAAAATGGATCCAGAAGAGAGAATTTTAAAATTATTTGACTACCTGAAAGTCATGATCAAAAATTGAGCTTAGACATCCTCTTTCAAGAAATTATCAAGGAAAATGGCTCTGACATTCTAGAACCAGAGGGGAAATGAATTCAGTGAACACCTCCTGAAAGAGATCTCAAAAGCAAAACTCCTAGGAATATTGTAGCCAAATTCCAGAGTTCCCAGGTTAAGGAGAAAATATTACAAGCAGCCGGAAAGAAACAAAGCACATATTGTGGAAATACAATCAAGAAATCACAGGACACAGCAGCTACTACACTAAGGGAACAGAGGGCTTAGAATATGATATTCCAGAGGTGAAAGGAGATAGGGTTAAAATCAAGAATCACCTACCCAGCAAAACTGAGTATAATACTTCAGGGGAAAAAATAGAACTTCAATGAAATAGAAGACTTCCAAGTATTCTTGTAGAAAAGATCACAGCTGAATAGAAAATTTGACTTTCAAATACAAGAATCAAGAGAAGCATGAAAAAGTAAACAGAAAAGAGAAACCATAAGGGACTTATTAAAGTTTAACTGTTTACATTCCTACAAGGAAAGATGATATTTGTAACTCATAAGACCATTCTCATGAGGTATTAGGATAGTTAGAGGAAATAGGGATAGATGTGTGTTTTTGTGTGTATGTATATACATACAGGGCACAGGATGAGCTGAATATGAAACTATGATACCTAAAAAGGAAAATTAAGGTTTAAGAGGAATGTATGAGGAGAAAGAGAAAGGGAGAGGTAGAATGGAGTAAGTCATCTCACATAAAAGAAGCAAGAAAAAGCTTTTACAATGGAGGGGGAAGAAGGGAAAGGTGAGAGGGAATAAGTGAGTCTTCCTTTCATTGGATTTGACTTCAGGAGGGAATAACATACACAGTTGGGTATGGACGTTTGTCTTACCATACAGGAAATCAGGGGGGAAAGAGATAAGAGATGGGGGGGGGGAGAAATAGGAATGGCAGATAAGGGGAAAGGTAATCAGAAGCAAATACATTGGTAGAAGGACAGGTCAAAGGAGAGAACTGAATAAATGGAGGACAGAACAGGATAGAGGGAAATACAGTTAGTCTTTCACAACATCACTGTTATGGAGGTGTTTTGCATGACCACACATGTATAACCTGTATTGAATTGCTTGTGTTTTCAATAAGGGTGGGTGGGGAGGGAGAAAGAGAGAGAACGTGGAACTCAAAGCGTTAAAAATGAATGTTAGAGGTGGTTTGTAAATGAAACTAGGAAATAAGATATATAAACAATGGGGTATAGAAATCTATCTTACCCTACAGAAAAATAGAAGAAAAGGGGATTTGGGGGTGGGGTGGGGTGATAGAAGGGAGGGCATGTTGGAGGAAAGGGCAATCAGAATATATACTATCCTGGTACTGAGGTTGGGGGGGGAGACAGGGAGAAAATTTGAAATTCAAAATTTTGTGTAAGTGAATGTTGAAAAAGGAAAATAAATAACTTCATATGAAACAAAATAAAGTGAGATGGTCAAGGATTGAACAAAATGCCCCTAATATAGGCAACTACGTGGCACCACAGTGCACAGAGTTCCAGGTCTGGGGTCAGGAAGACATGAGTTCAAATTCAATCTTACCCACTTCCTGGCTGTATCACCTTGGGCAAGTCATTAACCTATCCTTGCTTCAGTTTCCTCATCTATAAAATAAAAATAATAATAGCACCTACATGCCATGGTTGTTGCAGTGATCAAATGAGATAATTATTATAAATTGCTTAGCAGAGTGCTAGGCACATAGGTAACGCTATACAAATGTTGGCTATTCTTGAATGTGGAGTGACACCTATTGAATATGTATGGAGGAAGACTTACCTCAGCCCCAGACTGGAAAGATAAGAGACTTCATGGTGTAGAGGAAAGAAAACTGATTGGCCCTAGAACCAGAAGATATGGGTCCCAAATCTTTCAATGACTCTCAGTGTGGTGGTGTCTTGTCTGTGGCAATTCACCTGAAGCTTGACTTTCCTTATGTGCAAATAAAGATGATATTTGCGCTCCCTACTTTTCCATGTCATCATGAAGAAATTTTTGTGAAGTGTTAGATACATGTAAACAATGACCATTATTATTTCCACTAAAATAAATATCAATGGAAAAATAAAAAAGAAGTAGTGCTTGGACAGATCAGAGATCAGAAGAGACCAGGGCCAAGAAAAACAACCAAAGCAGCAATTGCAAAAACAAGTATAAAAACAAAAGTGAAAAAAGAGTATCCAAATGAAGAATGTGATGAATATAATGAAATGTTGTGGAGAGGTCAAAAAGAATAAGTATTGAATAAAATCATTAGATTTGTCATTTAAGAGACCACTGCTACCTTTGTAGAGTGTATTTTCAGTTAGATGATGAGAGATAGAAGCCAAATTGCTGTCTTTAAAGAGAGTGAGAGAAAGTGCAGGTATCTCATTTATTTGGTCTTTTTAAGGCATTTAGCCATGAAGACAAAGAGATACATAGGCTGACAGTTACAGAAAATAGTAGGATCAAATGAGGGATTTTATTTTATTTATTTTTTTAAGAATGGGGCAGCTAGGTGGTACAGCAGATAGAGCACCAGCCCTGGAGTCAGGACAATCTGAGTTCAAATTTGGCCTCACATACCTGACACTAACTACATGACCCTGGACAAGTCACTCAACCCTGATTTCTTTGAAAAATAAATAGATAAGTAAATAAACGAAATTTGGAGAGACATGAATACATTTGTGGGTAGAAGGGAGGAAACCAGTAGATTATGAGACGATAAAGATATGAGAAAGAGTAATGTTGGAATCCGTCCAATCTGATGGATGCATAATTCAGGATGGGATAGGAGGAAGGATAATTATTAAGAAGACTGATATGGCAAATGGGGGGAGGAGCCAAGATGGTGGAGTAGAAAGACTCACATATGCTAGCTCCGAACCCGCAGCCCATAAATTTTCTGTAAAAAGAACTCCCCACAAATTCTGGAGCAGTGCAAGCCGTGCAGCAACGGAGTGCAGGAGATTTCTGCTCCAGAGAGCCCGAAAAACCAGCACCAAAGGTCCATCGCGCACCGGACAGCGGAGCCCAGCCCTGGCCGTGCAGCCCCAGAGAAGCAGATCCGAGCAGGCTTCAGGGGCGTTTTTCTTTTTAAATAATCCATAGGTATCTTCTATGTAGCACTTCAAAGCTCACAAAACAGTAGCCTTAGAAAAGGAGCAGCACAATATATATTAAAATGTTGAGCAATTTCGTATACTATTAACAAACTCCAGCAAAGAAGAATTTTGCAGCAAAATTACATTTAAGGAAAAAATGATTAAGTATTTTCAAGGTAACCTCTCAAGACAGATACAGGATAAATATAAATGAAAGTACAATGTAATGTTCATAGGAATAAAAAAACAAGGAAATATTCAAAGTTCAAGACTGGGCTATGCCAATATAGGGAAAATTGGCAATACTTCTGAAATTGCTCTATGCATTTGGTTAAACTTCAAAGATGGTATTGTATAGGATATGACAAAATCATCAGATGCAGATAGTCAAGAATATCAAAGGAAATAACGATACAAAATGGAGGGAGAAGGGAAGACTGGTATTGCAAATTTCAAATTAGAAAGTGATAATTTTCAAAACTATCTGCTAACATATAAAAGCTAGAAAAGTTGACTGGTAAAATTTACTCGTAAAGCAAAATCTCACAGCAAATTTACTCTATACTTTTTTATGTTTAATAGATCTAAAAACATAAATAATTGGGGAGGTGACTTCTTATTCGATAAGAATTGTTAGGAAAATTGAACAGGAATATGTTAGAAAATATGTTTAGACCAATACCTTATAACTCTTACTGTAAAAACAATAAATAAATTTTCTGAATAAAGAATTTAGTTTCTTAAATAACTACATATAATTATATAATAGTAAGATAAGGATAACAAAATTTATAAAGCAAAATTTTCAATAATAGAAAAATAAAAAGTGATTAAAATCAATGTAACTAAAATTAGAAGAAAATATTCATATTGGAAAATATTTGTATATAAATATCTTTCATACAAGATTGAAATGAAAAATCTATAAGAATTTGGCACCAATCTTGAATTCTAAGAGTCATTATCCATGATGCAGGAGTCATATAGAGATATGAACAAGTAGTTTTCAAAGGAATACATGTTAAATTATTATTATTTTTATTATTAAGAGAGCACCTTACAAGCATTTTCTATACAGAGAATCGTTAAAACAACTGTGAGGTATTATTTCATACTTATTTAATTAACAAAGGTGGAAAAGTTTGTGATGGAGTGGCCATAGAGCATCAGATTCAATCTCTTGACATCCCTGTTACATCTTCCAACTCTTCTGGAAAAATAGTTTGGAGTCCCTCAAGGAAAAGTTGTAAATTGTTTTTACTGCAGATCTTCTTCCTGGTATTATGCCCTAAGGAAGATAAGGAAAAATAAGACAGTCACATGTTCAATATTAATTGAAATATTATCTCTAATAATATAATTATTATTATAAGAAAAAAAAACCTGTGAGTGAAATACACCACCAGCAATTAGGGAGAAACAAACAAAAAATATATATATATTTGCATGTGATTGTACTACTTTTTTAGAAAGGATACCAATTCTGAAGAATTCAAAGGGGAGTCCAAATGTGATCATGAAGGAAGGAAGCAATCAATCAATCAATATAAGTAACTACTTCATCTATCTGCTGGGCTAAGTCTGGGGCTACAAAATATAAAAACAATGAAACAGTATCTGATCTCAAGGAGCTTAAGTTCTATCAGGAGAACAAAAATCAACAGTGATCCCAATAGAATAAACGAAAACAATGCTATAAAGCCAAAATCAGATCCACCATAATGACCAATATTGACAGCATACTGTCCAAAAAGATAAAGATATATCTTTCCTTTGGTTCAACAACCATGGAACTGTGAAACCAGGAAATGACTTGTATCGTCATAAACTATCACAATATTTAACTGCTTACAGGAATGTAAAGTTTAAATTTTGGGATAGAGGATGATTTTCTTTGTGTTAGTTGGTAGTATATCATATCAAAACAAAATTCATTTAAATAAATACATGAGCTTAAAACAGGGAGTAACTTCCTACTCTTGATAAAGTCAATCTAAGCTGTTCTTTCTTTTTTTCCTTTAGAATAGTATCTCTTGCATGCTTCTTGAATGGTGTGTGAGAAAAGCTATGTGAAAAACTAGGCAAGTTGTAAATCAGAAGCTGTTCAGAAAAGCTATCCTTCTGCTTTAATCAATAACTCCTACAGAAATGTGTCTTGTTTTCCTGGCTGGAGAACATATATTACTTCTTTTCTGTCTGTTGTGTTGTGAAGGAGAAAAGTACACACAAGATTCAATGGTATTGCATTCAATTCAAGAATTTTATAAATTCCTCCTAAGTGTAAATGGGCAGCTAGGTGGCACAGTACATAGAACTCCTGGTCTGGGATTAGGAAAACCTGAGTATAAACATGATTTCAGACTCTTACTAGCTGCGTGACCATGGGCAAGTCACTTAACCATGTTTGACTCAGTTTCTTCATTTACAAAAAGCTGGACAAGGAAATGACAAAACACTTCATTATCTTTGCCAAGAATCCACCAAATGGGGTCACAGAGAGTTGAATTAATCTGAAATAACACAACCACAACAATTGTGTGGAAGAAGTGTGGTGCAGTAGAAAGAACTCTGGGTCCAGAGACAGAAGATCTGTACTGACATCCTGCTTTTGAAACTCATGAATTATGTGATCTGAGGAAAGTTATTGCACTACTTTAGTCTTTTTAAAATGAAGTAGCTGGTCTAGGTGACCTCTAAGGTTTGTTCTAATTCTAAACATGGGATCACATGATTCTAAAGCATTACTCTGGTCTTGAAAACTCTGGACCATTCTTTCACTACTATCACTTTTTACCTTGTATAATTTTTATGTACATAGTCCATTATGTAAATTATAAATTTATTAATGCCCAAAGTGATATTGTCTTTTATTTTGTATTCCTAGTACAGTGTGATGCCATGCACATAACAAACAATTGAATATATAGTATATGTATTATACATGTAAGTATATATTTAGATGTATTGTATATGTGTACATATATGTATGTTTAATTGAAGGAGTTAAGTAACCTAACAAGAAGAAAGGTCTTTTTTCACAATCCCTTTGATGTCAATTAATTCTAACAACCATCTTCTATAGCTTATAATCAATTCTTTCATGTGAAAAATTCCTATATGCTTTGTATCTTGGATGAGTGACTTTCTTGACAACTTCCTTCTGGAATACCAATGTAATTTCCCCATAAAAGGCATCCTTTATGATCAGATAACTCATTCTGACAACTTGTGAATGACTTGAATTTCCCAGGCAGTTTCTCTAATCATTGCCTCTAGTCCTAGTTTAAGACATCGGTCAATCGGATGCAGTTAATTGAGTGATTTAATCATCCTGAAGAGGTGGGTCAGGGATGTCTTTTAGTATGATCACTTCCAGTCCATGCAGCACTATATAATATAGGACCAATAGTGACAGATCCCTCATGGTATAAGCATACAGTATTTCTTGCTAAATTAGCACATTGTTATAAGCACTGAACCGTGATATCTGGTGACTGTTAATGGTCTAAATTGATCCTTCAGATCTTTTAGAGGGATGTGACACCTAGAATTCTGACTGGTTTTACTTTAAGAAGTCTTTGTATTACATTCTGACTGACTATATAAACTGAGCTTTGACCTCATCTTTAAGTTCCATAATGTTGTAAGCATCCTGTCTCAATACAGGCACTTTGGCCTAACTCCTGGACCCAATCTCTGCCAACCAATCTTGCCTCCTTTGTATTGTTGAATAAATGACAAATATAATACTCATGTTGAACTAAGGAAATGAGAAATGCTTCTTCAGAATTCCTATCATCATCAAAAGGAATGACAATAATTGCTCTTGCCATGTCCCAGGTTCTGTGCCAAGTACTTTATAATTATCATCTCATTTATCCAACGATCCTAGGAGGTAGGGTCTATTATTATCTTCATTTTACAGATGAAGAAATTGAGGCAAATAGAGGTTAAGTGACCTCCTTCCTACAGCACCCTCCCACCTCCCCTAGTCACTTCCTGTGGGGAGACTCTCTTGTTTGCCCATCATCTATATACCAATATATACATGTGTGTATATGTATATGTATTCATATGCATAAATAGACAAATATATTTTTCAAATGGAGGCAACCTTCCCTCCATGAGCATTTGTATTTTTATGTAAGTTGGATATGAATATTTGTGATATATATTCTACTTAAGGGTGAATAAGGAGCTCAAATAACTCAATGTTGCTTATCCAGGTTCTAAAACTTAATTGATCTGGGGTAGGGTTTGAAGCAATATTCTAATATTTTAAAATCAAAGAAAGTCAGTCCATTATAATTGTCTCTTTGACCTTTCTCACTGTCATGTATGAGCATGCAAAATATGGCATGCATGTATGCATAAAATTTTTTTAATTAAAATGGATCCAATGGAACCTGCAAATGGCTTTATTTGTTCTTTATTTTTCAAATTAAGCTATTTTTAATATGGAACATTTCTATAGTGTTCTACAGAGTTGAGTCAACTTGATGGTCCAATGGATTGAGCAATGGGTCTAGAGTCTGAATTCAAGTTCTGCCTTGGTGATTGCCAGGCTATAACTCCACTGGGCAAGTTATTTTACCTCTGTTTGTCTCAGTTTCCTCGCTGATAAAATGGAAATAATAATAGCACCTACCTCCCAGGGTTTTTATGAAAACAAATATAATAATTGTAATGTCTCTAGCACACTCCTTGGCACATAGTAAGTGCTAAATAAATGTTAGATATTGTTGTTCCTACTAGAAACCTATGCATTTAAAATACTACAAACACTTTATATGTCTTGTTGAGTTAAACTGGTAGAAATAATTTGAATGTGAAAAAGCTAATTTGAATCAGTGCTTAAAAATTAAATTGAGAGAATGAGAATCAAGAATTTAAAAGAGATTGTTTAGGAGGTACCTAACTGTCAAATGGAATAAATAATATTAGTAGGCAATGAGATTTGGTAGTTGAAAGGATCTGATTCATTTTGTGATTATGGGAATCACAACCTTTTTTGTCAAAATCAAAGTGTTTTAAAAAGTTGTTTTCATTAATTTTTTACTATGTTAATTAAATGTTATAGGAAAAATCTATTTAGTTCTGAAGTGTATCCAACTCAGCCACCAAGATGACCAAAAAACTGAATTGGTTATAAGATTATAGATCTAGAAATACAAGGATGCTTGAGGTATCTACCCTAGCCTCCTCATTACATAACTGAGGAAAGTTTGCAGAAGGATGTTAACTAACTTGCACAAGGTAACATATGGTTTCAGTGGTGGAATTTGAACCCAAATCTTATGATTTCAGAGTTAGTGCTCTTTCCATTGTATCACATTTTTTCAGTCTTTTGTTTTCTGTGAAACTATTATCTAACACATTACATAAAAGGGTTCAAGAAATCTTTTTTGCATGGAATATTTTCATATGCAAATTTATACATCAGAAATTCTGCTACATTTTTGAGGGAAATTCTTTTTTTCTGAAGCTGTCATTTAAATAAATTTAAACAGAGAAATGACTATTGCCCTTTCTTTGAAAAATATTCTGCTAAAATTTTAATTTTCATATTCTTTATTTACTTTTTTCTTATACTTGCATTTGCCAATTATTTCCTTTGTAATTTGAATTTCTCTCACAAGCTAATAGATTTTCAAAGTAGAAAGGAGGTTAGAGGCCATCTAATGCAGTTTTCTCATCTCTCCTTCCCTCTCCCAGGATAAAACTGAGGTTATTTAGGTGATGTTAAGTGACATTGCTCAAGGTCAGATAAAGAGTAAATAGCAGCAGTTGGATTTGAACTGAGATCCTATATCTTCTAACTCAATGCACTTTTCATGTTATCTCCCTTCACTTATAATGATAATTCTTTTGCAAGTACATATCACAAACTGGGCAATAGACATTCTTAATTCAATTGATTTGAATTGTGTGGATTACTTAGCTGAATTAAATTAAGTGGTGGTAGATTTCATTTAGAAGGTGATGCAATATTCTATTTTTTACATAACCTGCACCATTTCAAAAAATAAAAAAGGAATATTTGTAAGATCTAAGCATATATAGGGAGTACCACTGATACTTGAACTCTTAGTAAGGCATCATCTGTAAAAGTGGTAAGCATTTTGGGCATGTCTTTGAATGCTTGTTTTATGATCATATGTTAATAATCCAAAGATCATTGAAAAAATAGCAGCTATCTCTGTTATCTTTTATCTTTTATAACCAAATGATAATTAGGGAAGATTTTGGGGAGAGAGGTTTTCAGGCTGTGTTTAGCTTTACCATTCATTTTTTTAAAACTAATTAACATTATTATAGGATCTTATTTATAAAGGAGGCTCTAAAATTGTTAGTAAATTTTGTGGTTGTAAAGATGTAGTGTGGTTGAGAAAATCTTTCATGAAAGTCAACCTTTTCCTTTCCTCATATTTTTGGTCCTCTACCTCCCTGGAAGTTAGATACGAGAATTAATAGCAAAAAATGAAAAAAAAAAATCTTGGTTCAAGAAAATAAAAAAAAGCAACATAAATTTTTGAAATGACCTGAATCCTATGTTCAATTAAAAATAAATCAAATAGTCAACAAACCTATAATCATGCACTTACAATGTATTGTGCAAAATTCTTGGGATACAAGAAAAGCTCAATTTCTTTTCTCATAATAAAACATGCAAATGACTGTGCACAAACAGGATATATAAAAAGTAAATTGGAGACAGTTCCACAAAGAACAAACATTAAGAAGGACTGGGAAAATGATGTTGCATAAAGTGGGGTTTTAGCTAGGACTTGAAGGAAACTCTGAATTTAGGAGACAGAGATGAAAAAGGAGAACCTTCTAGCCATGGAGTGTCAGTCAGTAGAAATTAATGGGATTAAGAGATGAAGTGCTCTATGACAGGAACAGTAAGGAAAAGAATCACTGGATTACAGAGTACATGAAGAGGAATAAGGAATAAGGACAGTAAGATAGATGTCAGTTTATGAAAGGCTTTGAAAGCCAAAAACTGGTTTTAATATTTGGTCCTGAAAGCATTTGGCACTTATTAAGCAGGGGGTGGAGGCAACATGATCAGACTGTATTTTAGGAAGATCCTTGAAACCTAAGTGAAGAAGGGAGAGAACTGAGGCAGGTTGATCAGAGAGAAGACTTTTTCAATAATTGATTCTTAAAGAGATGAGGGCCTGCACCTGTCCCATCAGGGCAGCAAGATCAGAGGAGAATAAGAGACATGCAACGGGAATATTACAAAGAGAATCAACAAGACTTGAAAATCTATTGGTTATGAGGGAGGGGATGCTAAGGAGTGAGGAGCTGAGAGTGACACTTAGGTTGAGAGCCCTGAGGACTGGAAGAATGATCCTTCTTTCAACATTAATAAGGAAGTTATCAAGGTGGGAAGGTCTGTGGGGAATGATAAACGTTTTCAGTTTTGATGAGTTTAAGATGTTTGCAGGACACATAATGTCTGAAAGACAGGTGAAGATATGAAACTGGAGTTCAGGAGAGAGGTTAGGGAGAGACAAATTGATCTGAGTGTCATCCAGACAGAGTTTATAATTGAATCCACAGGGGCTGATGAGATAGATTACCAAGTGAAAGTACAAAAAGAGAAGATAGCCCAGTTTAAAGCACTTAGCAGGTAAAACCCAGCTCAAGATGGATGAAAGGAGACTGAGAAGAGCTTGAATAGGTAGGAGACAAGGAAAGACAAGTGTCATGAAAACCTAGCAAGAAGAAAGTATCAAGGTGAAGAAGGTGACCAGCATTGTTAAAAATTACATTTCCAGTAGAATGGAACTTAGGAAAGAGGTGAGGGTTAAATAGATACATTTGATAAAAATCAGCATAGTGTTGATAAATCCATGGGAATGGATGAAATCAACAAGTAATATAATATATAATGAAATAAAGGATCTACTAATAGAGCTTTTGGGAACACCTGCAGTTAGTGGGCACAATCTGGATAAAGATCAAAAAAAGGAAACTTGTATGTGAGCAGTATGGTTAATAGGATAGTAAATTGATTAGGGAGAGGTAAAGGATTGTCCTGAGACAGTGAAGCCACTGTTGAAATTGTGTAACAAAAATTTGTAGTGAATGCAGTTATCATGTTTTTTTAATGATTTTCTCCAGTTACATTCAATGACGCCTCATTTGGAGAAAAGGCATTTAGATTGTTTCCAGTTTTCCTCAAAATTCCTCAACTCAGCAGTTTTTGTCCATTTGGTTATTGAAAACTTTGTCAAACTTATGGTCTGGTGGTCACAAGAGACTATAGAAATCCTCATCAGAGTAAAATGCAATTGACAAACTTTTAACAAAATAAAATATACAATGCAATATGCATCATGTTAATTTGTGCTTTTCTAAGTCAATATGAAGCCACAGGACTTTGATACCACCACACTAACTCAACCCCCATCTTCCTCTCCCCTGATTAGTAACATATAAGTATATTGAAGAAAAATAAATCGAGATATTATCCATATTTGTCAATGTATAGCTTAAGTATACAGCTCTAAGCTGTCACCTAGTAGCGAAGAGGTGGGAGACGTTTCTTGATTAGTCAAAGAATCATAGGTCTAGAACTAGAAGGCCATGGAAGACATCTAGTTCAAATCCCTTATTTTACAAATAAAAATAAAATTGAATCTACAATTCACCTCCTGAAAGAGATCCCACAATGAAAACTCCTAGGAATAGTAGAGTCAGATTCTAAACCTTCCAGATCAAGGAGAAAATACTGCAAGAGGTCAAAAAGAAACATTTCAAATATTGTGAAGCTACAGTCAGTATAACACAAGATTTAGCAGCTTCTACATTAAAGTATCAGAGGGCTTGCAATATGATATTCTGGAGGGCAAAGAAGCTAGGATTACAATCAAGAATCACCTACGTAGAAATACTGAGAATAATCCTTCAGGGAGAAAATAGACATTCAATGAAACAGTGACTTTTTTAAGAATTTCTGATGAAAAGACCAGAACTGAATAGACATTTTGACTTTCAAATATAATACGCAAAAGAAGCATAAAAAGATAAGCAGGAAAGAGAAATTATAAGGAATTCAGTAAGGTTAAACTATTTATATCCCTACTTGGGAAAATGATATTTATAACTCCTAAAAACCTTCTTCTTAATAGAGCAGTTAGGAGAATACATAGACAGAAAGCAAAGGTGTGAGTTGAATGTAATGGTATGATTATCTATAAAAAATAAAATTAAGAGATGAAAAGAAGAATGCACTGAGAGAAGGGGAAAGCAAGACATAGAATGGGATAAATTATCTGACATAAAAGAAGCCTAAAAGAGATTTTATGGTGGAGAGGGTAATGGGAGAAGCAGGGAAGGGAACACATGAATATTACTCTCATCAGAATTGACTAAATGATGGAATAATACACACACTCAGTTGGGTATAGAAATCTATCTTACTATATGGGACAATAGGAAGGGAATAACATAAGGAAGGTATGGGGAGGGGAGCTAATAGAAGGGAGAGCAGTTTGAGGGAGGTAAAATATGCAAAACCTTTTGAGAATGAACGAGGTAAAAGGAGCAAGACAATAGGATAAACAGGGAGAATAGGGTGGAGGAAAATACATAGTTGCTGATCATTATTGTGAAAAAATAATTTTTACAATGAGTTTTTCTGATAAAGACTTCATTTCTCAATCATATAAAAACCAGAGTCAAATTTATAGAAATGAGTTATTCCTCAATTTATAAGTGATCAAAGGTTATGAATAGGTAGTTTTCAGAGAAAGTAATCAAAGCTATCAATAATCATATAAAAAAGTGGTCTAAATCATTGTTGATGAGAGAAATGCAAGTTCAAACAACTCCGAGATACTACTTCAAACTTGTCAGTTTGGCTAATATGACAGAAAAGTAGATTGATAGATTTTGAAGGGGATGTGGGAATATTAAAACACTAATGTATGTTGGTGAAGTTATGTATGGATTCAACCATTCTGGAGGCAATTTGGAACTATACCCAAAGGGCTAAAAAAAACCTTTGACCTAGCAATACCACTATTAGGTCTGTATCCGCAAAAGCTGAAAAAAATAACAAAGAAAAGGACCTATTTGTACAAAAATATTTGTAGAAGCTGTTTTAGTGGTGTCAAAGAATTGGAAATTGAGGAGATATCCATTGGGGAATGACTGAAAAAGTTGTGTTGGAATACTATTGTGCTTTCAGAAATGATGAATGGGATGCTCTCAAAAAACAAACAAACGTGGAAAGACATGAACTGATCCAAAGTGAAATGAGGAGAACCAGAATATTGTACATAGTAACAGAAATATTGTATGATGATCTAGTATGAATAACTTAGCTATTCTTAGCAATATAGTGATCTCACACAATTCTGTAAGACATATGATGAAAGGTGCTGTCTGTCACCAGAGAAAGAACTGGTAGAGACTGAATGTAGATCAAAGATATTTTTTCTTTATTATTTTTTGGGGGGTCTGTGTTTTCTTTCATAGAATGACTTACATGGAAATGTGTTTTGCATGACTACACACATATAACCTATGTCACTGTGCTTGCTTTCTCAGTGAAATGAGCAGGGGAGGGAGGGAAAGAATGTAGAACTCAAAATTTGAAGAAAAAGAATGTCAAAATTGATTTTAAATGTAATTTGGAAAAATAAAAAATATTAAATAAGATTTTGAAAACAAAAAGATAAAAAAAAAGTAGTTCATTATCCAATATAATAGTGATAAATCTTTTGATATTTTGCTGGATTGGTTCTCTAACATATATGACTTGGTCAGTATAGATGACTGATCAAGCCTTCAAGGTTGGAAGAACTCACTCATGCTTATTTTACATTGTTATGAAATTCAAGGGACTATTTTGAGGCATCAGAGTAAGAGCTTTGGGAGACTCATAGCACAGATCTAATAAGATCTTTTTAACCGTACTTCAGAGGAACGGTGACTTCCTCTCTTGGGGCACATGCTAGGATTATAGAAATTAGAATATAGAACCAAAAAATATATCTTGTGTATCTCTTGGTGTTTTCCTTTTAATTCAAGGAAGCTTAAACTTTGAGTTTCTCTTGCTCAAGGTCTGACACAAGTCAGAAAACATTTATTGATCACTTTCTGCATTCCAGATACTGTGTCAGGTACTGAGAATAAAGTCTGTCTCTTTTCCGTGTTCATCCTTCATTTTCAAAGAAGACCATGACATCAGAAAAGATGACACTGGCACTTGACTTTGTTTTGAATGAGGAAGGACTGTGCAAGGTCACCAACTTCACTTTCTCCTCCTGAATCATCTGGGTCCCGTGACTAGATATTCATCAGGACAACTGGAGATGGCTCAGGATGCAATGGGAGAGCTTGATCTTCAGGTACTCACGTAGAGGGAGGTAAAACCTGTTGAGTGAATAGTTCTCTTTAAGAAGTAGTCAGGGAGTGGCACTTTTAAGGAACAAAAGAAAAAAAAAACAGAAATCAACAGAAACTGTTACTAGTGAGAAACTGTTATTACTACTTATCACTAGTAATACTTTCTGGTGATTTAGTTACTAAGAATACAAAAACAAAACAGAAGGACATACAGGTTACATGAATTCTAATGAGTTCACACAGTTAAGAAGTAATTGAGATTTTAACCCAAACTTTCTGTTTTCAAATCCAGTGCTCTTTCCAATAGACCATACCATCTTCTTTTCTTTTTCCAAAGACAATTTTCGTGAGTTACTGTGGCCAAAAAATAATTCTGTACCTGATCCCTTGGATTACAGACATGAAATGTCATTGGGCTTATTTCTGAAATTATTAATTATTTAGTAGTACCTGTGTGAACTTGGAATATACTGCCATTGCTTTAAAGAACTCGGAGGCATCCCCATACCCCTGGGTTCTATATTAGTGAGACTTGTCTTTAACTTATAAACTTATTAAAACTAATTAGAAATTAGGCTCTACTTCACTTTGTGGGCATTTCCAAATCATGCTTCCATGCTCATACAGCATCCTTTCTGATTCTAGTTCCCCCTCATTTGTTGAGTTACACTGTTAAATTGTTAGCTTTTTGAAGATGACTACCTTTGCTTGCATATTTTATCCCTAGCACTAAGCACTCTAGTCTAGGGTGTGGTAAGTGCTGGGGATAATACTTTTTCTCTCATCTGCAGTTATAATAAGGCATCAGAGCAAGACTTGGAAGGAGCGTGGCACATTTGGAAGGGATTTAACATGAAAAGACGTGGGTTCAAATCTTAGCTTACTATTTATTATCTTGGTTGGCTTGGACAAGTCACCAGCTCTCCGAGCCTTAGTTCTTCATCTTTAAAATGAGGTGATTAATAGGGTGGCATATTAAATAGAGCATGGTCCTGGAGTCAGAAGGACCTGAGTTCAAATATGGCCTCAGACACTTGATGCTTACTATCTGGGTGACTTTGAGCAAGTCATGTAACCCCAGTTGCCTTTCTTTTCCCCTCCCTTTCAAAATAAACAACCAAAAAAATGAGGTAATTGAATCTCATAGGTCTCTTTTAGCCATAAATCAAGCACTTTACAGAAATGTGAGATAATACTTTCAGAATTCAAATTTTTACTTTGAAAATGTTAAACCTGTTATACAAATGTAAGATATTATAGTCAGCAAAATTATAAAATATTGCCATTGTCAGATACAACAGTAGGCAACATTCTGCACACATAATTAATCTGTACCACTTGGCAGTGATGATTATGGGTTAGAAACTACTTTGCAAATAAAAGCAATCAAATAGCCTGGGAATTTCAGTCACTATATCCTGCATCACAAAGGATTCTTGAGTGCTTTTCAGGCAGCTTTGCTCTGTGTTTCTTTGTCCTTCTTTTTCTGTCTCTGACTAAACCCATTACTGCCAGTCACCTCATCAAAATTGCCCAAAGCATGTTGAACCATTCAACAGGGAAATGGCAAATTCCTCTGTTTATGTAGGAACTGGAGCCCATATTTAGAAGCAATATTCCTGATCTGATCTCTTTTGTACTTCTACCAGAAATGCAAATCAGCATACACATGGGAAAGTGTTTTAAACCAAAATTCATACAGGAAATAGGAATATTTTAAAGCATGAACAGCAAACTTTTAAGTCACATTTTGAAAAAGAATACATATGAAAAGTTTGCTGGTTTGGGGGTAAGGAAAAAAAGGAAAAAGGACAATTTTACTACCTGGGGCTTAAACTGGGATTTTGGCTTCCTTCCTTCCTTCCTTCCTTCCTTCCTTCCTTCCTTCCTTCCTTCCTTCCTTCCTTCCTTCCTTCCTTCCTTCCTTCCTTCCTTCCTTCCTTCCTTCCTTCCTTCCTTCCTTCCTTCCTTCCTTCCTTCCTTCCTTCCTTCCTTCCTTCCTTCCTTCCTTCCTTCCTTCCTTCCTTCCTTCCTTCCTTCCTTCCTTCCTTGATTTTAGTTCACAAACTGATATTCATTGAAGGTCATTCACAAAGCCACCTATATTATGTTCAGTGCATCAGCTTAAGGAAACACCTGTGCTTTGTGATGAACTATGTGTCAGCTGAGACCACTGACCTTTGCCTGGACTTTGTCTGCTGTTTGTTAAAGTGTTAATGATATTGCTTTAGAATAAGTTGAGCTTTCACACAGTGACAAAAGGATTTTTTAGATGGTAAATCTTTGAAATATCACTGTCATGTTTCAGTATTGGGCATACACAGCATGCCTTTAGTGTAAAAGCATGGGGAGAAGGGGGCAGCTACTTGCTCAATACAAATTGTGCCTTGTCAATCTAGGTTTTTATTTTTCAGAATGTATAAGAAGCAGGCCTTTCATATTGAAGAATTTTTTTAAAAAATAATGTTCACAGTTAAGTTGCAATTATGGATGGGATGAATATTAAGTTTGTTATTCAATTTGATTTGTGTACAGACTTACCTGGTTTTATGCAATGGATGTGTTTGTAAATGGAATAGTGATAATTGGAACACTACTTTTCCTTAATTGATATTGCCACTTCAAAGGTTTCAATAGATTTATTTCCAACTGGTGTTTAATTGATAGATGCTCTATGATATTTTACTTATAGTTTTACTGGTCTTAAAAATGTATAAAAAGCTAATGTGGGACACTTAGGTGATCTCAAAATTCCTCCTGAAATCTATCACTTGCTTCTAATTTAGTACATTTTTGGGGTGTGATTTTAGCATTATGACTTTTCTTACAACAGGACACATAGTTAAATTGACAGGCATAATGGTAAACACTAACATCAGTTATCTTTGGAATATGGAGATATGACAATGACAGTAATGATGATGACAAAAGGAAGAAAAAGGAGGATAAGGAAAGGCAAGCCCAATTGATCATTTAAATTATAGAAGAATATGAGAAATATGGCAAGGTGAGAGAATATCAACCAAAATGATGTACAGTGAGGGCTCTTGTACCATAAGATAGCCATTGCATGCCAGTCAATTTGTTAAATGTTAACATATACGTAACTCTCCATCTTTCATAGATTGATAGTTGATAAATACTCATACTATAGTAAACTCTTCAAATATCCTAGGGAAGTAAGCTCTAAAAAAGAAACAAGACAAAATAACAGTACTATCACAAACCATACTATTACCCACAATGGATTAAAAATTAAATTGAATAAAATTTCTAATATCTTAATTTTTTTATATACCAAATACTAGGAGCTTCTGGGTGATACAATGGTTAGAACACGGGGCTTGTAATCAGGAATGCCCATCTTTATGAGTTCAAATAACCTCAGACATTTTATTAGCTGTGTGATCTTGTCCAAGTCACCTAACCCTATTTGCCTCAGTATCCTCATTTGTAAAATGAGCTGGAGAAGGAAATAACTACCCCAATATCTTTGCCAATAAAACCACAAATGGTGTCATGAAGAGTCAAACACAGCAAAAATCACTCAGTAACAAGAAAATTACCAAATACTAATCATCTTCAATTTACAGACTTGAAAAGCTCTCAAAAGATAGTATATACATCTAGTATGGGAATCAAGTTCATGTGGAAAGATTATGAGGTTCAAGGCATCCATGTCTGATCTTATACCAGAGTTTGAAACAAGGATGTTTTCACTGAACCTATACATACCCTGCATTTTTGTTCATATGATCAAAATCAGGGATTTTGCTGATTTATGCATTGCTTTATAAACACTATAAAAAAAGAATAATGACAGGATTGGAGTTGTCCCTAGATTTTTTTCTGTCTGAATCTCATTGAGAAAGATGAGACAAGAAGATATTGACTTGTCACAAGAGCAGGAGAATATTTTTTCTATTCTATTCTCTTCCTACTAATTACAATACAAGCAAAAATGATGACAGTATGATGACAGTAACACTAATGATATCTGAAATTTATTCATTTAAGGTTTGCACAGAGTTTTCTATACATGATCTTAATTAATCAGGTGGCCTAAAATGGAGTAAGAGTACACGGTGATTGACAGCCAAAAGAGTGACCAACAGGAGACTAAAGACAGAAGTAATAGGAGCAGTGACAGTCATTGTACTATTCAGCAAAATCTCTATGAGACAGATTGTATCAATGCTACGATCCTTCTTTCATAGATGAGGAAAGAGTCAGAGAGAGGATATAACCTACACAATGGAAAAGAACAAATGAAATGCAACAGAAGTCAATATCTGATGTCTATCTTGCCTAGTAGCACACTCCATTGAAAACATTTTTGATTTAGGAAATCATAGATTATTAGAGTTGGAAGGATATTATTTGTTAGGTTTCTCAATTGATATTATACCATATATTGGAAAATGGTCTAAATACTTCACTGAGTACAGTTTTGCTCTATGCAACCTTACTTTACAGTGAAGGGATTAAGAAAGGAATGAAAAACAAAGAGAATATGTATTATTTTGTGGTTGTTCAGTTGTTTCAGTCATATCTGACTCTTTGTGACCCCATTTGCGGTTTTCTTGGCAAAGATAATGGGGTGGTTTCCTGTTTCCTCCTCCAGTTCATTTTACTGATTAAGAAACTGAGGCAAACAAGGTTAAATGACTTGCCCAGAGGCACAAAGCTAGTAAGTTTCTGAGGCCAAATTTGAACTCAGGTGTTCCTGAATCCTGAGCTTGGTTCTCTATCCTCTGTGTCACCTAGCTGCCTCAGGAATTTTATATATATACATATACATGATATATATATATATATATATATATATACACATATGTATATGTATACATATATATATATAATTTATTTTGAGCCCATTGTCTTATATTAATTAATGGCTTAGTGGATATGAATTGAATTAAAAAATAAAATTCTTTTCTGGTAAAATTGTTGCATTAGATTTTAAGCTTCTTGGGGACAGAGACTGTCTTTAGTCTCTTTTTGTATCCCTAGCACTTAGTACAGTGCCTGGCATATTCTAAGTGCCTAATAAATCCTAAACTTTCTGAGTTCAAATCTAGTCTGAGACATTTACCACATGTGAGACCCCAGGTAAGTTACTTAACCCTCTTAGTCTCAGTTTCTCATTTGTAAAATGATTCAGAGAAGGAAATGGCAAGTTACTTCAATATCTTTGCCTAGAAAATCCCAAATGGGGTCATGAAGAGTTGGACATGACTGAAAACAAATTAACAAATGAATCTTTATTGATTGATACATTGATTAAAATATTTGCCTAGCATCAAATCTCTTCTACAATGCAGTCATTTGGGAGGATGTACTCAATCTATCATCTTTCTTAGGTTAGAAAACTAATATTCAAAATGATAAAAATTGACTGTCTTCAGTTACCAAGGTAGTTAATTGCAGAGTCAGAGGTAGAGCATGGCCATCCTGATGCAAAAATCCACTACTTTTACACTATATCACAGCTGTCCCAGGAAAATGACTATACTAGCCAAAACTGTATTAAATTCCTTTTGCTGATCTTCCTCACAAGAAGAAATAAGCAAATGTGTAACAGTATAGCAGTATACACTGTGAAACATGGAATTCTTAGTAAGCAACTCCCTTTAAGATTGTCAGTGTTCTGTTTACAGCTATAAAAGTCAAAGTTTAGGCTTAGCTATTTCAACACAAGAAGATAGGATTCCCTAAGGGAACAAAGATGTGTGCAAAATCTAGACAATATAAAACTTGAAAGCTGATTAAACTATAGCCCCAAAGGGTGAATATGTATCTAACCCAGAGGTGACACCTAGATAAGTTAGGAACCCCAGGGGCACCTAAAAGTATTGTGCATGACCCTGTGCCAGTTATCATTTTTATCAGTGACTTAGATAAAGGCTTAAAGGATAAGTTTGCTGAATTTTCAGATGATATTTATCCTGAAAGATAGCTAGTATAGTAAATAGAGTCAGGATTCAACAATTTATTAAAAACTACAACACAGAGTTAAAGCTAATAAGATTAAATTTTATGTAGATCACTGAAAAGGTTATAATTGGATATAATTAATTTACTTCACAAGTATGAGATGGGGAAAGGACTCTGTTTTTCTCAAACTGCATTTGTATTGAAGCACTTCGTTCTGGGCATCGTATTTTAGCAAAGATGTTGACAAACTCAAGAACAACCAAGAGACAGCAATCAATATGTTGAAAGTTCCTCAAGTTCATGCCACTTGAGTATTCGACAAGGGGTTATTTGTTCTGGAGAAGAAGCATCTGAAGGAGGCTAGTCACCGGTGAGTATCTGAAGAGCTATCATTTGGGGAAAAAACTACTAAACATGTTCTCTTTAGCCTAACACTAGGAGCTACAGTAGGAAGTGATGTTAGTATAATATTTTGTCATGAATGTGTTTTGGAGGGGAAGTTACCCTTCTCACTTCAGATTAGGTACAAATACTCTTGATGTCCTGTCAGCTCTTGAGATTCCTTTAATGGATGTATGAATTATCTAAATATAAACCAAAATCCCATCTTCTAATGAAAGTCTTCCTCCACCTTTTTGAATTTCAATGCCTTCTTTACCTTTTTTATTTTCTATTTAAAAATATCCTGCACATAACTTGTTTGTACCTATTTGTTTCCTTATTGTCTTTTCCATTAAATTGTAAGCATTTAGATGGCAGGGCTTATTTTTTTGTCTTTTTTTAAATCCCCAGCATTTAGCAGTGCCTGACACATAATAAGTACTTAATAAATACTTGTGACTGACTGACTGGACAATCTAAAAGGGTACCCATTCTGTTAGTTTCAAAGTAGAAGGATAACTTTTTGAGGTCTGGAAGGTCAATGGGAAATGAGCTTACCCATATTGGGTCAACCCTTGATTTTACAGCCTCCAAAATGAGCCTGTATCTGGTTTTGGCCTACCTCTTCTTTCTGTCTTGGGTATAAGACAGAATAGATCTTGAAAGGCAGATGGCAATGCCACCCTCTCCAGGATCCCAAGAATGAAGTGTTAGATACCAGAAAAGGTTTGATGGCAACCACTTTGTCACCAGCAGGGACAGTGACTAACAGACCAGACAAAAGGGAAAGAGAGAAACCACTGGAAAGAAAAGTGCCCACGTAGTGTTGATTTAGCTGTATTCAGTGGTTATCTGCTTACATGCAACCTCTTTTTGCAGATGTTCCAATGAGATTTGAATAGTAATTCTCATCAGATGGTCATCCTTTTAGGATTATTTATTGCTTAGTATTCCCTTTCCGTGTGAGTGTATATACATAGATACATGCATGCATATATACAAATATATTATGAATTCATTTGTATGCATGCATTTGTTTATATTATAACTAAATATGTATAAAAATACACATAATCACAGGTATATGACACAAATAAAATATAGATAAATACATGACATATTTAACAAGATATTAACAAAATTGCTCAAATTGTCTCTGTACCCTTTAACAGCATTCTTATTTCTTTGCATTTAAAAATAGTTTATTGATGTTCTTTTAAAATGTATTTATCAACAGTCACTAATCCCTGCCCCATCCTGCCATAAAAAACCCTTGATATAAAAAATATTTATTCTTTAGAAAAAACAATCAATACATTGGCCTTTCTGGGAAAACATATCTCATTCTACAACTCTCTTTCTACTCATTGCTGATAGTTAGGAGATACGTGTCATCATCATACTTTTGCAATTGGGATTGCTCACTATTTTGTTCATAGCTCTTATATCTTTCACATCTGCTGTCTTTCCCGGTATCATTTTGATCTTCAAGCAACTTATTTTCCCAATTCTTGTTTTACTGAGAAACATTTTACACTAACGTTCCTGAACTTCTCTAAATCTGTCATATCTGTCTTTTCTTAGAGTTCAGTAATAGTCCCAGAAGCGTAAAAGGGGCTCTATAGCGGGTCTAATTTTGTTGCCTGGCTAGTTAGTCAATAAACTTTTATTAAGCACCTGCTATCTGTCAGACACTGTCCTAAGAGTTGAGCATTCAAAAGGAAGCCAAAGACCATGCCTGTCTTCAAGGAATTCAGCATCTAATAGGGAAAATGACAAGGAAACAGACGAGTGCAAAGCAAGGTACATACAGAATAAATACAAAATAATTAACAGAGTAAAGATGCTTGAATTAAGAGGGATTGAGAAAAACTTCCTGTACAACATCAGATTTTACTTTGGATATAAAGCAAGTTGGAAGAGGTAGTAGACAGAGATGAGAAAGGGCATTCCTGACATGCAGAATGGCCAAAGAAAATGTCTGGAGTGGAGAAATGGAGTGTTTTGTTTGTGGAACAGCCAAGAGGCCAATGTCACTGGATCAAAGAGTACATGGCAGGCAATAAGAAGACTGAAAAGGTAGATGGAGGGTAGTTTGTGAAGGTTTTAAACACCAGAGAAGCTTGTATTTGATTGACTGAGGGAATTAACAGAGGGTCATTAGATTTTATTGAGTAGAGGAATGATATAGTCAGACTTGTGCTTCAGAAAATTTACTTTGGTGTTTGAATGGAGTACAGATTGAAGTAGGGAGAGACTTGAGGCAGGCAGCGTCATCAACAGGCTATTATAATTGTTTAGGATAGGGGTTAGCCATTCTTTATGGTAAATGGACAAGAGAAGGCAGAGGAGTGAGAAATGTGGAGTTTGAAGTAAAAGGAGAAAAAAATGGAGAAAGAAATGCTTTTGAGTTAGTGTCCCACAGCTCCTCCTGTCAAGAATGAGAATTTTAGACAGAGAAGTTCTCCACTTTCTGGTAATGATGCAGCACTATTGCTACTCATTAGACTTTTCCCTGTGCTTGGCAATGCCATCCACAAGATTTGAATCTAGAATGAGAATTTGATGAGGTTCTGATTATTTGAGTTCCAACCCTTCTGCCCTGGGAACAGCCATAAAGAATCTAAGATTCTCCCATCTGTGTGCAAGAATTAATGACAACATTGTGGATTATTGAGCAATAGCACATTTGTGCTTACTTGATAAACAGGTTGCTAATTCACTCCTTTCTATTGTACAAAATAGAGCTGGGATGGATTTGTAACCTTATATCTCAGATATCTTTTGGTTTGGACCATAACTGTTGAGACAGTTTGATGTTTAACTTATTTTGCTATTATTTTCCCTGAATTGATATTTTAATGAAATTGTCTTTTTTCACCATGATGATATATGCCATGTTATTAATATTGGCTGCTCTGAGGAAGATGATGCTGGGGAGAAAAACATGGGCTTGGAATAAGGTAGAGTAGAAATGAATCAAATCAGGATCAAGGAAATGAAAGTAATCTTTAGGAAATGCCACACAGGGGATTAAGACTTTTGTTACTTCTTTCTTCTTCTTTCAGTCATCATAAAAACTGACTGAGAATTTATGTTATACTAGAGGCAATGTGGGGTAATATGAAGGATTTCTGGTCTTTGTATCAGTAAACACCCCAACATACACAGAGGAACCTGCTACCCCAGGTTCTTAGCTCTGCATTCATAAAAGGAAATCAACTTTCCAGGGGTTAATAATCACTTTAATCAAACACAGGTATCAGAGAAAATCAAGATCAAAATTTCAGAGAAAATACAGAGAAATCAAAAGTCAACAGACATGCTTCCAAAATGTCTGACCATTACATACATACAGTTACCAGAGAGGGAAGCATGAACTTCTGGATTTTAGCCTGTTGGGGGTGGGGAAGGGGCTCCTTAATCACTTCCCAGAGTCTCTCTGTTCAAACAATCACTTCCAGTCAATAAATCCCAAAGTAAAACCTCACCCTCAGAGTATTTGTACACTTTTTAGAGCCAGAGGGAATAACCCTCTGACCCAGTGCCTCAATAGAAAGAACAAAAGGTCCTTGGGAGTCTTCCGCAAAACATGCCCCCAATCAAGCTTCCCACAAGGGGCAAGCCCATCAATGGGTGGGAAAGATGCTCCTTAATCACATTGTTCAATCAGAGGTACTTTTTAACTTGTCATTGCAGTCTTAGACTCTGGAGGCTGGGGTTTGAGTCCTGGGTGTTACACTTTAGAAACCTGATTGAGCTCAACTCTCCGAGTCTCAATATTTTCTTCTGTAAAATGAGTGTTAATAATAAAACTTACCTAAGTACTTCATAAAGTAATTGTGAGCAGAAGTGGTTTGTGCTAAAGAAACAGTAATTCCAGGGCTAATTTCTCTAAAATATAGGAATATAAATTATTATGAAGAATGAAGTAATCCAAAATAAATTTTATTGATATCTTTTTTATTACCTAAATTTCCTCTATATTTCTCTTCTTTCCTCTTTCTCCTTTCCCTCCAAGAGACCTATCCCCTATAATGAAGATTTTTTTTTAAAAGGAAGGAGAAAAGAATTTTAGCAAAACTGTTCAATATAGTGGAGAAAAAATTGTCATTATTGCAATGTTTTACACCCGTGATCCAATCTCATGCACATATACTTCTTCAAAAGTGCTGGGGGTGGGGGGAGGAAGAGGGAGAATGGGGATGAAAAGAAAGTCTTTTTATACTGTGTAAGGAAGGGAAAAGGGAAAGAAGATTCCTCCTATAGAAATAGAAATATTCTCACTGAATCCTTTTGTCCCTGTGCTGTGAAAACCGCATCTCTCTTGTGGAGCAAAGGCAGATGGGCCTGACCAAAGGGAAGCTGGGGAGCCCCAGCAGCTCTTCCACAGTTAATTTGCAGCTCCCAGAAGGTTGTGAATTCAGCCTCCTCCCAAAGCCCCTCTGCCAGTCTGGAAGGCAAACACGTCAGCTTGATAGATAATCAACATCTTTGCATAAAAGGAGAGAGTGGCCCCCTCCCAGCACAGCTGGGGATGAGAAAACTGCAGCTTCTTCAGAGAGGATTTTTTTCCTTAAGTAGACTGCACCCTGCTGTCTTTTGGCACTGCCATCCTCAGTGTAATTCCCTCCCACAGCAGGCCTGCTGCTAAAAGCAGACACAAGAGTCAGCACTTTCCTGTCCATTCAGGCAGCCTGTGTATAGGAACAGAGTCCCTGTAAACTGTGACCTCCCTAGCAGTAGGAGCTAGTATTGGAAGGATGGGATTCAGGGTGGAAGGGTGTAAAGGGGTTGGATGTGGGGGAATACAAAAATAAATGAGGAAGAGAGGGTCATAGTACCTGAGTTCAAAATTCTAGGTCCCTCATTCACAGACCATGTAACCTTCAGCAAAAAGTTTTATTTGAAGTTCAGTGTAGGGATCAATAGAAAGGGTGCTAGAAGTGAATTCAGAGGATTTAGAATCATATCCAGGCTTTTCTACTTACTATTTAGAAGATTCATCTTCCTGAGTTCAAATCTGGCCTCAGACATTTACTTGCTGTGTGACCCCAGGTAAATCACTTAACCCTGTTTGCCTCAGTTTCCTCATATGTAAAATGAGCTGGAGAAGGAAATGACAAACTACTTCAGTATCTTTCCCACGAAAACCCCATATGAGTCATGAAGAATCAGACAGTATCGAATAACAAAAAAACATTTTCCTTATCTCCAAAATAATGTGATTAGACTGTTGTTCAGTTCTGACAGTTAATGATGCAGATCTTCTAGGGAGAGAGACAGGCACAAACAGGATATTGTGGAATAGTCTAATTTTCTTAGAGTATTTTTCATGAAAAGTTGGAATCATCTAATGGGGAGCCTTGACTATCATATGAATGAGTATGACCTTTTCTCTGTAATAATATCACATTTATATGATATTTTACAGTTTGTAAATTGTACTCCTCAAAACAATAAAGTTATATCAGGTTTATCTCATAGATGAGAAAAAATGAGGCTGATCGAGACTAAGTTGACTTGCTCAGAAGTCACCAACTAGTAGGTGACTAAATTGGGAGTCTCACTTGGATTTTGTGAATTTAGTTCTCTTCTTACATCAAGTAGTCTAGCCTCTTTAGGCAACAGTGAGGCAATTGAAGGATTTTAAATAACACAATAGCATGCTCAGATCAGTGCATTTTATAGATCAATCAGTCAAATGCCTTAAGGATTGATTACAGAAGGAAGAGATTGAATGGAAGAGAATAATTCATGAAATGGGAATGAGGGTCTCACCTTTCCTGGCAAAAAGTCACACATGACTAAAAAGGGAAAATGTTATTGTTAGGAAAGGAAACAGAAGAAATGAGGGCAGTACTTTAATTAAAGGAAAAATGGTCACAGAATCTAGTTTCCTGAATTATACTCTAATATGCAATGAGAAAATGCCATTGCTGCTGAGAATCTACCCTGGGAGTTGTTATCTGTTCTTTGAATATATCTCTGGGAAGGGGATAAAGAATGGAGAATGTTGGAACAGGACCAGCTTCATGAACAGAATATTTAGACATTCTTCAAGCCCCTGGACAGCTTTGCTCAAAAGTCTAAAATTTGACTAGTAAAAGCAATTTCCTTATTCTAAGAGATTATGCCCCATTAAAAGGGATAGGGTTTAGAGGTATAAGGGATTTTGTGTCTTCTAGTCCAAATGCTACATTTTCTAGGTGAACCTCAAGCCTAGAGAAATTAAATAAGTTTCTCAATGTCATACTAGTATTACAACTGGAATTCAAGTCCTCTGTTATTCAGCACTTGTTCTACCTATAATTATTTTTAATAATACAAAAAGGTGTTCCTTTTAGAACTGAACTAAGACTCTTGGGATACTCTGAATATACAATATACTCAGAAGGAATAAATGTCACATACCAATAAAGCATCATTCTGGCAAGTTTAGCAAACTGTTTCATGTGTACACCACAATAAATCATTCACGTATTAAGATCATCTCTTCCAAATAGTATTTCTAGTTTTCAGTGCTTTGGATCCCTGTTCTTCCTCAGTAACTGAACAGGTAAATGTGTAGATGGGTCTGAATAGATGACTTTTCCAGTCACCTTCCAAATCAATAGTCCTACAAGGTAATTCAGTTCTTTATTGAGAATTTTGTATATGTATAACTAGTATTTCTCCAGTTTTGAAGTTATGATTTTTTTTGGAGGCAGGGGCAGAATCTTTTATATAAGTGGTATAAAGGATGCCCAGTGAGAAACTCCCTCTACCATTGCAGATGCATAATTGCTTTGCAATCCATAGTCTTAGAGAGTTGACTGAGAGGGTAACTGACTTGGTCAAAGTTCACAAAGTCCATATGTGGCACTGGTAGGTTTTTTCTTCTCTGTATCTGCTGTAAATCCACTATATCATGGCTGCCATATTGTTATGATATCTAGTGTCAATTTAACACACACACACACACACACACACACATATATATGCACATATTTTCCACAAGAATTTAGATTATCAATTCCTTTATCTCAAGCTATATTTTCTAACATAGATTTTCCCATTCTCCCTATGCTGACTTTTGCTTTTCATAAATCACATTTAATGAAGAAGGCCCATATTGATTTGATTTAGAGAACCTCATAAAGTTCTTCATGAAATGTCTTTTTCTTCTCTCTCTAGTGATTATCTATTGCAGTTGTCTGTACCCTTATGATCACGGAATATCTGATGAAAAACATGATCTTGGAGATATAAGCCTTTTCCAAAAATGTAAGTGTACAAAGATGTGGTTTCTAAAATGAAAAAAAAAAGCACCAAAATGAGTGCATACTGATTTGGGAAAATGTCCTTTAAAAATATAGATAAATAATAGAAAGACAGACAGAGTTTCTTTTTATTTTTTTTTTAAAGCAAGAAGAAAATAGGTTTGAAACCTTTAAGAAATCTGATAAGAAATTGTAGAACAATTCACATAACTTCATGGACTTTGTTCGAATTCTCAGGTACATTCAAGTAATTTATGATGCTCTGTTTTTAAAATTTTTGTTCTTTTCTGTAAGACAGAGAAGAGTACAGACAAGTAAAGCATGTAGCTCCAAATAGAAGTCTAAAGAAATGGATAGAGAGAAGGGAGAGAAATAGAAAACAATGAACATCATAGAGTAAGATGGTTTTTGTACAGTTACTAGTTTTCTTCTCAATAGCAGATGGAAATGATATCTCTAAAGAACTTAGTCAAGTTTGGGTAAATAAGACAAGAATGAAGCAATTAGACACTGGTTGATAGTCAATATATCCTAGCTTTGATTGACTAGTTTTTAGATGAACTATTAAAGATTTGTTAAGATATTAACTTCTACTTACATCCCATATCTGTTTCCACATTACTTTATGTAAGAATTTTTGACCAATTGAGATTAGAGCATAGTGGCAGAGAATGCTTTGATGCCAATAACTAGAGGAGGTTTCACTTATAGCTAGGCCAGCCAATTAATGTTTTATCTCTGCTGTATATAGCGTGGTGATTATTGACAGCTAAAGCAGTCAGTTGGGAAGGGAAACAGGAACACTGATGTACTCCTATATAGCTGCCTGAGTAAGAAAAAGAAATTCCAGGGCATTAGTTTTACAGGATGCAAAAGTAGAGACAAAAATACAATATAGTGAATAAAAAAGGGAACTTCAAGTGAGCAAGATAGGGGTTTGAACCCTACATTAGATACTTACTAGCTTTGTGACCTTGGGAAACTAACTTAACCTTAGTAGTTTTTGTTTCCACATCTATACAGAGGGCACAACAGTAGCACCTATCTTACAGCACTATTGTGAAGATAAAATGAAAGAATATTTGAATAATGCTATGAAACTTGAACTGCTATGTCAATCATTGTTAACAATTTTTATTCTGATTGTAAAGCATATAAAGAAGCAAGATGACATAAAGGAAAAAGGATGGGATAATATGACATAAAGGAGTAGGCTAATGTCCAAATGTTTGCTGGACATTACTGTTTGAATGTTCTTTTCATGTTTAATATATCCAAACAAATTTATCATCATTATCCTTAAAGTATCTCATTGTCCTAAGTTCCCTTTCTTTTCCCCACTCCCCCAGGTTTGAAAACTTGGAGTCATCTTTGAAGCTCCCTCTTTATCTCTCATGCCTCACCAGATAGCAACTGATTCTGCCTCTGAAATATCTCTCACATTAATCCCTTATTTTGTACTCTTTTTGCCATCACTCTGATGTTAAAGCTCTCTTTATCTCTTGCCCAGCAGTACCAGATCTCAAACAATATTACAAAGCTGTAATCACTAAAAACGATTTGGTTCTAGAGAAGAAATAGAATAGTTGATCAGTGGAACAATTTAGGTACACCATGTACAGAAACAAATAAGCACAGTAAACTAGTCTGATGAACCCAAAGATTCCAGCTGTTGGGGAAAGAACTCATTGCTTGATAAAAACTTCTGGGAATATTGGAAAGCAGTCTACCAGAAACTAGGCATAGAACCACATTTCATAGCTCAAAATGGGTACATGATTTAGACATAAAGGGTGATACCGGACAATAATTAAGGGAGTCTAGAAGGAATTACTTGTTAAGTCAATGGATGGTTGAGGAATTCTTGACCAAAAAAGAGATAATGTGTTTCACAGAAGGTGAACAGGATAATTTTGATTACATAAAAATTAAAATGGTTTTGTACAAACAAAACCAATGCAGTCGTCATTAGAAGAAGAAATGGGGAAAAATAGTAAGTTTCTCAGGTAAAGGTTTCAGTTCTCAAATATTTGAAATTTGAGCCAAATATGTATTTTAAAGAAAGCATTCATGAAATGGTAAGTGGTCAAAAGATATGAAATCAAAACTACCAATAAATATATTTAAAAGCTCCAAATCATTAATAATTAGACAAATGCAAATTAAAGCAACTCCAATGTAGCACTTCCCAACTCTCAGAATGGCTAAAAGGACATAAAAAAATAACAAATACTGGAGAATAAGTGAAAAAATTAAGACACTAATGCACTGTTGGTAGAGCTGTAAACTGATCCAGCCATTGCAGAGAACAGTTTAGAACTATGTCTAAAGACCATAAAACTGTGCAAAAACTTTGACTTCCCCCATACCCCCAAACCACTACTGGACCTATAAACCAATGAGATCAGATAAAAAGGAAAATGACCCATATATACAAAAATATTTGTTGCAGATCTTTTTGGGGTAGGCAAAGAATTGGAAACTGAGGTGATGCCCATCAATTGTGGAATGGCTGAGCAAGTTATGGTATGTTAACATAGTGGAATCCTATTGTATTATAAGAAAATATTAAAGGGATAGTTTCAGAAAAATCTATGGAGACTTAAACAAACTAATGCACCCTGAAGTGAGCAGAATCAGGAGAACATTGTAAACAAGACAGAAATATTATAGGGATAATCAGCTATGAAAGATTTCCTTACTCTGATCAATGCAATGCTCCAAGATAGTTCCAAAGGATTCTTGGTGAAAAATGCTATCCACTCCCATACAGGGCACTGAAGCATTTAGAGGGCAGATTGAAGTACATTTTTATCCTTCTTGCTTTCTCCCCAATTCACCCCAGAACATGAATAATGTGCAAATATTTTAAATAACTTCATTTGCATAACTAGTATCATATTTCTTGCCTTTTCAATGGGGGAAGAGGAAAAGGGAGAGAAGGTGAAACAGAAAATAAAAATACAGTAATAAAAAGTAATGAAATATTCTTATCCATCTTTCTTCTATTATGAACATGATATTTTTTCCTCCCCTCAGTGCTACTGTATTACTTGTCAAATAGTACTTTCCTATGCCTCAAAGGTTAGTAATTAAATATTTCTGAAAAATTCTTTTTGAACATACAAAAACTGTCTTCCACGGCTAGTCATTCTGAAACCACTGTAATATTCATAGTAATCAACACTTAGCATTGGACTTTTGTAAAGATAAAAGTAATTTATTCATTTATTCAAAGATTATTCATATATACATATACATATGTGTATGACCACAATATTTTATGTGATTATGACCCCTAACCTATTTACATAGAAATATATATATATACATGATGTATGTTATCTAAACCATGAATGTCACCTAACCTAGTATCAACTTAGACTTAAGAGCAGACCTTCTCCTACAGTCGTTCTCAGCTTTCTCCTTACACAGTTTAATGAATTCTACATACTTTGAAGTTGTTTTCCTTTTACTTCCTGAACTTCATTATAAGTGAACTTCATATTGAGAAAACTAATTGTCTGAAGTATTGCTATATTCTTTATCACCCTATTGGTACTGAAGTTATTATTTCTGTGAAAATTTGAATCATTATTATATGTTTTTTTTCCACTTATACAGTACTAAGTATAGAACAGATTGGTTCCTATTAGAATATGTACTCCTTTTTAAAAGACAAATAAAACTTAAAAAATTGGAATATAAGAAACAATTAATAAATGATTTCTGATTGCTTGATTTCCGTCTCCACAACCGGGATGGGGAAACTGACGCTGCTATAAGACGCTGAAATTTAAGATGCTTCAGTAACATAGAAACCACCATAACAATTAATTTTCCAATATTGTTTAGCAAAATTGTCTTAAACTAGTCAATATATATTTTTCTCATCATAAAATACAGAATTAATTTGAGGACAGTTTTGTGCAGCTTGCCTAGGTCATAGGTTTTTTTTTTTCATCCTGGACACAATAATTCGTAGTTTAAAATATTCTTATTGTATTAATTAAACAATCCAGTGTCAAGCTGGCTTCATATTGCTGGATATAGTACTGTTACTATATATTCCATAAATTAAAAATGGGATTGGTTGTATTTAGAGGAATGTGTGAATGGTTCCATCTAGAATCACTAGAATTACTAAAAAAAATTAAAATATCTAATAAAACTGTAACTTAAGCAAGGTCACATAAGGACTTCTTTTATCATGGTTAAAATAGTTGCTAATTACTGTTTTGTTTTTAAGGAAGAATATACTCACAGTCCAATAATTTTAACAATAACATATCAAGACCCAAAGAATATAATATGCTAGAAATAATTTCATTTTCTGAATGAGAAATTCAATTTAATTAAGCCAGGATCTGAATGTTTTGAAATATATATATTTTTAACTGCTCACAAAGACTTACTTAGCAGCAGACATTTGGAATGTCTTATTCTTTAGGAACATTAGATTTATTATCTGAGGCATTTGCAAAAGGAAAGGAACACTTTTCCACTAAATCATTCAAAACAGAAATCATTTTTAAGCTAATGAAGTCTTCAGAATTTCCTAGGAGAAGATAAGAAAAAAAAAAGGAGGTAAGCACAAATATATTTCCACATATAAACATTGTTACAGATGAATAAATTTAGGGTCAATATTTATGTTTTTTCTTAGGTTTGCATGAATATGCATTATAATTGTAAATAATTGAATGTTACCTTAAACTATATTTTCAGCTACAAAAAAGGACTCCTAATTATTTCTATTATAAGCTGAAAAATTATGATCTGTTCAAACTCTATAGTGCAGAGGGAGGCACTGTGATATCTTTGATATAACAAAATAAAACAAAAACTCTAGCTGTAGAGTTAGAAAATCCCCCAAGCTGTCATTTTGCCCAATCTTCTTAGACCTTATTTTCCTCATCTGCAAAATGAGGAATGGAAGTTGGGTTCATAACATGACCTTTGAAGTTCTTCTAGCTAATCACTGGTTATATGAAGACAACAGTGAAAATAGTACCTGTTTTCAGAGTTTCCATGTAACCAAATTAGAGTAATGACAGAAAGCAGAATGATAGATATAAAAAAGAGAAAAGGGAAGAATATGCTTAGAACTTTCTTTTTTTAAAAAAAAGAAATATATTAGACTCAAATGCCAGAACCCAAATACAGAATGTAGAAAAGAAACAAAAACCATGTCGTAAACTTAAATATTTAAACTTAACTACAGAGTAAGAAAGAAAAAAAAAGCATGTCATGTGCATAGCAGAATGTAAGAGAGCATTCAAAACATCTTACAACAAATTTTTATTTCAAGAAAGCCTGTATGATAAATAATACAGATTGTGTGGAGAATTGTTCATCTTTTCTTTGCTTCTTTGGGAGTTTTATTTTGTTTTCTGCTGTGCACTTTTTTACTTTGTTCTATTTTTCCCTCCCTTGCCTTCCAAAGAAGGCTACAATCAAGTTTAGATATGTTTTTCTATAGCTGTAGATGTATACATATACATATATACACACATATATACTTTCCCAAAGAATACACGTATACTTTCCCAAACATATTCTACTCCTGATCCTTGTTTTTATGTTTGTCCATATTTCTTGTTTCCTGTCCCTCTGTCTCCTATGCTTTACTTCTACCCACTACCTTGCCCTCCTCTTACCTGACCACCCCCCTCCAAGGATCCCTCCCCTATCATCCCATTCCCCTGAATCTCAATCCCCTTCTATGTCCCCCTTTTACCTATTTCCTTATTCCTCCCTCTTAAGACACCTCCTGTGTCATCTCCACACTCCCTATGCCCCTATCATTTTATTTCTTCTGAATTTAGAACACTTTTATACTCTTCTAAATATATATGTATTATTCCCTCTTAAACACATTCCCAGTGAAGTAGGTTACCAGATCTACCAGTCCCCTTCCCCATCAAATTCTTCTGTATCGATTCTTCCTCTTGCACATCATTTTTATAAAATAATTATTCTTTTTAGCTATGCCTAAATGGAATCACTTTTAAGATGTATATCACTCATGTTTATCTCAATCTTTTTTATGAATTACCCAATTGTTAAAAAGAATCTAAGTTATGCATTTTACATATATAGAAAGTAAACAGTCTGTCCTTATGAAGCCCCTATATTGTCTTTGGTATGTACCTTATATTTCTCTTGGTTCTTGTATGTTGAAACTTCTATTAAGTTCAGGATCTTTTTTTTAACAAAATCTTGAAAGTCTGAGAGCTTATCAAATGTCCATCTGTTTTCATTCAGGATAATACTTAACTTTACACAGTGTGTTATTTTCAGCTAGAGCTCCAGTTCTTTTGCTCTTTCATATATTGTGTTCCAAGACCTATGGTCCTTTAATGTCTCTGCTGCTAGGTCTTGTGTAATTCTAATTGTGGCTCCATCATATTTAAATTGTTTTAATTTTGATGCTTTTAGTACTTTATCCTTGAGCTGGGTGTTTTGGAATTTGACTATGATTCCTATGCATTTTCCTCATAGCATCTCTTTTAAGTTGTGATTGGTGGATTTTTTCTATTTCTACTTTGTCCCCTTGTTCTAATGCTTCAGGACGATTTTATTTAATTATTTCTTGTATTACTGTATAAAGATTCTTTTACTGATCATAACTTTCGGTTAGTCAGATTTTTTTTTGTATTTTTCTCTTTTTAATTTAATTCTCCAAATCTAGTACTTTTCTTATGTTTCACTTTCTCTTCTATTTTTTTCATTATTCACAGTTTGTTTAATTATTTCTTGATCTCTTATAATTTCAGTGGCTTCACTTTGCCCTTTTCTAAATTTCAAGGTGTCATTTTCTTCCTTAAAATTCTGAATCTCCTTTTCTTATTGGTTGACTTTCTTTTCTTAACCTTCTTGTTTTTCTTGAATAATTCTTTTTTAAATTTTTTTCTCCATTTCTGTCATTTGGTTTTTAAAATCTTTTTAAAGATCTTCTATGAATTCTTTTTAGGTAGGTGACCATTTGACAATATTTTAGGGGGATTTCTTTACTTCAATATCCTCCTCTGAAGATGAACCACAGTCATCTCTATTCCCAAAATAATTTTCCATGGTATTCTTTCTCCTTTGTCTATGCATTTTTTTGTGGTAATAGCTTAATTTTTGTAATCACCTCTAGCCCTGGGAAGTGGGATATAGTGTCTCTTGCCCCAGGTCTTCAGTTGTTCCCTCTAACCTGGAACTAACCTCTAACCTCCTGTAAGTGTCCACAGCCAGGGACTTTCTACCCCACTTCTTTACTCACTGGGGATGTGCTGGATCCTTTTCACCCAGTGACTTTTCACAGCACGACTGGGTCTTTTGTTCCTTGTCAGCAGAGGTTCCCCTTGATCTTCCCAGGCTCAAATGCCCAACTCTTTGACTCTCCGGGGGGATAAAAGTTCCTGCAGCCTCTCAAACCAACTAAAACCAGGATTTAGCACTTGCTGTTTAAGGGGCTTACTATTTACTGTTAAAATGGAACCTAGCCCAGAGGTGTTTGCTCTTCATAGGGACAAAATCTCTTCTGGGATTTTTCTTCTGCTCTTCTGTAATTTTCCCAGAAGACCCTGATTGTGCGTCATCTTTATTTATTTTTACCTACACCTTTTTTTTTTATCCTAAATTGCTATTTAAACTCTTTTGTGGAAGAAAATCTTGCAAGTTTGGAATTTTGTGACCTGTTCTGTCATTTTCCCAGAATCCTCTTGAATATTTTTTTTGAAGAAAATGAAAACTAAGTATTTTGGGGGTTATTGGTATTAATCCAAACTGTCCTCAAGAAAAGTTGGATCTGTGTGTAGATAAAGGGACACCCAAAGTTGTCTCATTCATTAAACGTGCATGCTGGATGGGGACTCAGAAGGCCTGGCTTAGAAACCCTTGCTCGTTCACTTCTCTCTGTGTTCTCCCACAACTTGTTTAATCTCTCATGTTCTCAGTTGCTTTATCTGTAAAAATAAAAAGGTGGTAATGAATAGCTTTAGAAATTCCTCTCAACTCAGAATCAAAATGCAGGACATTTGGTACATTATTCTATAACCTTAGGCTTTATTAACAATTCCACATTGAAATGATTTTCATCGTTATATAGTCCTGTTTGTCTAAAACATATTTTTTTTTATAAACTACAACCAGAATCATGAGCACAATTAACTGAATTGTTCAGTACAAATTAAAAAATTCTCTCAATGGGTTATAAAATCAGAGTCATTGATGTATCGCCACATATAGAAATTATGCTGAAACCCAGAAATATGACTAGTACTGCTTTAAAAGTAGTAAGAATAATATTTTCCTAATTATGCTTTACCCCAATCCTTTGGATTTTTAAGCTGATCAAGATGCACAGTGGCACCAATACTGCATAAATATTCTCTACACATTCAGAGTTCATGGAGTGGAAATGTTTGGACTGAATCAGATAAGAAAGATTAGTCATTCTATGGATCAGATAACAGAGAATGGTCGCCTCTCAAAGCTCCAACCTGCAAATTTCCTTCAGTGTCTAACAATGGGAAAAATAGCATATACGGTCATTGCCTGGTGAGAAGCCTTAGTGCCAGCCTAACTTTAATTAAAGTCTTTAGGATAGGAGGTATTTTATAACCCTCTTCCCCTCATCCCAAAAGCTAAGTCTTTTATCAAGATGGAGAATATCTTTTTTCTTCTTTCTTTGCCTATAACATGCCCTTTCCATATGAAATTCCATTTCCCAGCCAGATTGTTGCAATGCTTGGAAGTTCAGTCGTAGAACAATGGCAAGTCTTCACTGAGGGGCAGAGGAAGAGTCCATCTTGCCTTAGTGGTGGTTTAAAGACCGCAGGAGGGGGAGTTACAGAATTGGGGTGGGAAAAAGCTCTGTCTTTAAAGTCAGAGCAGAGCTCAGGAATTCAGGTACAGAGACTCATCTACAGAGATGAGATCCCAGTCATGGAGTTAGGATGTACTATTAAAAAAAATAGGATCAAGTCATATTGGATCAGAATTTGCTACGGGATTTTTTATATATTGTTTATGACACGGGTCCATTCAAAGGTTCATAGATCAAAGATCCTGGATTAATATGTGAAATGAAGCTTAACAGTCATCTAGTGCAATCCTTTATTTCACAAGAGAAACTGAGGGATAGAGAGGCTAACTGAGAGCACAGGATATAAGCAAGAATGAAGGAAAGAGAGAACAAGTACAGACAGGCAGCATCTGACATAGGTAGTTCCTGACTTTCAAAAATACCTTATCTTTTGTTTGCAAACCAGAAGTGAACACTGTGCTGAGATTGCTAGGTTTTTCAACCAGCTATGCCAAATATTGGCACTTTAATTTGGTTGCAGTGATTTTATGGCTGGAGGTAAAAACCCTTAATTGGAATCTTTGAAGCCTCATTTAGAATTGTTTCTAACCTAAGATGCAATAATAAAATGAGAATAAATAAAACATTGGAAGGTGCAGATTTCAAGAAACATGCCATATGAGCCTTTTGGTTTAATTAGAGAACACATGATCCTTTCTTTTCATGATCTATGGTTGCACCTGTTATCTATATATTTTAACATATGATGGATAGTGAACTACGTTCCTTGTTAATTTTAATTTGTATAATCTCGGCCTTTTAGTATCTTCAGTTTTGGTTGAGTAGGCACCATATTACATACAACAGAAAGGGAAATTAAAGTCCCACTGTACACATATCCTAGTAATATCACATCTGGAGTATTAGATCTAGTGCTGCTACCACATTCTAAAAAGGGATTTTCATTAGGTATCAGATTTCTTGCCTTCCCAATTGGTGAAGTGGAGAAAAAAAAAAGAGAATTTGGAACTGAAAAAAATAAAATAAAGAAGTGGCTTTAATTAGGCAGCTGGTCAGATGATAAATATTTCTTAAGTACTTATTGTGTGTCAGGCACTATACAAGACAGATTATGCTTAAAGGGAGTTCCCAAATTAATGGGGGAAAATGACAAACAAGCCATATACAGTGTAAATTGGAGACAATCAGTAGAGGGAAGACATTAGAATTGAGGAGAGTTCAAATAGGGTTTCTTGTATAAGGTGAGATGTTAACTGGGTCTTAAAGAAAACCAGGAGTCAGAGATGAAAATAAGGAGAATTCCAGTCATTGAGAACAGACAGAGAAAATATCTGGAGATGGGGTGACTTGTTTGAGGCATGTGTTATTGGATCACAAAGTATGTATGAGTGTATGTGTGAGTGGGGGTGGGGTAAGGTTTAAAAAGACTCAAAAGGTAGAAGAATGAACAAGTTATGAAGGGCAAGAGAAAAAAAAAAACACAAGTATCTTCAAATATATTGTGACCTAGTGTACAAATGATTAGACTGTTTCCTTCTGTAAGTCCTGGAAGGCAGATGTAGGATCAATGGAAGAATTGGGAGGTCAAGAAGAGAATTTCTTTTTTTTTTATAGTATTTTATTCCCTCCTCTCCAATACCTATCAAGATAATTTTTAACATTCATTTTACAAGATTTTGAATTTCAGTTTTTTTCTCCCTCACTCTCTTCCTTCCCCTCTTCCTAAAATGGTAGACAATTTGATATAGGTTATACATGTGCTATCATATTTCCATATTAGTCATAGTTGTAAAAGATGAAACAGATAAAAAAGCAAAAAAAAGCAAAAACATGAAAAAGAATAAAGTAGGTAAAAAAATATGCTTCAACCTTCATTCAGAGTCCATCAATTTTTTATCTAGATGTAAATAGCATTTTCCTTCATGAATTCTTTGTACTTGTCTTGGAGTGTTGCTGAGAAGAGCTGAATCATTGTCATATTAGCCAATCTGATAGGTGTGAGGTGGTATCCCAGAGTTGATTTAATTTGTGTTTCTCTAATCAAAACTGATTTAGGGCACTTCTTCATATGTCTATAGAAAGGCTTCATTTCTCCATCTGAAAACTACCTTTTCATATCCTTTGACCATTTATCAGTTGTGGAAAGGCTTGTATTCTTATTCGTCACAGCAAAAATCCACTGGAGTAAACAACTACTTAAAAATTATAATCAGCCAAATGGAAAAGGAAGTACAAAAGCTCGCTGAGGAAAACAACTGCTTAAAGTTAGAATTGGGCAAGTGGAAACTAATAATTCTATGAGACATCAAGAATCAGTCAAACAAATGAGAAAAAATAAATTGTTACATCAACAAAATAGAGAAAGCATAGATGAGTCAATTGGACATACAACTAAAAAAGTCGTTAAAAAAATGAATTAGAAATCCTCATTTGAGCACCAAATTGTAAATCCTCAAAATTAAAAGTGAGATTAACAAAACTGAAAGCTAAAAAAACAAACTATTGAGCTAATAAATAAAACTTCCAGCAGATTTTATGAAAAAAAACCTAAGATAAATGAGTCATCCGTTAATTTGATTTAAGTAAGAAAGAAGAAAATCAAATATCTAGTATCAAAAGTTAATGGGGTGAAATTACTACCAATAAAGAAGCAATTAAAACAATCATTAGGAAATATTTTGCAAAATTTCATGCCAATAAATCTACCTGGTGAAATTGATGAATATTTACACAAATATAAATTACCAAGAGTAATTTATCAGGAAATAGAATGTCTAAATAAGAGCATCTTAGAAAAAAAAATCTTTTGTATCTTCTTTTCTTTTTGGCTAATTCTAATTTTTAAGCAGTTGTTTTCTTTTTCCAAGTTGTTGACTATTCCTCCCCACCTCCCAATTCTCTTCTAGCCCTCTCTCAGTTTTTGTTTTACCTTTCTTATATGATTTTTAAATTTTATTTTTGAGCTCTTCCATGAGTTCTTTCTGAGCTGGAGACCACTTCCTGTTTTTCTTTGTTCTTTTAAGATTGTTGTCTTCTGTAAGGGGTCTGGAACTCTCACATTATCAGGGTCCTGATGCCCTCAGGAGAAATCTCTTTGAGATGCCATGTCCTTGCATAATTTATGTGATGGACCACCCCTATGCAATTACCGACCTTCACAATTATCTTGAGCAAGAATAACAACAGCCAAGCCCGTAAGCATAGCAGACAGTATTTACAAATTTCTTGCTTGAATGGAAGTAGAATGGAAGTAGAATGCCTATGTATGCTTTGATCTAGCTGAGAATAAACGGAGTGCATACCATCCTTGCTCCCGCCTCATTCATTCGTGCCCCGAAGAAAGATCTCATTCAGGCATGAGATCTTTGGGAACTTAACAGCCTTCTTCTGAGTCTCTGTCTTGATCTTCCCTATCACCATAATAACTTTCTATGGCCAGAGTTTGTTGTTTTTTTCTGCTCACCTTTTCTTTGGCTTTTTCCAATTCTTTTAAATCTGAGCTCTATTACCAGGGTGGAAAGCTGACTGTCTCAGTCATTTTATGCCAGGTGCTTCAGATCCTGTCTGTTAATAGGTGCTGTACTGATATTGCCCTGAGGTCCATGGGGGTACTTCCTGACTATTGTGGTAGTGTTTGAGGTAAAGAGTGGTGACTTGTGCTAATGGAGGGTGTAGTCATCTGGCAAGTTATCTGTTGCTAAATTGGTATCCTAGTACTAATGTGTGGCATGTGCTGAGGCCTGTGGGGTATTTATGTTTTTCATTGGGGATACACTGGAGCAAGTGATGTGCTGATATAATCCACCTGTTATAGGTAATCATCTGCTTAAGGGTTAAACTAGTGTACTTACCACTCTGAAATTCTACAGTTCTAATACTTTCCACTACATTGTGTAAAGCAGACTGATATATGATAAACTATGATTGAATTGAGGCAACTGAATACTACAAAACTAGAAATATACTTCGAAAATTTATAAATATGACTCTTTACTGATCTGGGATATAAATAAATTATTCCATTAGGTTGGCTTATTTTATACAAAAGTGTCAGACACCAGTCCCCCCAAACAAATTTTAATACATATTTTTATCTTTTTAGAATCACTCAATTATGAATTTATATGTTGTACATGGATTTTGTTCTCTCTTTCCACTTGAGAATCTGACTTCCATTTGCTTTTTATCATAGATATTTAAGTAGTGTAGCATTTGAGTGTTTTTCATTGCAAAGGAATTAAAGAAAAATATATATTTGAACTGAATAACCTTTTTCATGAAATCATTTGGATGTTTAGAAGAAAAGGTAATTTAGATCTAATGGTCCAAATCTTTGTTTCTGAGGGACATCTTGCTCACCAAGATGCATTGTAGAATTAGACAGAGGAAAATTAATCATATTCCCCAATTGCTTTTTATCTCGGTGGCTGGTTTATCACTATCAACTCTCTATTGACTTTTTTCAAAACTTTATTGAGCATTGCATTTAAAACCTAGCCTCTCTGATTATGTGTCCATGGAATTAAAGAAATAATTAAGTTTGTAAAGACAACTACTGTTAGAATCAATTCTTTTCAACATTGTGTGGAAGAATTTCCCCTCCCCCAAAACGTGTTTAAAAAATTCTGATTTCCTGTGAATAACCATATAGTTACTTCTGTCCTCATTTTCATATATTAAGAATTATATTTTCAGTTGTCATGAAAACATTGTCATCTTATGATGCCGATAGTTCCTGTTAGATACATTTATTCCCTGTTCTGTTTGGGAGAATATGGGATATGTTAGCAGGCTGAGTATACATAAGCAAGACTGAGAAAACAAAACAAAAAAAAATCAATGTAATTGAAGTGGTCTGAAAACTCTAAGAGTATATTCTACAGATCCTGAAAAGGTAAGATCTATGCAAAGAATATCTAGGGATGATTAAGTCTCAATGCCAATCCATTAAAAGAGCTGAACATAAGAAAGAAAATTCATTTCTATTTGGGAGAAAAAATAATTATTGTAATGAAATTCAAATTAAAAAAATATTTAAGAATCTGAACAAGACCCATATCAGACCTATGCAAACAGAACCTGATTTTGAATACTTGGGTCCAATCAAAGAATCTATCATAGTACATACTTCTGCCCGTTAGTAATAAGTTGGGTGTGTTGAAGAACTCATGAAAGTGGAAAGTGCTTATAGTGTAGTTTGAGTTTGTTCAAATCATTGATGAAGATGGAAGCAAATAAGAGATACTTTTGGGAAAGATTTAGGATATGGACACCACTTTCTGGAAGTCAGTTCCAATTCCTTCCATGCTTTATAATTGAACAGAACCAGTACACATTTCTAGTGAACTGGAATAAAACTGCTGTTCTTTTTAAACCCCATCCCTAAATACTTAATACCTGTGTGGCTTAATGCAAATCACTTACTTTCCCTAGGTCTCCATTTCCTCACCTATAAAATTAGGAGCTTGATCTGAGGTGGCTTGCAGTTCGAAATCATTGAGTAATTGATTATGCTAACAGGAAAGGAAGTTATTCATTCATGAGCCTTCTTATTTTTCTCCATGTCTTCAATAAAGTGTCTGTAGTGGGAAAATATGGATATGGAATATATTTCAAGTGCAACATTAAATTCCTTTTTTTTTCTTCTTGGCCTGCATTAACTTAGTACTATGTCAATTATTAAGCAGAGAAGAAAGAAGTTAAGTGATATTGCGAGGCTAGAGAGTTCATTGTTTTTTTAAAAAAATAACATCCAGTTAAATCCCTGCTTTGAGAATACTGTTCTTGAGCCCACAGCTCAAAAAGACAGAATAACAGACATTTTAGATAGAGGAACACTTTTGTTTTCTTTTTATCAGATCTGAGATTTTATGATAGTAGCAAACTGCTAGTGAGAAAACTCTCTCATTATCTGAGGAATATTGCTATTATGGCACCCTCAAATAAAATATTAAAAGAGATCAATTAACTATAGGAGGCAAACAAAATTTTGAAAGGAATTGCCACAGGCCTAAAAACAAAATAAATCAATGACAATTTACATTAAGAAAAATGATAATTCAGTATTTCCGTGACACACTCTCATAAAAAACAAACATACTTTTAAGAATGGAAACAGTCAAGCATTCATGCCTCTTTAATTTGTGATTCCTATTTAAGTACAATCATTAGTCCTCCAATGAATATCTACCCAACATGCTGGAGGCATGAAAAGCCCGTAGGTCTTTCAACATTCCAAGGACTCCATGGTAGCAATTGGTTCATTCACTTTTTTTTCTTGCTCTCTGCACATGACATATCCATCTCCTTTTCTAATCATGCTTTTCCTAAATGATATATTTTGTTATAGTTCTCATATATACACCTTTACTAGCACTAAATTTCAATGTACTATACCTACTATATGTCTCTTTAATTGTAATTATGTATATTTATTTTATATATATTATATCATATATACATACATATAGTTATATCAAATATATAATAATATATAATAATGTCTCAACTCAATTTTGAATCTCTCATCTTCTTGTATTCCATGGTTCATAGCCACAGAAGGTCACTTGAAAAAATATTAATAGTAAAAAGATAAAGTATATATATATATATATATATATATATATATATGTGTGTGTGTGTGTGTGTGTGTGTGTGTGTGTGTGTGTGTTTATGTGTATGTTTGTCTATCTGCATGTATATTTGTCTGGAAGCCATTTGTGATGGTTGGAAGCATACTATTTGCTGCTTGTTCCTTACTTCTGAATCCAGCTCAGTTTACATTTGCAAGTCCTTCCCAAGGTTCTTCATACATTAGTGACTAGCTCAAGGCATTCTTCTTACATTTTATTCAGGGATTGGTAGACTGATCTCATTTTTTAATTTATTAATTTGATATTAGGCAAGCTGGATCATTTGGAAAGCTTTACCATTTGTAGAGAATAGATCTTTCATGTGGAAACTGCTCAGGATCTTTTCTTCTACAGCAGTGGTAAATCCATTCATTTTGTAAATAAATCTTTATTAAGTATCTGCTATTTGCGAAGCACTATTTTAGTCACTGGGGATACCATAAAGGAACAATAATTCTAACCCTCATGTTGCTTATAGTTAATTCTGTATGTGTACACGTGTACGATTTAAAGACATAAAGAAAATACAGAGATTGGAGAAAACACTGAAATTAGTAGAATTAGTGGAATCAGGAGATTTTTTTTTTCTCAGATAAAAGAACACCAAAATTATTCCTTGAAGAGAGTGAAGGATTCTAAGAAGTGGATGATTATTTCATTAATTGAATCATCAACACATATTCAGTGTTTGCTAATTATCCTAATATATAAAGAGTTGACACCTTGTCAGAAGAGAGCTTTTAAAGATATGATTTCTTTGCTCTATCTAGAAAAAGATGTTTGTGATCAATGTACAGTTAACAAATGGGATTTATGTTATCTCAACCTTTCAGTCAATTAACTATTTCTGAGGATGTGTGCTAGTGAAAAGTATGAAAGCTTACTTGTTCTCATCTCCTATTTCTATCAAGGACACACTTGATTCACCTGTAGCATATTCTTATCATTGCGTAGAGAAGAGCAAGGATACATAAATAGGATGCAAGCTTTGAGAGGGCAAGGACTAATTCATTTTTGTCTTGGAATACACCTGTATTTAATATATTGCTTTAAAAAGTTTCGAGTTTCAAATTCTATCCCTCTCTCCCTCCCTCTTGCTTCCTCCCCCCTCCAAGATAGGACGCAATAAGGTATAGGTTGAACATGTACAATTATGTAAGACATTTCCATATCAGCCATTTTCTATGAGAAGATGAAAAATGAAAATTAAAAAAATTAAAAATTAAAATTAAAATTAAAAAATTAAAAAAGGTGAAAATAGCACGATTCCTTCTGTATTCAATGAATATCAGTTCTTTCTCTGGAGACAGTATAGTACACATCCTCATTAGTCTTTAGGAATTGTCTTGGATCCTTATATTGCTGGAAATAGCTAAGTCATCCACGCTTCTTCATCATACAATACTACAGTTACTGTGTACACAGTTTTCCTGGTTCTGTTCACTTCACTATACATCAGTTTATGTAAGTATTTACAGATTTTTCTGAAATCATCCTGCCTGTAATTTCTTATAGCACAATAATATAACAGTACAATTATATATATAAAATTCATATACTTGAAGACAGTCATTAATTTCTCTTTAACCATCTTTTCTCTAAGGCAACCATTTGTAATTCCTTTGAAATTCCTTTCAAGGCATTTATATTTTAGTCCTTTGTCCATTTCTCCATCTTACTAGAGCTTTCTTAAATTCTTCTACATTATTCTAAGAAGTATAAAGTTTCAGAAACTTATGGAAGTCACATAAAAATTGTCTGACCAGAAGAAATATGACTCAAATTTGCTTCATTTTTTGCTTTTGCTTCCTTTGATAAAAGAAGAGGAAAAATTGTGAGAGGTAGTATTGTGCAATAGACAAAAGGTTAACCATGGAGCTTGGAAGAATAGATTTAAATCCGCCTTCTGACACATGCTAACTATATGATACTTCTTAATTTTTCTGGAATCTATCTAAAGATATTTTATTGAATTAGCATTAGTAGCAGGGTTATGAAAGTACAAGTCCAGACACATTTATAAATATTTCCATGTATGATGGTGTACATATCTCTAAATATGTATATGCTAACTCTTCAACTCACTATGTCTTCTTTGGTAGAATTTTTAACCTCTTTTTAACCTCAGAATTTTCATGTGTGATATGAGGGGTTCAACTACATGACATAGCCATTGTTTTTTTTCAATCCCAGAATTATATCAAAAAAAAAAAAAACTACTTATGCAAACAGTTCTAGAAGTCATACATGAGTCTATGTATATAGATTTCTCTCTGTCTTTTTTCACAAAATTATAGAAACACTAATAAATGTGTTCCATTTACCATTTGTTTGTAGTCTTTCCATTTTAACTAGAAATGTTCTTGGGATGATATGGTTTAGTTTGTACCCTCTGCCATTTCCTATGTACTCCTTTCCTTTTCCTTGCACTTCTCCTCACTGTTTTGTGAAACAATACCACTTATGATGACTATCATTTTTCACAACCACATGTATGTATTACTATGTGTATATATGCATATGGGGTTTCTGAAATATCTTAGTATAGTTTCAAATTTTTAAAGCTTAAAATTGCACTGTGACATTTGGAATATCCTGTATATAAACAGTATGCTAATATATCTACCCCAAATATATACTTGCACTGTGCAGGTAAAACTGATACATGCTATATTATGAATTTACATTACTATAGGTAATATGCAGGAAAAATTTGACATACTATATCATGCATTTAACATCATTATATTCATGAAATGTGTTGTGCTTCTAATTTAATAGTTTATGAAGTAGCTCTTTTTAATGACAGAATATATCATGTTTTACATTGTGGGTTTTAATGTCATACAGATGCTACTATGAGATAATTATTTGTGTCCAGAATAATTACCACAGAAATAATGAGTTTGAGTTCTTTTCATGATATGATTGTATGCATGTATGCATGTCTGTATACATATACATACTCACACCTATATGAATGTATACATGTGTACACATATGCATATATAATATGTATATATGTGTGTATGCATGTGTGAGGGGGTTACAGACACACATTTTGGTTGTCAGTGAACTGAAATTGATAGGAATGGGTGAATTTAATTCAGGTGATCTTTACATATACTACTATGGACAAGAATTTCTTAGAAGAAATAGAGTAGTACTCATAGTCAATAACAATGTGAGAAAAGCACTACTGGAGAATATACATACATACATATATACATATACATACATACATACACACATATACACATACACACACATATATATAGTTTTCCTCATAGTCATGTGGCTTAAATTATTTTGCAGTGACTAAAATATATTTCAAAGCCAGGAGGAACATAATTCCTGTAAGTTCTCTCTCTCTCTCTCTCTCTCTCTCTCTCTCTCTCTCTCTCTCTCTCTCTCTCTCTCTCTCTCTCTCTCTTTCTCTCTCTCTCTTTCTCTTTCTCTCTCTCTCTCTCCTCAAGAATAGAAATACTTTAATTAGATTCTGGGATCTTTATAAAATAAAAAACTTCTTAATGGGAAATGATAGTGTGGGGAATGGAGGCATTGTGCTAAGCTCCCTGTAACACAGGATACTATTAATGGAAAGTGCTTTGATTTGGGGTATTAGGGAATGATCTGAACTCCAAGGTAATGTTAACACACATTCAATGTATTCTTAAAAATAAATATACACTATTGGGATAGTCAGATCACATAGAGCTAAGTTCAAGCAGGGAAAAATCAGAACTAGTTGACAATCTGTAATAGATACAATGAATTATGTCTAGCAGTCAGATTGGGTAAGTGGGGAGGATCCTTAGTCCTCTGATCACCTCTTTTTGTTCACGGCAAACATGGCTCATGTTTTCCCCACCTTACTATTCCATTTGAAATATAGATTGATGTAGGTGAAGAGAGGAAGAAGAGAAAGAAAGAGATAGAGATAGCTATATCTTATAGAAAAGACTGAAGCTCTGTGGGTATGGACACTACTTTTACCTTCTCATAAATTTTCACTTGTATTAAAACTGCAGTAACCTGTAAGGTGTGAGCCTGACTTATTTGGTAAGAAAGTAGAGAAAACGAGAATAATTCCAAAGAAAATGAGCCAAGGTAACTGAAACAATTACTTTAAAAAGTAGTTAATATTCATCTTTTAGGTACTGAATCAGAAAGTCTGTGAATATGGAAAAGGGGAACTAATGAAAGTGAAAGTCAAAAGTTAGCATTGAATGGCATACCTTGAACTTTTTTTTTTTTAATAATTTGACCTATTTATAAAGGGTATTTGAATCTACTAAAGTTCTGCTCCATCCAGAAGTAGAGGGGACCCCTCAGGCAAAGTGTCATATACTATATCAATATCCCATTCTGAACCACTCCAAAACACTTTAACAGTATTTGAAGTCCAGTAATAGTTCATCCACTGAATGTTAGGGGAGAACGCCCCTAAATCCAGTATGTTATAATCAGAGAGAAAGATGGAAATGTTGTTGAAAAGACCTGGTAAGATTATAAGTCCTTGAAGAAGCAAAGATTGTGTCGTATACATCTTTGATTCCACCACAATACCTTGCAATTAAACTCAAAACTTTAATTTCTGTTTGTATATTCTATGTAAAATCTTGGCATGTGAAGACCAAAAAAAAAAAAAAAAAAAAAGAGCCCCTGACCTCAAAGAGCTTGCCTTCTTCTGAGAAATATGACATGTACACAGGAACACATAAATAAGTAAGTGAAAGGTAATTTGAGGAAAGAAAGAACATTAAGCACTGGAAGGAGCGATCAGAAACAGCTTGATGGAAGAGAAAATGAAAACCGAACTGAACTTTAAAAAAGATAAAGATTTTTGGAAGCAGAGATGCTAAGGGTATGTACTTTAGTTATGTGAATTGACCTCTGTGAATTCACAAATATGGGAGATGGAATGTCAATTTTTGACAATAGTTAGTAGTACCATATACAGATGGCAAGAACTTAAGTTTGGGAAGGGAATGAAATAAAATAAGTTGGAAAGGTCAGTTGGACTCGTTTAGAAAGCTTTACGCACCACTGACTTTTTCAAATTAAAAACTCAAGAATAATAAATTATTTACTCAATAAGGATAACAAATTAATTAAAAAGCATTTATTAAGCACCTATTATAGATAAAGCACTGTGCTAAAATCTGAGGATAGAAATAGAAAACCAAGACAGTGCCTGCCTTCAGGGAGCTAAAATTCTAATGGTGAAAACAGGAACACAATTTTTATTTATTTATTTTTTATTTTTTTTTTAAATTTATTTATTTTTAGTTTTCAGCATTCACTTCCACAAGATTTTGAGTTACAAGTTTTCTTCCCCCTCTCCCCTTCACCCATCCCAAGACAGTGTGCATTCTGATTACCCCATCCCTCAATCTGCCCCCTTTCTATCACACCCTTCCCTTCTCTTATCCCTTTCCCCTATATTTTCTTTTAGGGAAAAATAGATTTCTATACCCCATTGCCTGTATGTCTTATTTCCCAGTTGCATGTAAGAATAATTTTTAACATTGGTTCTTAAAACTTTGAGTTCCAATTTGTCTCCCTTCCTCCCTCCCTGTCCACCCCCATTGAGAATGCAAGTAATTCCATGTAGGTTACACATGTGTAGTTATGCAAAACACTTCCATAACAGTCATTGTGAAAGACTAACTATATTTTCCTCCATCTTATCCTGCCCCTCCATTTATTCTTTTCTCTCTTTTGACCCTATCCCTCCTCAAAAGTATTTACTTCTAATAACCCCTTCCTCCCATTTGCCCTCCCTTCTATCATCCCCCAATACCTCAGTTAACCCTTCCCCACTATTTTTCTGTAATGTAAGACAGTATTTCATACCAGATTGAGTATGCATGTTATTCCCTCCTTAAGTCAGATGTGATAAGAGTAGGGTTCACTCTTTCTCTCTTACTTCCCCCTTCTTCCCCACATTGAAAAAAACTTTTTCTTTCTTCTTTATGTGAGATAATTTACCCCACTATATTTCTTCCTTTCTCCTTCTCCCAATATATTCCTCTTTATTGTTTTAGATATCATCCCTTCATATTCACCTCACCCTGTGCCCTCTGTCTATATGTATATAATCCCTCCAACTACCCAAACACTGAGAAAAGTCTCAAGAGTTACAAATATTATCTTTCCACGTAGAAATGTAAGTAGTTCAACTTTAGTAAGTCCCTTATGATTTCTCTTTCCTGTTTTCCTTTGCATGCATCTCTTGATTCTTGTGTTAGAAAGTCAATTTTCTATTCAGCTCTGGTCTTTTCATCAAGAATATTTGAAAGTCCTCTATTTCACTGAATGACCAATTTTCCCCTGAAGTATTACACTCAGTTTTGCTAGGTAGGTGATTATTGGTTTTAATCCTAGCTCCTTTGAACTTTAAAATATCAGATTCCAAGGCCTCTGATCCCTTAATGTAGAAGCTGCTAGACCTTATGTTATCCTGATTGTTTCCTGTTTCCACAATATTCAAATTGTTTCTTTCTAGCTGCTTGCAATATTTTGTCCTTGACCTGGGAGCTCTGGAATTTGACTACAATATTCCTAGGAATTTTTCTTTTGGGATCTCTTTCAGGAGAAGTTTGGTGGTTTCTTTCAATATCTCTCTTACCCTACAGTTCTAGAATATCAGGGCAGATTTCCTTGATAATTTCTTGAAAGATTATGTCTAGGCACTTTTTTAAATCATGACTTTCAGTTGTTCTAATGATTTTTAAATGGTCTCTCCTTGATCTATTTTCCTGGTTGGTTGTTTTTCCCATGAGATATTTCACATTGTCTGCCACTTTTCATTCATATGATTTTGTTTTATAATTTATTGATTTATCATAAAGTCATAAATTTCTATCTGCTCCATTCTAATCTTTAAGAAATTATTTTCTTCAATGAGCTTTCAGACCTCCTCTTCCATTGGACCAATTCTGCTTTTTAAGGTATTCTTCTTCTCATTGGCTTTTTAAATCTCTTTTGTCATTTGGGCTAGTCTATTTTGTAAGGTGTTATTTTCTTAAGCATTTTTGAGTCCCCTTTAGCAAGCAGTTGACCCATTTTTCATGATTTTGTTGCATCACTGTCATTTCTCTTCCCAATTTTTTTGCTCTAGTTCTCTGACTTGATTTTCAAAATCCTTTTTGAACTCTTCCATGGCCTGGGACCAATTAATATTTTTCTTGGAGGCTTTTGATGGAGGAGTTTTGACTTAGTTGTCTTCTGTTTGTATATTTTGGTTTTCCTTGTCATCAAAGTAAGATTCTATAGTCTTATTCTTTTTCCTGTTTTTGCTCATTTTCCCAGCCATTTACTTGATTTTTGAGCTCTTTGTCAAAGTATTTCTCTGTTACCAGTGGGGATGGGGTGGGGAATGTACCATCAGCCTCTTGATCCACCCAAAATCTATCAGCATACCTAGCACTTCAGAAACAGTGGCTTCAGCTGCCCCTGCTGCTGCTGTGATTTCCATGGGCTCCTCCACCCCCTCTCTAACCCTAGTTCTGGGGCCAGACCACTATACTCTCTCACACAGATTCCACAGATTTTTTCCACTGACTTTCGAATTTATCCTTCGAGTTTGGGGTTGTGAAGTCTGAAAACTGTCACAACTGTCAGTGTCCCAAAATCTGCTCAGATCTTGTCCATGATGGTGTTGCCTTCACTGAACTGTGCTCTGCTCCCAGGACAGCACAATAGGCACTTCCCATGGAATTTCCAGGCTGTCTTGGGCTGGAGATTTGCTTCACTCTGTCATTTTGTGGATTCTGCTGCTCCAGAATTTGTTTAGAATAATTTTTTGTAAGCGTTTGACTGAGTTTCAGGGGAGAACTCTAGAAGTCCCTGCTTTTACTCTGCTGTCTTGGCTCTGCCTGCCCCAGAGTTTATTTTTTTAATAGATGGTAATGTATTTTCTTTAATGCCATTCTAAATGACAAAATTGCATCCATTTCTAATTTAGAACAATTTGGCAGTGCCAAAGACTGTCATAGCAAGAACTTTATTTTATAAACCTTTAGTAGCAATGGCTACTAAACAGAGGCTGGTACACCCATGGAAGTACTTGCAAGGTTACATCTCCACAGTGCTTGCTTTCCAGGATAATGACTAGGGAGGATAGGCTGGAAATAGAAAGAGTTGTCTTGAGGGTGATGCTATTCCTTGGGTTCTTGCCCTTAGTTTCCTGACAGACATTGGTTAGCACTCATTATTGGTGATGTCAAGGAAAGTAGGCCACTTCTCCACAGGGATTGGTCCCCTCAAGGTTGGAAGCAGGGTCAGTTTCTGTGGGGGACAATTCTATTACTAAAGCTTCTGGGATGGTGTTAGTCGTCTTACTTTCCTAGCACATGAAATCTCCTGTTTTCGGGGTTCTCTGCTGCTTCAGTTAGGCTGGTTGGTGAGTTCATGGAGCATAATCATCCCTTTTTACACACTATTGTTTCTCTGGACCACAGCTATGAAGGCTGAGCAGGGAACAAGGATAGCTATTTGCAGTATTGGTGCTGCCATCCCTGGTGCTTTTGGGCTTACCTGCCTGATGATAGTGGCAGTTGGTATTGGGGATTGGTAAATAAAAGGGAACCACTCACCACAGTGATTTCTTTCTTCAGGGAAGCATTGAATACTGAAAGTTTGCTAAATGAATCATTGCTATATATTTATGGCTAAAGGCCTAATGAGGACACTCTTCATCTATTATGAAAATCAATGATGTTGAGAAAAGAGAAATCCATCTAACAATAGAAGTGCAGAAGACAGCAAAACCATGCTATCTCAAAGACTATTGACTTTCTTGAAAAAGACTTTTGATGAATAACAGGTATATCACCTATTCAGAAACGATGCCTAAAATTTCTGACACTATATGGAAATAATAGAGTAGAATTCCAGCTAAGAATTGCTATCAACCTGCCAATTAACATTCCACCTTATTCTTTAACCTTAGTGTACTAGGTCAGACTATTTAAAAATGGAAAAGGCAACTTTTGAATGCTTATATGACCTTGGGCAAGATGCTTAATTTCTCCAGGCCTCAGGTGCTTATACTTCAAATAAATAAATGATTGCTAAAATAGAATTCAGCTCTCTATTTTTGCACCCTTGATCCTGTGTGATAATAAGATAATTTATTTCTTCCCCTGTTCAATAGAAATAGCTCTTATAGGCAGCTTGACGTAGTGGATAGAGTTTTAGAACTGGAATCAGAATGATCTGGGTTTAAATCACATTTCAGACATTTCAACTTGCTTTGTGACCCTATGATAATTATTGAACCTCTCAGTGATTTCACTATTTCGGTGCTAACGTGAAGTGGTTGGACTAGATGTATTTCATGATTCTGTGATCCCACTCTCTTCCTGTAATATAGGGCACATCCAGCCTGCAAATATGGCCATGAAATTTTTGAGAAGCAGAACAAGAGATCTGAATTGTTCCCTGAATTGATTTGAACTGATACGTCTACTTTCCTTTTTGTTTTTTCTGAGCAGTTCTCAGAGATTTGAAAAATCCCTGTCATGACCAATAGCCAGTTTGCATGCCTGACTCAGATTTATGAAGACATGAGTTCAAATCCTGCCTTCAATATCATTATCCAATGTGACACTGGGCAAGTTATCTAAACATTCTGCCCCTCTATTTCTTGATCCTTAAAATGGATTACAGTTTTGATCTGTTTACCTCATAGTGTTAATGTGAAGAAAATGTTTTGAAAAATATAATACATTATTATTATAGTAGTATGATTTTGAACTCAGAATTATTACTTTTTTGCTCAAATGTTTTTCTAATGAATAGGTTGCATGAGATCTGACAAACTCTTGAATATTTTTAAAACCCTTTGTACTCTGAGAGAAAACCTATTCTATACAAAATCAGTGGGATTTTCTTTTTTTATCCTAAACTTCTATTTTTTTCTCCCCAATGACTTGTATTTAAACTTTGGCTTCCCACTCAGTTCTTTAATAAAAAAAAAAGTAATTACTTTAAAATGTCATCCTTTGGCAGGACAATAACAATAGCCTTGCTAATGCTTTGTTGCCAGGATACTCTCCATCTGAGATAATTGACTAAGGTGGCCAATGGAGATTTTATGGGAGGGTTGAGCCAGTAAACTCCTGATACCATTTAAAAATATTTTTATCACTGCCTTTGTTTTCCATATTATAAATGTATATTAATGTATTTCAACACCCCCTGCCTGGATCTGAATCCTCCTTTTTAATGAAGAAAAATAATTAAGCTAAAACATAGACCATAGTGACACTATCTAGCAATGTACCCAAAATTCTGCTCCAGTAATTCTAGTCCTTACCATGGAGGAGATTTATTTCATTATATATTTTCCATGAACAATACTATCTATTTCAATTACTCAGAAACAAGCTTCTTTTTCTAAAACAACATTCTATTCATTTATTGTTAATGCTAATGTTTATATTTAGTTAGTTCCCATTATTTCACCATGTATGGGTTAATACAAAGAATATTTTCTCAGAATTTCTCAATTTGTGATTTATTATATGATAATATTCTATTCTATTCATATAGAACAGTTTAACTAGTTACTTTTTTTCCCTTTGTGGATAACAGATTGCTGCTAAAGTGTAAGTAGTTTTTCTATTGCTAAATTTTATAATTCGAAAGAAGAATGAGTCTAATTAAACTAGCAACTGATAAAAATCATAATAACAATTTGTATTTAGAAGGCATCTTATATTTTTTTCATTTGATTATTACATCATATGTAAATTAGGAAACTAATATACCCTGAGCCAGAGAGATGGCATGTGACTTAGCCACAGCCCATAATCATGTAAGTGGCAGTGTCAAGGCATGAGCCCAGGTCATTGGACTCTAAATCCAATGCTCTTTCCACAGCATCACAATGCCTTTCTAGGATATTAAGGTAATGTTCTCTCAGTTATGTTTTGTACCAATTTCCCACAAATTGGGTTATGTTTTTTTCTTCTCCAAATATGATTTTCCCTCAAGTTAAAAGAGACTGTCTACACCTATCTTGATTCGGTAATCTGAAAATAGTTTTATTGCCCCATTGTCAATCTGATCAGAGAATATTGTATTCAATGAATCTACTTAGACTGACAAAAGAGATAAAGCAATGTTAGGTATTACTCATTCAGACCCATAATTCACAATTTGATTAATATTTTGTTAGAGTAAGTGAGTTTTTCTCTTCTAATAAGTCACTTAATTGACACGTAGACAGAACTCTATTGCACTTGGAAGATTCTTTCTTGAAAAGTAGTTTTATTTTTTTTTCCTCACCAGGATGTTAAAAACTTTTATGGAATTCTACCTGCTGTGACTTTTTCTGTCCCTCAATTAGATTTCCCAAGAGAAACTTAAAGCATCTGGTACTAAGACAGGAAATAAAGTGCTACCTTTCTAGCAAGTACTTCCTTGATAATGAACAGTAATCTACAAGGCATTTCAAAAGCTTGTATCTGGCATCACAAACACACATATAAGGGAAGTTCTGTAACATTTTGCAAGTATCTTGCTTGTTTAAACATACCATTGGGAAAAACAATCTGTTTTCCTAATGTCTTAAGCTCTTAAGAGAGTAACTTCTGGGCTTTATATGCATGGTTTCCCTTATATTTTATCTCATTGGTGGGAAAGAGGGAATCTGTTCCTGTATTTTATTATAAATGTAGTTTTAGGAGAACTGACAGATGACCTACTTTTTACTAACTAAAAACAAAATTAAACTACTTTCAAGCTAGATGAGACAGATGTTGTTAAAGAGCAAGGTTGTTAAAATTATATTGAGTTTCTTTAAATGAATGAGAATTTGTGTGTGTGTGTGTGTGTGTGTGTGTGTGTGTGTGTGTTGTTCTTTCTCCCTCCTTGGATTTCTATTCTTCTTGTTTTTTTTATATTTGTTAAATGATCACCAATCATTTCTCTCTCCATTTATTAGCAAGTTTCTTAACGATTAGGTGAGTATAACATTTGCAGTTGCTTCTCAACACTTGATTACAGAAGAAGGTAAATAATCTTGCAAGTCTGTATATGCTCGTTTCTATCCCAATATTAACAAATTGGGCAAGTTTCATTTGAATTTTAAGCTTAAATTAATTTAACTGGGATTAATTAAGTTTCTCTGTGTCTGGCACTGTTCAACATACTAGGACAGAAAGAAATAAAATAACGGAAGCCCCTCATACACACACACACACACACACACACACACACACAGAGTTTTATGACAGGGAAGGCTATTTTCAATAGTTATCCCTAGATTATGAACCTTAAAAAATAGCAAAAAATCAATTAAAATTCACCAGTCGCTGACTGAGTGCATATAGTGGACAACACGCATTAGGCACTAAGCAAAATACAAATAAAGGATTGTTTCACAGGAGGCACTGGAGCTTTCAGACTTCAGCCTCTAATTGGCTCACTTTTGATCTGGTTAGACAGGAAGGATAGAAAGACAGCTTCAGAGGGGTTAATAGTCTTACTCTATTTGTGGTGATAATGGCAGCACCAACTCCCTACAGCATTACCTAATCACCCTTCTTGCAGGGGCAGGTGAGAAGGAGGAACAGATAACTACCCCTACAACCCAATGGGGTCAATCAAGACAGGCACGACATTTCAGTGTATGCACTCCCCTAAATTCCCTCAAGCCTTAATGGGGGCCAGTTGAGGCAGGTCCCTGCATTCCTCTATGAACTACCCAAATCCCACATGGGTTCCCCACTCACAGACCAGCCTGGCTTGCTGTATAGGGCAACAGACAAGGAAGGCTTCTTGCTAAACATTGAGCTCACAGGTTAACTTCAGCACTATTGTTATTTGGTACAAGTATAGTAAATATTACATTATGTCACCCCTTATTTCATAGTGCAGTTTCAGTGGGATTGCCTATCCCTGTGACTCTAGGAATTACTACCTAGGATGCTTGGGGCTATTCTGGGAGTTATTATCTAACACCTGGAGACTAGAGGTTGCCATGGCCATGGATCCTGAGCAATTAAATTCTAAAAAGGATAACAAAAATCCTCCTTATGTACAGGGATGGAACCTGCACTCAGTGAACTTTCAGTCTAGTGCAATAGAGTGTAAACTACGGACCAAACACACAAAGTAAAACCAAACCAAACAAAAATCTCTAAACTCACAATAATTAATAATGTTTATTATGGCATAATTTGCCTGTGATTTGTTATGTATACACACAGATTTTAGAGATGGCAGAGACTTTTTAGTGTATTGAAATAATCGTATGTCTTTAAAAAAATTCTTCTACATCTCTGAAAGCAATGATGTAGAATTAGATGGCTCAAAGTTCAAGGTCAGAGAGACTCTGATTAACCATGTCATGTAGGTATGAGAAAAATGACCCAAAATCTGACTCATTTTACTCCCATAATTAGGTAAATAAAATTTTAATAAATATATGTGGAGGAAGTGTGAGTGGAGAGATTCCCTTCATGGTTATTCTATTCACCTGGTTTCTGAGGTAAAATGAACTACATAATTTTGGTTCTTCTCCTTACACCTGAGTGGAAAAAGTATATTTAGTGAAGACCCCTCAGGGGCCCCTTTGTGTCAGCCCCGTTTGTCTCACCTGGCCCTGAGAAACTGTGCAACCAAACAATAGAGATTCTGTTTTTCTTAAAAATATTTTTTGTGCTACATGTTAGTCCTTAACAGAGACTGCTTTTGCTTACTCCCAGACTGCCTTTGCTCACTCTCTTATCTCCTTTCCCAGACTCTCTTACCCCCCTTTGACAAACATGACTCTTGTATACTTACTCCTTGTTGCTGGGGTAGATTTTCCTTGGATAGATTGTACCCTCAAGGCTCAGCTAATGAGCTAAGAGGGGGTTAGGGTAGGGGTGTTGTGGTCAGGGTCTATAAAAACTGCACACCCTCGCCCTCCTCAGTCACTGCCATCTTCAGCACAAGCGGGAATGCCCTTTCTCAAGAAAGCTGAATAAATATCTTTCAGTTTTACTCCTTCGGTCAAGACTCTAATTTTATTAAGGAGGATCATTCGCCCCCCCCCACACTTATGTGTCATGAATAATCATTAATTATTTTATTACAGATCTACTTTGTACATCTTGATTTAATTTCTCAATTTGATATACTCTGTAAAATTTGTTCTATATAGACATTAGTGATATAAATGTGATATTAGTGTCATTTTGAAACTCACCAGAAAATTCTGGGCATTTTCCTTCATAATGACATTTTAGCTAAACCAAATTTTTATAAAACTTGATGATTTCATGATGGCTATGAGTGAAAAAGGAACATGAAGTGGCGAATTTCTGGACTATTGAATCTGATAACAACACAGTTTGTCATCAGAGAGCTTAAGATTCCTATACCTAAAAGCATTCTTCCCAAGGAGCCGGCAGAGAGTCAATGCCTCTTCCACCCCACTAGGTAGCCTTTTTTTTTCCATTTCCCTTTGCCTCCTCATTGCTTTCTTGATTGATGGGGTGAATGAAAGTCATTCAAATGCATTTCTTGATCATCTCAGTTCCCTCCTTTCATTTAGTCCAATTTCTGTAGGTCGTTCAGAATCCACTGAAATTAAGCTTTCTGGGAAGGACTCTTAACTGCCATAGCACCTGATTTTCTCGTAGTCTCTTCATGCACTCTGTGATCCAGACAGATTGGTCTAAACATTCTTTCTCATATATGAAATTTAATCTCCTGTTTGTACTATGTCTGAGATGCTCACTGAATCTTAGTTTCCCTGGATGGCTTTCTGCAGAGGTCTTTCCCAGTTTCTCCCCTACACTAGCAGTCTAGACTAGCAGTGTCTTCTGTAATATATATTCTACTGACTCTCTCTCTCTTTCTCTTTCTCCTCTTTCTCTTCCTCTCTCTATCTCTATATAAAATTTGTCATTATTTATCTTTTATATATGTGTGCAGAGACATGCTATATCAATCCATCCATCTATATCTATCTATCCATATCTATCTGTCTGTCTTTCTATCAGTCTTTACATGTTATGTGGGCTACTTGATGGCAATAACTGTTTTTGCCTCAATATCCTCAGTCCTTCGCACACTGCATAATAAGCACCTACCAAATGTTTGTTGACTGATACAATGACTAAGTGGATTGCTATGACATTTCTAGGTTCTACCATGTATTTTGTAAATTGTATGTCAAGCTGTATTTATACATGTTTAATATATATTATATATAATGCATATGCAATACACAATGTATATATAATATATACTATATATAGTATATATGTATGTATATACTATATATAGTATATAGTATGATATATGTAATGTGTAAGCAAATGTAAGAGCATAAAATCATCAAGGAGAGAATTTTACATCTTTTCAATCAGATATTCAAGAAACTCTATTTGAGGCATCATACCAGACACTATGTTTTAACCCAATCTCCCAGGTCTGGGACTTAGAGTGATTTTCACATGAGTCAGGTCAGTGCCCCAAATGCTAACAAAACAAATGCCCATGTCAGCACTTTCCAAAAATGTACATATCAGTCTGCGTTTTGAGTCTGCTGTCTTTCTGTTGGAGAAAAGTGGTTTTCCTGGAATCATGACTGGGCATTACACTGTTTAGCATTCTTAAGTCATTCAAAGATGTTTGTCCTTATAATCATATAAATTGTTCTCTTCATACTCACTTATTTCTGTCTTAGTTTATAAAAATGTTAGCTTTCTCTGAAACCATCCCTTCGTAGATAGAAGGAAAAGGGGGGAAAGAGGCAAAGAGGTAGAAGAAAGGCAAAATTAGTATTTATTGATTGAAAAATAAAGTAAAATGTTTGAAAGCAACAAGTCATAATTGGTTATATTTTAACTGATACATAGAATGGCATAAGAAACATTAGGGATGAGCAGGAGTGGCCATGGTTATACCTAGGATAGCAGAGACAATCATGTATGAAAGAGGGAGGTGGTCAGAACTTTTGGTGCCATAGATTTAGATGTAGAAATACCATAGTGGCCATCTAGCTAACTCGTATTTTGTAGCTGAGGGAACTGGCAGTTTCAGGAAAGTGATGTGACTTGCTGAAAGTCACCTGAATATTAAGAGACAGGACTAGAACTTGAATTCCGTTCATCTGACTCCAACTATTTCCATTGCACCTTACTGGTTCAGACTATGGAAGGAAGAAATGGTTTGGTCCTATAAGAGGTTGCCTTAACAACTTGGCATACACAAATTAAGTAAAATCTCTCATCCTTCCTCCTAGGATTGCGAGGCTATGTCCAAATCATGGTGGTTCAGCCCTACAGATGAGGAAGGTACATAGTTTTAATAATAATCATCCTCAGGCAAATGTGATTTCCTGTCTCTCATAGAAACACCAGGCATAGCTGATGATAGTATCTATTACAGATGGATAGGGCAAAGAAGTTTCTAGTATGAGAATATATTAGAAAAAGATGAAGGCAGGGGAGAATGATGTGTCTAGAGAGACAGTAGCCTGTCTGCAAAAAAAAAAAAATGTAAGAAACCTTGAGACATAATCATACGGTACCTATTATAGTGCAGATTCTATAGAACATATTTTTAAATACCTGTTGACTCTTTTGTGTTAGAATAGCCCATACAGGACTAAAATCCTTATATACTCAGCTATTATTATTATCTCTCACTGCCTCCATAGACAACCTTTTGTTGAGGCTTAGAGATTTTACCTTAGCAACATTTCTTGAATATGATCCTTCTTCTTCTTTAACACAAACTTTTGTCCCCCTCACACCTTGATTACTGCAATAACCTGCTTCTGGATCTGCCTGCTTCAAGTCTTTTCCCACTCCAATCCAATGATCCACTAAAGTGATTTTCCTAAAATGTACGTCATGCTCCTGTTCAAAAACCTGCAGTGACCTCCAGGAGCAAATAAAAAGTGATCTGTTTGGCATTTAAAACCCTTCATAATCCAACCCCTCCTACCTTTCAATCTTCCTCTACCTCACTCCCTGATTTCTTACACCTTATTCCCAAAGATGGACTCTGATACGGTGACATTGACCTTCTGGTTGTTCATGAAAAGACACCCCTTTTTTGGCTTTTGGAATTTTCTACAGCTTTGCCTCATGCCCAGAACACCTTCTCTCCTCTATTGTTGCTACTAACCTCCCTGGCTTCCTTTACATCTTAAAAAAAATTTCAGCTTCTACGGAAAGCCTTCCCAAAATCCCCTTAATTTCAATGCTTTCCTTCTTTAATTATTTCCTCTTTATTCTGTATATAGCTTGCATACTATATATGTGTTTGTATGATGACTCCCTTATTAGATTTTAAACTACTTGAAGGCAAGAACTGTCTTGTGCCTCTTTTTCTATTCTCTTTGTATCCTTAGCACAGTTTCTTAATAAACGTTTTTCAACTACATTGGATTGAATTGTTTTACCCCTTTAGAATATAAGCTCCTAGAGAGTAGGGGCCATCTTATTTATTTATTTTCTTTTTTTTCTCTTTCTTCCTTTCGTTCTTTCTTATTTCTTTCTATATTTCTTTCCTATCTATCCTTCCTTCCTTCTTTCCTTCATTCATCCCTTCTTCCCTCCCTCTCTTTGTTCTATCTCCCTCTCCTAAAGTTAAGAATTTTGAAGACATAAAAGCTGCTGCATAATAAAATGAGCAGAAACTAAAAGTACAAAGTATGTGGGTAGAAACACTACTATAAAAACAGGCAACTTTGAAAGTCATTAGAATTCTAGTCAATAACATAGCCAATCGTAATTCCAAAGGATGAAGCATTCTTTCCACCTCCTGCCAGGGAGGTGGTAGATTCAGGTGCTGAATGAGATTTCTTTTTTGACACAGTGATATTTGACACAATGATAATGATGATTATTTTATATGGAGGGACAGAAAATATTTTTCTATTAATTAAAAAATTAATTATAAAAAGATATCTAAGCGAGATGAAGGGATGCACGTTTTAAAATCATGGGCCTTGGGAAGTACTCAAGTGAGTTTTGCAGAGAATTAATATAGAACATCCATACATCCCAGTAGGAAGAAAACACAAGATGCCTTCTGTTATTTGTCACATTGTTGTTTTATAAGCAAAATAACAGAAGTTAAACATGCACATTTATTTAATAACACTAGAGGGAAGAAATAATTTAATGGGCCCAGGAAACATAATATCAACTTTGAAAAACTCGACCCCACAACAACAAACAGAAAACCACACCAGTTTCTCCACCAAATAACCTAGTGCTCTTTGAGTAATTGTCCATATGGGGACATTTTTCAGTTGTTTTACTGTTAAACAAAATTGGTTGTCTTTTATCTCCTGCACTTAGAAAGCATATATTTTTAGAGACATTAAATGAACCCTGAGGTTTGGTGAGAGTATAAATTATCAGAGCTCAGAAAAAAAAAAATCAGAGGCATTTCTATTAAAAATTTTGCTGCCTTGTCTTCTCAAGTCGAATTTCTTTTTTCAATTCTTACTGAATTCTTAACTGCTTTATTTTTAGTAGTGTATGTACAATAAGGTGGTATTCGGATTAGAATTCCAGAATTTGCATTGAAAAACAACATGTTTTGCACCTGCATGCTTCCCTAGAGGCATTTAATGTAACGTTTCTGACAAGATAATTCTATCTTCCCTGTGGCTGACTCTGCAATGGGTTCTAGGGGAAAATAAACATGAACCTATATTGGGATAGGGAAGAATGTCTTTAAGTATGCTGAACTTAGCTCATAAACCCGAAAATCCTAAATTAGCCAAGTCTGGCAAAAGGAGATATCAACCCAAATCATTTTTTCATCTACCCTCCCTCCCAAAGGATGCTGATGTCATCTACAAAATTAGGCCTTCTCTACTTATGTGTTTCTCTATGTAGGTGAATGACTGTTCACCAGTGCAAAGCAGTCCCTTCTAGGGCAGGAGGAAGACTGTGTGTTGCAACAGATGGCTTACTTTAGGATAGGAAGTAGGAAAACATACCATAGCTGCTGGAGAGAAGACTTGGCAATAGGGAATGAAAAGTATCATTTCTTGCCTCCAGCAAACTGAGGAGATAATTAGAGCTTGAACTTGAGCTGGTGCAGAGCACCAGGCAGAATTAGATCCAGGTGCGTTGACTTCCATGACCATTTTGGTTTGTTGGGGGAGTGAATGATTTTGTTTTTAATTTATCCTTTTTTGAGAATCTGAATTCTTGGTCCAGTCAGAGATTTTGCAGATTTCTATCTTTCCTCTCTAAAGTCATTTGGTTCAACATTGATATTTTACACTTGAGAAAAATGAGACACTACTACCATGGAGAAAGCTATGCAGTTATACCCTAGCAGAGTAAAAAAATTCAACAGAACAGCCCAAATCCTGTTGAGAATCTTTACATTCTCCACAAAGGAACGGATAAAGGAGAGTGAGAGAGGAAGATGCAGGGAAAAGTCTTTCCTCTTGAAATCCCTACCTTCAAGATACAGCTTTGCTGCCACCAAAGACCAAAAGGTCTTTCCTGATCTCCCAGCTATTAACTGCTATTCTTAAAATTATTTTGTGTTGTTTTCTTAATCTTTGTCATTTTTTTTCTGGCCCTAACCAGTAGAATATAAACTCCCTGAAGGCAGGAAGTATTTTCTTTTTGTCTTGGTACATCCAAATAACTGTTGAATTGGATTAAACTGCCCTAAATCACATAAAGAGTGCATGGGAGATGCAAACCTAGGTCCTCTGTCCCCAAATCTAACTGGCTTTCCATTGTTGCATGTTGCCTCAGACAGACAGCAACAAACATGTTTCATTTAAATGCAGTGGTATATCAGAAAAGGATCTGAATCACACTGCCCCAGAAAACAATGGTACAAATTCATTTTTTCTTCTCTTCTCCAATGAAAACTTGCAAGTGTTTTCTCTCCCATCCCAATTTAAAAGAAAAGAAAAGGAAAACCCTAGTAACAGATGTGCATAGTAAAGTAAAATAAATTGCACATCTAAAAATATGTCTCATTGTTCACTTTGAAATCATCACCTTTCTTTGAAGGGTAGGGGGGGCATAGATCCTTACCAGTGGCAAAGGTGTATTTTCAGTATAACTAGAAGTGATTTGCTCTTTTACCAGACATTGACTGTAAGGAATTCAGGAAAAGACTGGCCCCTAAGTAGTATCTGAAAGGAAGGAAGGGGAGTCAAGAGAAGAGATTTTGTCCTGTAACTTTCTTCTTTCTATTTTTTTTTTCTTTTTGTAATGTACTTCACAGGTAAAATTAATTTTTTTCCATCGCCATCTCAGACTGTGGGTCTTTGACCCTTTCTGAACTACAGAATGGATTTCTGGATTTCATAGGTAGGAAGTTAGGGCTTATTGCCACACTTCCAAAAACATTTCATGTTGATCTGGGAAATAGGAATTGTTCAAACCTTCATGGTAGAGTTTATATTATTCTAGGGGGCTAAAGCCTTGAGTAAAAACTATTCTCTTTATGCAGCTAAATGTATGTTTTGAAAGTTGTTGTGTTGCAATATGTTAAAATTTTCTGTTATTTTGCAGAAAATGATGTCTCTTCCTAGGATAAATGTCAGTTAGATTCAAGCTAAAATAAGTCCTGCTCCACCCCTTTTCCTCCCTAGGCAGGAGATCATTATACCTAAAAGATCCAATAGAATGGCACTGAAACTAGAAAGGCTCCTTAGAGTTCATCTAATTCCACACTCCCATTGTACAAACGAAGTGCTGAGGTTAAGAGAAAGGGGATGTCACTTGCTCAGACAAATCAGTCCCAGGTTATCCTTTTAGCATGTACATGTGAAGTTAACACATGCAAAGACACATTGTTGCCACCATGGACCATTGATCAGGAGTATACAAGAAAAATATTTACATGAATGATTATGAGTTGTTCAGGGTCATAAAGGAGAGAATGCACATGGAATATGTCTAGAATATATCAGCAATCTCCCATTGAGAGATCCAGGTAGCTTGTCAGTGAAATTTGGCATAAAGCATGGACTCTAGATGAGACTGTACAGAAAAAAATACATTACCATGGATGGAAACTACTGAAAAGGCATGTGATAGAGATGAGATAATAGACACCTGCTGATGAGTTTTATGATTTTAGAACATTAGAAAATTAGGAGTGGCTCTGTTGTGAAATTTGGTGACATGGGAAGACTACAGTATTCTCTCTACCCATGGTTTTTTCCTTGTTCACGTGTGGGCCTAGTTGGGTTCACAGCAAACAACCCAAATATGTTCTCCATTGTGAGTTACGTAGAGGAGGGAAGAATTCTACATTCTCAAACTGAGGCATGGCTATTCACCAAGCCGAACTAAGCTTTCATGGAAAGAAGACATCCAAAATGAAATGTTTTCTGCTCCATGGGGCAGCAGCTGTGACAGAAGCCTTTGCTTAGGACAGAATGCTTCCAATCCAAGATGCTTATCAAAAATGATTATCACTTCAGTCACTCCTACATGACATATAGCAGAGACTACCAGTTTGCAAACTGGCTAAATTGTCATTTCTATGGCAGTGAAAACCATTGGGAAACACAAGTTAAAATCACTAATATTGCTATTGCCACTGCATCAAGCTCATAAACTGCCGGGCTCTTAGCACTCAGTAATATAATTCAGCAGGAGAGACAGAAATGAATGTATAGGTTTGCTAGCAAAAGTGAGAAACAGAAACAGAGGCAGCTAGAAATACTTAGATATAATTTGACACTACAACTCAAGCAGAACCAAAAGTAATTTATAAATCTTTAATGGTCACGCATGTATGTAACACAAGAGGGTTGTTCAGGTTGAGGCTCTTCCCCCATCTGCCGCTCCAGATACACAAAATATCTGCACGGGAATACTCTTCAGTCACGGACCATGCTGATTTAGAATAGCTGAAATTTTTTGAAATCTTTGAAAATTTTTAGTTTAATTTGCAGCAGATTTCTTCAGAAGTCTGAGTCAGGACTTAGTGAAGAACTTGAGAATGTAGTAGTAGGGTGTCATCATGCATGATATTTGAAAAGTAGACCATGGTAATGTACCAAATGTGCACACAGGTTATATCACCTTTTGCAACAGCCTTTTTCAGGCTCATCAGATCATAATCTGAGAGGGAAAGATCCAATATTGAATTCAGTGATGACTGTATTGAAAGAATTGATACATTAATACTTTGAAGAATACCTTCATTACTGAAGATCATCCATTCATCCTTTAATGGGGATCACATCATTCTCATAATTCCTTTCATTCTCTGTTTCTTTCTGTATATTTCAGTCTCTCTGTGTTTCTGTTTCCTCTCTGTCATTTCCTTCTGCCTGCCTCCTTCTTCTCTGTCTCCCACAAGCACACCTTCTTATCCTATGAGATTGTTTTCCCATAATTCCCCTTGAGAGAATGTTGTGTTTGTCCTTCGTTGCCGAAGAAGACCATGCCATCAGAGAAATGATGACATGACTTGCACTTGACTTTGTTTTGAGTGAGGGAGGGCTGTGCAGGTCACCAGCCTCACTTCTCCTCCAGAGCCACCTGAATCCAGTGACCAGATATTCCTCAGGATGACTGGAGATGACCCAGGATGCACTGGGAGACCTTGGTCCCTTTAGGCCAAGGTCTATGCAGGTACTTACTTAGGGTGAGGTAATGCCCATTCATTGAAAAGATGCCCAGTTGACTTGGGCTTTACTGGCCCCTTTACCCCGCTCCCCTTTTTTCCCCTCCTTTCCCCTTCCCTGAACCTTAAATCTACTGTACTGTGAAGTTCAAACACCATGGGTCCCTGCTCCCTGCCTAAAGGCTCTCTTTTGGACTCTCCTGGCTTCAGAGTGATTATCAATAGTAACTGTGGCGTTTCCCTCCCAGCCTGATGTCTTTCTTTTCTTTGCCTCATTCAAGGGGTCTTGCCCTGGCTACTTCTTAAACAGGCTTATTCAATGAGAGGACATAGCTAGTAGGCAGAAGACACTCATATGTCACACGACTGTTTAAAGGGTAGTAATACAATGGGAACTATAATTTAGTAAACCAGAAAAACTGGTTATTGCTGACCAGCCCTTTGTACATGCATCTAATGCAAGCAAGGGTTGGTGAACAGAAGTGTGAATTTATGATCTTAGATTAGAGCAAGAAGGGACATTTAAGATTACCTAATCCAACTCATTCCTCCTACAGATGAGGACCCCTTTAAGACCTCCCAAAAAGAACATGTCTTGCCCAAATAGTAAGTGACAAAGCTGGTCATTGAACTCAGGTACTCAAACTCCTAATTACTGTTTCATTTATTTTGATTTTGTTACATCTGTCCTAATTAAAAGTGGTTCCTAATCCTGGTCCCTAGAAGATTCTCAGCTATTGTCTAGATTTTTAGGAGATTCAGTTGTTTGTGGTAAATGATTCAGATTCAAATAATTCTCCATGGTATGGGAGGCAATAACTTCCTTTGGGAGAATTTCCTGCTCTGACTATGTATCTCTTTGTTATGCTGACAAAAAGGACAGCAGTCAGGGAGGTTCTATGCTATGTCTTTCTGCCATATTACTGTGTGTGTGTGTGTGTGTGTGTGCGCGCGTGGCGCAAATGTGATTCCTGTTACCTATCCAGTGAATGGAGGTCACTCTTCAAGTAGAGGCATGTATATGATGAAAAAGTCTTTCTTAGTCGAGGCTATATCTTTAAAATATCAACTATTTATGCTCGTTTTCAATAAACCTCAGGGCATCTTTGAGAACTACAAATACAACATAATTACCACTTGAGAGGGATATCTTTTTTCTCTCATTTTCACTATGTACCTGAAATTTACCACCACTTATAGTCAGGATAAAGTGTGGTATAGTGGAATGGGCTTTGGATTTGGAGGCAGAGCCCTTCTCCACAGGTATTGATTATGTTGCTATGTCTGTGATATTGGCCAATCAATTAACCTCTCTTTTCCTCAGTTTCCATATTACTGAGAGTCAAGTCAAGTCAATAAATATTTATGAAATGCTTGTTATGGGCCAGGCTGTATAATAAATTTGGAGGATACAGAGATGGCAAAAATTATCCTGACCCTCAGTAAGTACAATTTCTAATAGGACAGATAGCATGCAAAGTCCTATGTACACATATTCTAAGTATATATGTAATATATATAATACATACAAATATACTTATATGTGTACATACATATATGTGTATACATATATATGTATACGTATATATATATTAGGATATATACATGTGTGTGTATTTGGCATATTGTCAGAGCGAAGCTGCTAGCATTGGAGGACAACTAGGGTAGCCTTCTTCTAGATGGCAGAGTTTGAACTGAGTCTGTAAGGGACCCAGGTTTACCAGGTGGTAAAGAAAGGGAGAAAGCAAACTCCAGACATGGGTAAAATCCAGTGAAAAAAATGAGTGTATTATTTGTGAAGAGTGGTAAGGGTTCCAGTGTTTGAGATTGTGAAGTATATAGGGGAGAGTAAAATGAAAGGATAGATAGAAAAATAGGAAGGTTAGGAAGATGTCAGATTGTGAAAAGCTTTAAAAGTCCAATAGAAAAGTTTTGCTTTTTATCATGGAATTCATGGGGACTACTGGAGTCCAATCAGTTGTGTGTGTGTATGTGTGTGTGTGTGTGTGTGTGTGACATAATGAGACTTCCACCTCAAGTAGATCACTCTGATGTTTGAATTGAGGATGGATTGGAGATGGGAGGACCAACAAGATGGCTACTGCAGTGTTCTGGGTGTGATGAATGGGGGCCATTGCTGGAGGACAGAAGCGGGTATATGTATTGTATATTTAACAGATACTGCAATAGTAGAAATGAAAGAACTCAGCAACAGATAGATTAGATATGGGTGTGTATGAGTTGGGAAGGCATATTTTTAACTCAGGTACCTGGAAGGGTGATGGTACCCAAAACTGCAAAAAGGGAATTTGGAAGGGGAGCAGTTTATAGGGGGAGGAAAGATAATGAGTTCAGATTTGGACATGGTGAGTTTAAGATCTCTAGAGAATGTCTGATTTGCTATGTCTGATAGGCAGTTGGAGATGTAAGGCTAGAGTTCCAAGAGAGGTTAAGGTAAATAAAAGATATGGGCTTTATTTTCATTGAGATGATAATTGAATCTATGAAAACTGATGAAATTACCATGCAAGATTGTGTGAAGGAAGACAAGAAGACCTAGCATAGAGCCTCGGGAGAAACCCTGAGTTAGTGGCATAATCTAGATGAAGATTAATCAAAGGAGACTAAGGAGTAGTCAGACACATAGGAGGAGAATTAGGAGAGAAGTGTCCCAAAAACCTAGAGAGAAGAAGATATCAAACTGAAAAGGGTAACAATGTCAAAGATGACAGAGATATAAAAAAGGCCATTAGATTTGGCAAGTAAGAGACCATTGGCAACTTTGGAGAAAGTATAGTTCAGTTTAATGATGAGATCAGAAGTCAGGCTAAAGATAGTGATAGGAGAGAAAATAGAGACACCAATTGTAGATGGTTTTCTGAAAGAATTTAGCGAAGAATGAGGATGGGAAGGGGGAGAGAGACAGAGAGACACACACACATACACACACACAGAGAGAGACAGAGAGACAGAGACTGAGAGACAGAGACAGACAGAGACAGAGACAGAGGCAAAGAGACAGAGACAGAGAGAGGAGAGAAGGGAGGAGGGAGGGACAGACAGATAGAAACAGAAATACAGAGACAGGGACAGAGATAGGAAGAGAAAGAGACTGTTGAGCAAGAAACAGAGACAAGACTAAAGCAGAGAGACCCAAAAAAAGACAGAGACAGAAACAAATTGTACCAGTTCAAGGGGTGACTTTATCCTTGACACATCCAGGGCCTCCTGCATACTCTGAATCCAGTGTTTCTGGAAAATATATCAACTCAAAAAGTACAAGTACAAGGAATCCTTTAACATTACTTAAATGATTCTCCAACTCAAGGTAATATTTTTTGAAGCCAGAAGGTGCATCTTAAATTCAAGGAGTTTTGAGATTGGTATCATTGTACTTCTGGATCCTCTACAGGGTCTAGTGCAGAGAACAGTGTGGCAGGAGGCACTTGAAAGATGTTTACCTTGCACAAAATCTACTTTACCTTAATTCATCACTTTCCTGGGGCAATGTTTTGTTTCCATTTAGTGTGTCTAAATAATTCCCATGCTGAATTTATCGGCTCTTGCCCAGTTTCAAGGTTGTCGATTACATGTGGCATTATTAGGGGTATAGTGAGTACTCTGGTTGAGTTTACCTCTCCGTGCACTTGTGGCCTTGCCAGCCTTTAATACTAATGTTTTAGGGAAAAACTGCAACAATAGTCTATGCCTTTTAAAAAGGATAAATACCTGTTGAATGCCTAGGAGAGTGAAAAGTCAAATGTTTGATGAAACCTCCTGCCAGTGAAACCATGCTCCTCTAGATTGCTACCTACTGACTTGAAACATTTCTCTAAGCTAACCATCATGTGGATAGCATGGGGATGACTACTGAAAGCAACGTGAGGATGGAAGAGTGTATCACAGATATATCATGCAGAGTACTAGGCTGCCTGCCGCTCAAGTCTGACAGGCTGTAGGCACCTGGCAGGAAGTAAATAATTCAATTCAGCAGGAATTTTGAAATGCTTACATTACTCTAGGTACCATTTTAGGTGCTAAGAATTTAAAGAGAAAAACAGTACTGACCAAGTTCTAAAGGAGAACATCTGATTCTCCAGCTCATGTCTTGGTTGAGAGCACATGACATCTAGCTGGTCCCTTGCAATGCTGCATCCCATTCCCTTCTCTCCTACCACTTCCTTTCCACATTTTGTCATGGGAATATGAATTGAATCAATTCTACTATTACTGCTGGAAAGGGTGTGACAGTAGGTTGCGCTTTGACCAGGAGATATCTTGCTTTTGTCATTGTATCCCATGAGCTTAGCACAGTATTTCACTGATGAATGTCTTGATTGACTCATTCATCCAAAGAGCCTCTATTCTCCTGGAAGAAATATCTTGTATACATTTAAGTATGCATGCATTGTATATAAAATAAACCAACTCATTTATAATCACTTGGGAAAAATGAAACAAAAACTTCCTCCTAACAAGAGGCAGCATATATTGCCGTTATTAAATATGATAAAAGTAGAGAAGAGGTGGGAGCAAGATGGCGATTGAAACCAGCAACTCAAGTGAACTCTCTCAACACTCTCCTACAAATAACTGCAAAATAACGCCTTCAAACAAAATTTGGAACGGCGGAGTCCACAAAAGGTCAAGGTGAGGCATTTTTCCAGCCAGAAGTCATCTTTGTCACTGAGGTAGAGGCTATCCAGGACACCCGGTAGCATCCCCAGGAGGAGCTTCAGTAGCTCTCCACCCAGAGACCATATGGGGCCGTACAATGTGACAGAAAGAGATTCCTGGGGACCATTTGCTGGCACTGACTATAGGCTATATACGGTGCTTGTTTGCAGTCCCAAGGAATAGAGTGGATTAAAGAAGGCAGCTTTTGGAAGCAAAATAGACTTTTGAGAAGGGACAAGATAACAAGATAGAGGAACAGAAGGAGAAAATGAGATGGAGGGATTTACAAAGTTAGTCATCATAAATGTGAATGTGAATGTAAAACAGAAACAGAGCAGAATGGATTAGAAACCAGAATCTAACAAGAGGTTTTGCACAAGAAACATACTTGAAGCAGAGTTAAAACATGGAGATAAAAATAAAAATTCTGCTAGAACAGAGTCTAATGAGCTTCAGGTGAAGCAAAAAAGAGAGGAGTAGCAATCATGATCTCAGACAAAGCAAAAGTAAAATTGGACCTACTTAGGTAATCAGGAAAGCAGTTGTCCTTCCTTCTGCAAGGGGACTAAGGGCATCTGGAGGGAGATATCTGGATAAGCACTCAAACTGGATTTAATTTAAATGAGGCAGAACTGTGCAGAGTCCTTAGCCTCACTCTCTCTTCCAGAGTCACTGAAGTTCAGTGGCAAGCCAAAGGACTGTCCATCTGTAGTATCTATCCAAGATCCATAGAGAAATGAACCATGGTGACCATAGAATGTTTGTAAAATTGAGAATGAGAATTACAGGCATTTCTTATGTGTTTTGTCTGGGTGGATAGTTAAGCCAAAGTATTTGTGAGGTTTTTCTCTCATTCAGGAGATTGTACAAAGTTCCACACTATTATGCTATAAGCAGGATGGCACCCGGATAAAGGAGTAGTTAGAGGTCACCAGGGGTTCTTTATCTTTTTGTGTCATAGACCCCTTTGGTCTTGTTAAAACAATGTTTGGTTTTTGTTTAAATTTTTAAAATCTTTTTTAAAAAAATTATTTGTTTTCAGTTTTGCACAATCACTTGCATAAGTTTTAGATTTTCTCCCCCTCTCTGCCTTCCCAAGAGAGCATACAATCTTATATGAGTTCTATACATACATTCTTATTAAACATATTTTCACATGGAAGAATTAAAATGAAGGGAGAAACCATGAGAAAAACCCAAACAAATCAAAACATAACACAAGAAAAAATATTCTGCTTCATTCTGTTTCCAATTCCATCATTCTTTCTCTAGATGTGAATGGCATTTCGCCTCGAGAGTCCTTTGGAAATGTTTTAGGTCCTTGCATTGCTGTGAAGGGCTAAGTCTACCAGAAAAAAAAAAATTCTCTCTCACCGGGGTTGTTGCTGTGTACAATGATCTCCTGGTTCTGCTCTTTTTTTTTTTTAATAATTATTTTATTTGTTCTCAGTTGTCCATAATCACTTCCATATAGCCCAGATTTTTCCCCTCCCTCCCCACCTTTCCCCCTCTCTCCCCACTCCCTCCTCAAGACAGCATGCAATTCCACATAGGTTCTACACATACATTCCCATTAAATATACCTTCACCTTAGTCATGTTGCACAGAAGAATCAAAATGAATGGGAGAAATCATAAAACAAAACAAAACATAACATGCTTCATTCTGCGATCCAATTCCACAGTTCTTTCTCTGGATGTGGAAGACTTTCTGACTTGAGTCCATTGGGAATCTTTGCATTTATGAAAAGAGCTAAGACCATCAAAATCAGTCCTTGCACACTGTGGTTGTTGCTGTGTGCAAAGTTCTCCTGGTTCTGCTCCTTTCACACACCAATAGTTCATGTAAGTCTTTCCAGGCCTCTCTGAAGTCTTCCTATTCATCATTTCTTATAGCACAATAGTATTTCATTGTATTCATATATCACAACTTGTTCAGCCATTCCCCAGTTGATGGGCATCCCCTTGATTTCCAGTTTTTGGCCACCACAAACAAAGAGAGCTGCTATAAATATTTTTGTACATGTGGGACCCTTTCCCATTTTTATGATCTCTTTGGGATACAGTTCTAGAAGGGTATGCACATTTCTGTAGCCCTTTGGGCATAGTTCCAAATTGCTCTCCCGAAGGGTTGAATTAGCTTGCAGCTCCACCAACAATGAATTAAGTGTTCCAACTCTCCCACATCTTCTCCAACAATTTTCTTTAAATTAAAAAAAATATTTTAAAATATTCTTTAAATAATTGAAGGAAATGCTAAATTTTAGATAAAGAGTAGTGGAAATACTTTTTTTTCATATTTTTCACACTCCATAATTCCCTGAAATCTGTCCACAATCCACAGATCCAAAGAGGTATGTGGACATTAGGTTAAAAACCCTGGTCTATAGGAAACACTTCTTCCATTTAAAATGTGTGCTTGATATCTTTGATGACAGATGATGCTTTAACAAGCACTTAGCTCCCTCTTTTATGCCTTACATGTTATTAATAATCACAGAGAGATTGAGCAAAGTTTTATCCATTATTTCATCTGCCAAGAGTATTTATATGATTTTAGCACATTCATAAAAGCAACCTTGTTAAAGGATAGCCTCTAACATAGGGTTTTGTTCTTCCCAATCTAATATTTCTGGATTGTTTCAAGGATCAACAAATCACAAACCCAGTGGGATTTTTGACTTTCTGCATATCTTTGTCAATTATATTTCTTACTGTAAAGATGTGTTCTAATGTAGAATATATTATATGAAAGACTCACTCTTCCAATTTATATCTTTCAGTTACCTTTATTTGTATACATTTTTATTCTATATCTAGGCATATAGATATATGTTGTTCAATTATGTCTGACTTTTTGGGATCCCATTTGGGGTTTTCTTGGCAAAGATACTGGAATGGCTTGCCATTTCCTTCTCTCGCTTATTTTACAGATGAAGAACTGAGGCAAACAGGGTTAAGTGACTTGCCAAGGATCACACACCTAGTAAGTGCCTGAGGACAGATTTGAACTTGGGAAGAAGAATTTTCCTGACTTCAGGCTTGCTACTCTGTCCACTGTACCACCTGGTTGTCCATATAGACTTACAGAAAAACAATAATATGATGTCAGTAGTTATTGCACTTGTGCTCTCTTTTCTTTTAGTTCTTTTTTGAATGAAGAGTTCAGTGCTTTTTATAGATGTCATTAAAAATATCTCCAGTATGAAACTCATCTAGGCATACTTGTTCCAATCTATTTCTTCTTTTAATCTTTGTTTTCACTCATTACCTTTTGACTTCCTCTTATAGAGAGAACATCAGGAATCATGATAGATTTCCTAGGTATGTGGCAGAATTGCTAATGCTTCTGAATCATCTTGCTTTCATCCACTCCCACCACTAGTGACAATTGACATTGACCTGTGAAGATCAATTTCAGAGAACATCCTGGTGCTTGTACTCTGACTCTGGCCTTGTGGCTCAGTGAGATTCTCAATAATAAGATTTTTTACAGCATGAGATCTTGAACATTTTCCAGACAAGAAATTTCAACCAAAGGTAATGAGATTTAGATCTAGAAGTCATCTGGATAAGCTCTCATTTGAAGGTGACGGAACTAAAGCCCATGAGAGACATAGTGAGTTAATGTATCACATATATACTTATATGTATACACACACATATACATACATATGCATATATATGTTTGCATGTATTTATATATATGTGTGTGTGTGTATGTGTGAACTTTTATATATATATATATATATATTCCAATCTGTATCTTTTGGACCCAAATTTGGTGTCCTTCCTATTAGGAAAAACTATCTTCACATAGAACCAAATACAATACAACCAAAGAAATTATCTGTCTGTAGTGTTTTGGTGTCAGACCTGTTATTTATCTGTTACATGAATTTACAAGATTCTGTGTAATATGCCTACTGAATGTTAGCCCAAAAGAAGCGTTATTTTTTTTTAAATTTTTCTGGGAAAGTAAGGCGTTCTGAATTATCAATGACTCTACTTGTCTGTGTTTATATATAGTTGGAAGAAAAGAACCAGGGAAACTCAAATGAGCCATTAAGTTTAATTTGTGCAGCCGTCCTTTATGACAAATGGTCCCATACTAGGATAAGGAACTTTGATGAGTGTGGGACTTTGCCTATTATTACTATCATGTAAGGGAACTCATAAAAGGCAATATATTCAACCTAGTTTTTTCTGGACCTAGACTTGGACAACCCCAAATCTGCAATCAGAAAGGGCTGCCTAGTGACCTTAATGTTTTGCCTAGAATAGTGTCCATGCTGTTTTGCAAATTCTTTGGTAATATGTTTAGGCATTTAATTGTCATTAGTATTCAGAGGTAGGTCTGTTCAGGATACTTTTCTTATAGATGAGACTGTGGATAAAACACAGATATGTGACTATTATTACTTAGTAATCACTTAGTAATCACCTAAGAAAATTTAAGTAATCTAAGAAAAGAAACCTAAGAAAAAGCATATCATTAAATGTTATAAGCATTCATTCATCTTTTCACAACATTTGTATGAAATTTTGCTGCCTATCTCAGGAAGGTGTTTTTGTATCTGTGTGTGGGTGTGTGTTTATGTGTGGAAATCTCTTCATAAATTATGAAGTGTTATAGGAATGTGTTTTTATATTCATTCTTTCAATTGATCCTCACAAATCTATAAAATAGGCAGGCAGGTGTTATCTTTATTTTATAAATGAAGAAAATGAAGTTTAGTTCATTGACTCATTCAAGGGCAGAAATCTAATAAGTAGTAGACCAAAAATGAAAAGGGATTTTCTTGACTCCTAGTTCATTGCTCATTATACTACATCACACAGCCGCCTATTAAATTTCCTTCTTTCAATCTCACACCATTTACCCCATGATACAATATTCAATTCCATTAGTGACTAGAATATTAAAATTAAGGCATTATCAGAGCAACTTAAGTTTACCAGATGCCACTTAAGGGTTATGAGGATTCCACAAAGAATACAAGAATGTGAAAAAAAATGGTAGCAGGTTCTATGTATGACTAGTAACAAGATGAATAAATGTATGAATATGTAAATAGATTGTTTAAATACATTTGTAACATATGAGTCATTTTGTCACCCACCTCAACCTGGAAGATCTTATGAGGTTAGACAGTGATTGTGATAGCCTTCAGTCACAGTACATATAATACTTTATTATTTTTATCCAATATCCCCTTCAGTTCTACAACCCAAGAATACTATTTATCATACAGTTCTCACATCTTCTTATATTGGTTTCAAATCCTCTGCCTAAAATGTATTACTTATTATCAATGAATATTATTTAGTTTTTATTTCTGATTTTGGGTTTTATATCATAGTAGTTTACCAATATACACCTGCGACCATAAAATATTCCCTTATAATAAATCAAAACTAATGGACAAAGTATCTGAATCTGATAACATGTGGACCATTGTATACGCGTAGTCCTCTACTTCCATACCAAGACAAAAGGAAGATATGTTGTATCATTTCTTCTATGGGAGAAAGATTGGTGATTGGACTTCATTTATGTTTAAACATATTTCTGCTTTTTATGTCACTGTAACATTTTATCCATTAAATTCTGATGTCTTGTTTTGCATCAGTTCATAGAAATCTTGCCATATTTCCTCTAATTCCACAATTTGTCTAATAGTGCAGTAATATCTGTAAACTTGTACTGATCATTCAACTTATTGAAAACAATAATGCAGTAACAATTCATAATATAAACCAAACAGATTAGAAGCAAGGATTATAGGATTTCTTTTGGAGGAGTGATTATAGTAGACAGGCTGTCAGTAGAGATTCTGTGGTGGAAGTGAGCTGAATGTTTGCTTGACAGACAGGATTTAAATAATTGGAAAGGAAGAAAGAGAGAATTCCAGGTTAGGGAAATGGGATGAGCAGATGTTCTAATGTGGGGATATAGGAGAAAAATGACAGAATGATAGCATTTCTAGGGTTATTAGAGATTTTCTTGTCTAATATACAAATTTATAGCTAAGCAAAATAAAGTAGTTAGGTATTTTGACAAAAGGTAGAGGCAGTGAGGTGACACCATGGAAAGACCCCCTCTCCCTAGATTCAGAAAGATATTGATTCAAAATCAGCCTCAGAGACTTAGTAGCTTTGTAACCTCTGGAAAGTCGTTTAACTTGTTTGTCTCATTTTCTTCAACTGTAAAAAAGTATAATAATAGCACCTAACATCCAGGGTTATTGTGAGAATCAAATATGTATAAAGCACTGAACCCACTCTCTGTAACTTAGCATAGTATCTGGCAGTAAAAAGTAGGTGGCACAGTAGATAAAGTGCCAGGGCTTGGAGTTAGTAAGACTAATCATCCAGAGTTCAAATCTGGTATCAGACACTTCCCAATTGTGTGACTCTGGGAAAGTTACTTAACTCTGTTTGCCTTAGTTTCCTCATCTGTAAAATGAGTTGGAGATCTTGCAAACCACTCTCGTATTTTTGCCAAGAAAACCCCAAATGGGGTCATGAAGAGTCAAACATGACTGAAAACTAATCCAACAACAACATAGTATCTGACAAATAGAAATAAATATGGACGAAGAAGTGGTTGGTCCTGTGACAATTACAGGAAGTGAGGGGGGAGGGCATGGAGATGCCTCTCTCTTAGTCTTGCTAGCAAGATTCTTTCCAGAGTCCTCCTTAATAGATTGATCCTTCACCTGTAGGGTCGTCATCTGCCTAGGAGTCAGTGAGACTTCAGAAAGAGCCTAGAAACTGAAAATGTTGTTTACTGCCTTGTATCTCTTGGATACAACTCCATGAAAAATGCCAGGAGCACTGTCTCTGCACAATGTCCATAGATCTGATCAAGGTCTTTGACATTGTCAGTCCTGAGAGGTTGTGGAAGATCATGACAAAATTTTGTTGTTTGGAGACCTTTATCAGTATCAGAAGCCATTTCCATGTTGGTGCTCTCACACTTTCCCAGTCGCTAATGGAGTGAAACTGGGTTGTGTGTTTGCTCCCATACTTTTTATCATGATATTTTCAGTAATGATGTCAGACACCTTCAAAGTGGATGAAAACAGCATAAGATCGGTTACTGCATTGATGTAAATTATTTTACTTGAAAATGCTACAAACCAAGATTAAAGTGAAGAAAGAGTTGGTAAGCAATTTTTCGTTTGCAGATAATTGTACCCTCATTACAGCCTCTAAGGCTGAGTTGAAATAGAATATAGATCATTTCTTTGCTGTTTATTCTAATTTTGGCCAGACAACATCAAGAAAGCAAAGGTTCTCTATCAGGCATCAGTTAGAGCAAATGGAGAAATGTTGAATGCTGTGGATAAGTTCACTTACCTTGCCAGTATACTTTCCAGGAAAGTACACATAGATGATGAGGTTAATGTATGTATTATCAGACCTGCTCAGTGTTTGGGAGTCTCTGAAGGAAGTATGGGAGGGGAGAGGAATTAGACTTCCCACCAAACTGAAGGTCTCTAGAACTGTTGTATTGATCTCATTGTTATAAGCCTGTGAAATCTGGATAGTATGTACCATATTTGTGCCTGACCTGTGGAAAAGTTTCTGTGCTCATATTGGTATGATCAACCAAAACTGGACAAACTACAATTTAACTCTAACATAGTATGTTACTTCAATCCTTTTAGAGCGTGAAGGACAATGACTAACCAACTAGTTGTGTGACTCTGGGCGTCACTTACCCCTGTTTGCCTCAGTTTCCTCATCTGTAAAATGAGCTTGAGAAAGAAATGGCAAATCACTCCAGTATCTTTACCAAAAAAACATCAAATGAGGTCACAGTCAGATAAAACTGAACTACTGAATAACACTGCTTCTGATAAATAATGGATGCTAGATAAATCATCATCATCATCCTCTTCCTCATCATCCTCATCATCATTATCACCAGTAAATGACAGAACTGGGATTCAGATCCACTTCCTCTGACCCCAAATCTTGCGTTCTTTCCTGTATCATAATGGCTCTTTCTTCAGCTTTAAAGGGGGATTTGAAATTTATTGCAAATACTAGTGTAATTTACAGTCAGATTTATTAGTAACATTTTAATTATACTTATGTAATTGTCAGGAGAGTTGTTCACATCAGGATAATGTCTCCATCTTTTTTTCTGAGGATTCTTAATAATAAAAACATGATCGGGTAGCTTTTACATGTTTTCATGAATAATCTAGACATCTACTTCAAGTGTAACATGTAAAATATAAACTATTATAGGTCAGAATACCATTGTTATCACAAGTAGGTATAGTTTATACCTTTTTTGTCTTTTCTGTTAACTGAATGGGAACAATTAGCCATATTCTGGTAAATGTTTATTGACCAGATCTTTATATACATACACACATATGTATGTACCTATGTATATATGTATATTGTGTACATACATAAGCATGTATATATGTACATATAGCATACACATATACACACATATATATTTACAAGGTGTAATTTTAAGCTTAATCTGCCTCATTGACATTTTCTCCATCACTTTCTTAGGTCTGGGCAATGAACTAATTACAAATCGAGCACTGATTTGCAAAGTTTGGCAACTTTTCCGATGCTAATGCTCACACGGAGAATTTAACAATTCTCTTTGTATACCACTGGAGTACCTAACACATAATTTCAAGACTAATGAATGTAGTACCTTAACATCCACAAATTTCTAAACAAATATGTTTAGTTCTTGTTATATTCTCTGAGCAGTTTTAGGTTCCTGTTTACAAATTCTCTCTTTCCCACTCTACCACTATGTACACAATGAAACTTCATTAGTTTGATGTCTAAACTTCATATGCCAAAATAGGCACTTGATAAATTATTTTAAAGTTGGCTTGATTTGAAAATCTTAGGTCCATGGATTGAGAAATGTAAGTTACCTTAAAGGTTATTTAGTCCTGGGATCATAGATGTAGAGACAGAAAGTATCTTAAGAGCCTTTTCATCCAAACCTCCTAATTTTTTTTTCTTACTATAAATTCATTTATTTAACTTTTTACATTCATTTTCACAAAATTGTGGGTTCTAAATTTTCTCCCCTTTTCTCCCCTCCCCCCACCCCAATACACCGAGCATTCTAATTTTCTGTATTACCAATCTGCCTTCTCTTCTATCATCCTTCCCTTCTCTTGTCCCCATCTTCTCTTTTGTCCTATAGGGCCAGATGGCTTTCTATTCCCCATTAACTGTATTTCTTATTTCCTAGTAGCAAGAACAATACTCAACAGTTGTTCCTAAAATTTTGAGTTCCAAATTCTCCCCATCTCTTCCTCCCCACCCATTCCCTTTGGGAAGGCAGGCAATTCAATATAGGCCATATCTGTGTAGTTTTGCAAATGACTTCGATAACAGTCATGTTGTGTAAGACTAACTGTATTTCCCTCCATCCTATCCTGACCCACATTGTTTCTATTCTGTCTTTTGATCCTGTCCCTCCTCCCGAGTGTTGACTTCAAATTTCTCCCTCCTCCCATTGTCTTCCCTCCCATCATCCCTCCCTCCCTGCTTATATACTTCTCCCCCACTTTCTTGTATTGTAAGATAGGTTTTCATACCAAAATGAGTGTGCATTTTACTCCTTCCTTTAATCGGATGTGATGAGAGTAAACTTCATGTTTTTTTTTTCTCAGCTCTCCTCTTTTTCCCTCCACTAAAAAGTCTCCTGCTTGCCTCTTGAATGAGAGATAATTTACCCCATTCCATTTCACCCTCTCTCCTCCCACTCTATTTCTCTCTCACCGTTTACCTTAATTTCTTTTAAGATATGGTCCCATACTATTCAATTCATTCTGTGCTCTCTGTCTCTGTATGTGCATGCATGTGTGTATGTGTGTGTGCATGCACGTGTGTACAGGTGTGTGTGTGTGTGTGTGTGTGTGTATGTCTGTGTGGTCCCATCAACTACCCAGATACTGAAAAGTTTTAAGAGTTGCAAATATTGTCTTTCCATGTAGGAATGTAAAGAGTTCAACTTTGGTAAGTCCCTTATGACTTCTCTTTACTGTTTACTTTTTCATGCTTCTTCTCATTCTTGTGTTTGAAAGTCAAATTTTCTTTTCAGCTCTGGTCTTTTCATCAAGAATGCTTGAAAGTCCTCTGTTTCATTGAAAAAACATATTTTCCCCTGAAGTATTATGCTCAGTTTTGCTGGGTAGGTGATTCTTGGTTTGAGTCCTAGTTCCTTTGACTTCTGGAATATCCTATTCCATGCCCTTCGATCCCTTAATGTAGAAGCTGCTAGATCTTCTGTTATCCTGATTGTATTTCCACAATACTGGAATTGTTTCTCTCTAACTACTTGCAATATTTTCTCCTTGACCTGGGAATTCTGGAATTTGGCCACAATGTTCCTAGGAGTTTCTTTTTTTGGATCTCTTTCAGGTGGTGATTAATGGATTCCTTCAATACATATTTTGCCCTCTGATTCTAGAATCTCAGGGAAGTTTTCCTTGATAATTTCATGAAAGATGATGTCTTGGCTCTTTTATTGATCATGGCTTTCAGATAGTCCCATAATTTTTAAATTGTCTCTCCTGGATCTGTTTTCCAGGTCAGTTGTTTTTCCAATGAGATATTTCACACTCTCTTCCATTTTTTTTGGTTTTGTTTTTGGTTTTGTTTTGTGATTTCTTGGTTTCTCAGAAAGTCATTAGCCTCAACCTCCACTCTAATTTTGAGAGAACTATTTTCTTCAGTGAGGTTTTGAACCTCTTTTTCCATTTGGCTAATTCGGCTTTTGAAAGCATTCTTCTTCTCATTAGCTTTTTGAACCTCTTTTGCCAATTGCGTGAGCCTATTTTTCTAGATATTATTTTCTTCAGCATTTTTTGGGGTCTCCTTTAGCAAGGTATTGACCTGTTTTTTTTGCTTTTCTTGCATCTCTCTCATTTCTCTTCCCAGTTTTTCCTCCACCTGTCTAACTTGATTTTCAAAATCCTTTATGAACTCTTCCATGGCCTGAGCCCACTGGACATCCACCTTGGATGTCTGGGATACAGAGGCCCCGACCTCCACATCTTTCCCTTATGGCAAGCATTGTTCCCCCCCCATCAGAAATGAAAGGAGGAAACATCATCTGTTCCCCAATAAAGTAGCTTTCTATGGTCTTATTTTTCTTCCCTTTTCTGGGCATTTTCCCAGCCAGTTACTTTACTTCTGAGATTCCTCCCCACCCCTGCCTAGATCCTCCCAGCTCATGTTTGTGGTCTGAAATTCAAATGCTGCTCCCCAGCCTCAGGGCTTTCAATGGCAGGTCCAGCTGCTAGTCAATGTGAGCTTATGTTCTGGTGCTCAGGTGGGGGCAGGGCCACCTCCCAGGCTCCATTCCCTCAGGGGCCTTATGCAGAGTCCTTCAGTAATGGAGCTGAGCCCCTGACTACTTGGGGAGTTCCGGGCTGCCTCTGCCGCTGCCTCTGCTGCAGTCTCCCACAGGGGCCTGAGTCACGGAGACACCCCGCTCCCCTCTTGGCCAGCCAGAAGTTTCTCTCATTGACCTGTAGTGCCTGTGGGCGGAGCGACCTTCCCAGCCACTGGAGATTCCGTCCCTGAAGACTGCTTGGATCTGCTCCTCTGGGGCCACATGGCCAGGGCTTGGCTCCACACCCAAGGCAGCACAAGAGTGGGCTCCATGGCCACAGTGCGACAGACCCCTGGGGACAGCTTTCCAGGGCTCTCTGGAACGGATATCTCCTCCACTGGGTTGCTGTGTGACTTGCACTGCTCCAGAATTTTTGGGGAGTTCTTTTTACAGGAAATTTATGGGCTGTGGATTTGGAGCTAGCATACGTGAGTCTTTCTACTCTGCCATCTTGGCTCCTCCCCAAAACCTCCCAATTTTGAAATAAGATTGAATGTTTTACCCAAAGTCACCGAGCTAGTTAGTGGCAAGGTTTGAATTTTATCCCATGTCCTCTGACTCTCAACTCAACATACTTTCCATTGTACTGTACTGTCTCTAAAATAGGGAAGAGGTCAGTAGAGATCTTTTAATATGTAGGGCCTTGACAAAGCTTTGTTTTCATTCTGTAAGCTAGCAGGGGATCAATATGCATACACAACTAGCCTATATCATATTGTTTGCACTTCTGAGGAGAGGAACAGGGATGGAGGGAGGGTAAAAAAAATGGAACTCAAAATCTTATAAAAGTGAATGTTGAAAACAGACCAACAAATAAATATAGCTTGAGTAAAGAAAAGTAGGAAGAAATTTGAAAAAAAAAATATGCATACCAAGCAACCTATCTCCATCTGAAGAGGGTCCGAGATCATAAAATCAATCCCAGTTCCCTTCTTTTAAACCTCATAAACCCCAAATGCATTTGATAACTCTGTAGCAATGAATATAGCTTCTGCTGCCAGGAGCAATGGAGAACAAGGTGATTTTTAAATCTTGCTCAAGACATTTTCTGAACTGTCTGGTCTAGAATGCCAGAGATCTCTACAGATCTTTTACAGTCCTTCAGTGTCTATTACAAATGAACCAGTGTAATATATAAAACTGGATGTTATCATGGGAGAGTTGAGGCAGTGGTTTTTATAAGAACTGTAATCCACTGTCTGAAACATATACAACTTCGGATAACTCATTTTGAAATGAATGAGTGGACTGGAGTTTGGCACATTATTCACATGCCACTTTTATACTTCAAACATAATGAAAGCAAGATGGTCAAATTGGTTATGGGAAGAAATGATTCTAATCCTACTCAAATCACTAATTCTCTATTTATTACTAATTTAGAGAAAGAAAATGCTTTAAAAAAGGTAAGAAAATAGAAAAAAGAAAACTATAAATGCAAGCACAGAAAGTATAAATAATATATATATATATATATATTCAATTTTAGCATTGCAAATAGAATATAAAGATATAGAGAATGGTCAATGGAGACTTTTGAATTTTTTATCACTTTTCTTGAAAGAAAAAATAGAGTAGATATTAAAAGTCACAATAACAGCAAAACAGAGAATCATTTAAGGTATGTTTCACAACTGTGATAGGGGAGAATTCTTAAACTCATAAAGAATAGAAGCTATCACAAAAGAAAAAAGTGGTAATTTTTGTTAAATGAAATTGAAAAACTTTTATCCAAACAAAATCAATGTAAGTAAGGCATGAGTAGAAGAAGCTAATGGGAAGGGGAGAAGTCTTTGCTGTTTTCAAGTCATGCCTGACTCTTCATGAACCCTGTTTTGGGATTGTATTGCCAAAAATACTAAAGTGGTTTTCCATTTTCCTCTGCAGCTCATTTTATAGATTAGAAACTGAGGCAACAGTGACTTGCCCAGGGTTACACAGCTAATAAGTGTCTGAGGCTAGATTTGAACTTGAGATTCTAAGTCCGATTCTATGTGCCACCTAGTTGGTCTCAAAGAAATCTTAGTATCATTCATATCTAATAAGACCAAATTAATTCCCCAATAAATTGCCAAATTTAATGGAATAATAATTTAATAAAATTCTTAATTTTAATGTTTAAATTTAATAAGATGTTAATTTTATTATTATTATTTATTATTCAATCAATTAAATAATTATTTAAATAAACATTTATTTAATATAAATAATTATAAATATTATGAATTTATAGCATATAAATAAATAAATACTTATTTAATGAAATGATCGTTTAATTTTTTAATTTTAATTTTTAAATTTAGTAAGATTCCCCAATAAATCAGTGGTCAAAGGATATTAAGAAAAACTTCTAAGTTCTAAAGCAGGAATGGCAAAGTATTATCAGTCATATATTTTTTCTAAATCATTATCAATAAAAGAAATGCAAAGTTACTCAGCTTTTATCCCATAATCAATGAATAAACCTTTGTTAAGCACCTACTATATGCCTGGCATACTCAGCAAATGGTAAAGATAACAATAGATAAGATGAGTCATCTTTGGAATAGGTTTGGACAGAGAAGCACCGTAAATGTACAATTGGTGAAGCTATGAAATTTTGGAAAGCATTTTGGAATCATGCTAAGGTCGTTACTGTAACGCCCAAGCCATATAACCTAGAGATCCTGGTGCTAGACATATATTCCCAAAATAGGTTAACAATTTATAAAATTCAATTGATAAAACATTTATAGTTATGCTATTTGTAGTAGTGTGTAACTAGAAACAAAGTAGATGTCCATCTGCTAGGAAATAGAGTTATCAATTTGTGCTAGAGTCATTTCTGCTACAATGGACATACTCACTCCTGAAAATCATTGCTTTATGTAACATTTCACAAGAAAAATTGTAGAACTTATGGAGAAATTGTGGTTAGAAACACAATATTCAAAAATTCTGTAAGTGAGGCATGTTAATACATGTTAAGTGTTTAAGTAATACACAAATACTTTGATGAATATGGCTCTTACTATGACCTTGGGCTACTGTTCAACCTGTGCCCCAGTTTTCATGGGTCTGGGACTGGTAGAGTGGCAAATAGATAGGGAGAAAGGTTAAGGCTATTCCCATATTGTTTGTCCTTGGTTTTCAAAGAGCATCAATGACAGCACAGGGTGATGTTTTGGCTTGTGCATGAATTGGATTTAAGTGAGACAGAGCAGCGCGGACGTCAGTTTCGCTGTCTTCCAGATTCATTGAAGTCCAATGGCAAGACAAAAGTCCAGATGACCAGAGACGACCAGGGATATAGTGGATGACCTTGGCATCTTTTATATCTAACACATGTCTAAGCTGTCCACTGTGCCTGCTTTAGCCACCTTCTTGGCCTTTGGAATAAATTGTTCTCATAAACCCATTACAACTGAGGGAAGCTTTGACATGCTTGGAATAGACACACAATCCTCCTCCCAATTCACTAACTGGTTTGAGGTCTCCTTGTTACCCTCAACTTGGTTTAGCCCATCTACTGATATAGTCTTACCAAGGTATTGCTGCTGTGCATACTACAATGTCTTGGGGAAGAGGTGGGTGAACAGCCCTGAAAAGAGCTCAGTAAGCCTTTATACCAGAGGTGCTAGTCCACCCTTAGTACCACCTACACGCCCAAATGAAAACTCTAGGGGAAAAGGGTAGAATATATTGTTGGGGTCCAGTGCTATATCACCTACAGCTCCTACTTCCTCGGAAGTTATGCTGTACAGTTTTCTTCATTCTCTGTGTGTATTAGCAAACCCCAAATTCAAGTTATACTTTAATTATTTACCAATATATCAATTGATTTAGAACAAATTCACACTTTCAAAACAAGTGTTAAAACAGAACAGCCACTACATGATGAATATTAAGGATTCCAAAAAGCAAAGGAAGACTTGTATGAATCATGTAAATTATAGATAAATCATTTACATTTTCTTCCCAATTATATTTATTTATTTATTTCTGCACTGGTTCCTACAAGCTTTCTTAAGTGCTGCAAGCGTAATAAAAGTTGAATAGGTAGAACTAGAAAGTAATAGAGAACAACTTCAGAATACATTGACAGAGTAGCAATTACAACTTAATCAAAATGGAATCCTATGACATTATAATATCTATAGCCTTGTAAATACGACAGTGTGCTTCATTCTCTTATTTGCGGAGGAATATGTGTGTGTGTGTGTGTGTGTGTGTGTGCTAAGTGTGGCATCCAGGGTCTCACTTAAAATGAATTGGTCATTTTAACTGAAAAATTTTCTTTGTCTTTTTTGTTCTTTGTTAAAAAGGATAACTCTGGGATAGAGACGGGGATATATTGAGAAATGAAGGTAATGTAAAAAACAAAAGATAAATAAAACATTTTAATTATGCAAATACAAGTATCTGGGCAAGATTTGTGGTGTTCAAGGTACAGTGACTGTATATGTAAGGCAAAATTGCATTGTCTTAGAGGCAGGAGAAAATTGGGTTCAAATTCCTAGTCCAGTACCAAGACATTTAACTTTTTTGTCACTCAGGAAACTTCCTGGGACTTAACCTATTAAGTCTAGGACTTACAAATATGTTTTTAGCTCTTCTCAAGTTTTAAAGCTCTAAATCAGTCAGCAAATATTCAGAAAATGTCAACTGTGATTGTAATTTTTCATACAATTCTACCTATGTCTAGAATGTTTTTCCTACTTACTTTTACTCATAAACAAGGAAATTGTCTAGGAAAACTATATATTTAACTCCTATGCACTTTTACATACAGCCTTCTACCTATGCATTCTTAATCTTCTAGTGATTATGTCCTCTTCCAGAATAGGAACCATATGTTATTTACGTCTATTCCCCTTTTGTACCAACTACATTGCTTTGCATATAGTAGGTTCCCCCAAATGTTTATTAAATAAAATTTAATTGAATTAAGATTCCTTCACAGTCTTTAAAAAATATTTTTAAAACTCTTCAGACATCACTTTTTTTCCAGTGACTTTCCCTGTCTTACAATAGAACCCTTCCTTGTCACAAATAAATTTAAACAGAACCTATCAATATATTGGCCATGTCTAAAAATGTTTGCACCATTCCATACCTATAGTCTATCATTTCTCTGCTCCAAGTTGGGAGGCATGGTTCACTGTAAGTTTCGGTAGTTATGGGTCACTAAACTGATCAGAGATTTGAAATCTGTGAATGTTGCTTAACTTAATTATTGTCGTCATCATGTAAATTGTTTTCTACTTCTACATACTTATTTCTACATCCGTTCATTAATGCCTTCTTAAGTGCCTCTGAATTTAATCGTCATTTCTCGTAGCACAATATCTCATTTTGTTCAAACCACAATTTGTTCTGTCATTACCACATGGCCATAGATTTTCTTTCTATGTTTCTTTCTTTGCTTCAACAGACGACCCACCCCTCATATGTCTGTGTACCTATATTTAATATATGAAATCTTTTCTTCTGTCTTTGATCTTATTTGCGGCATATACCTAGTGCTTTCACTGGGTCAAAGTGAATGCAGAGTTAGTGATGTTTCAGTATAGTTCCAAATTGCTGAGCCAATTCATAAAGCTCTACCAATAATATTTCAGGGTATATATTTTCCATATAGTCCCTCAAATGAATTTTGTCATTGTTTTGCCTAGTTCTGTAAAAGAACTCTTTGATGATTTGCTTGGCGTGGCATTAAGTCTCTAGATTAGGTCCCATGCTAGGTCATCGGAGATACAAATACAAACCGGTGAAACCAACGTTATTCTTAAGGAATTTATAATCCATTAGTGGGAATAGCATTCATATATGCAAGTGTGTTTGCATATATATATAAATGCATGCATGTGTGCATAGACATATATACATACACACACACATATATTATATACAGGTACAGAATAAGTCCATGCAGAATAAATGCAAAATATTTAGCACATAGTAATTAGGTGATCCCTGGCAATGGGGGAATTGGGAAAGGTTTCATTCAGGAGGTGGTGCTTAAACAGACTCCAAGGAAAAGAAGAGTTGCATAAAGCAGAGATGAAGAGAACAATGATCTCCCCATCTCAAACCTTTTGCTGAGTTTTGTTTCTCTTTTAGGCACTAATAAATGCTGATTTATGCCAGGCACATAACAGACTCAGTACATATTATCTAATTGATAATGGTTATGTGTGTCCCAATATAATTTCTCTAACGATAACGTGAGTTCCTCGAAGGGAGATGATGGCTATTTTCTTTCTACTGGAGAACCTACCACGCAGTAAGTACTTTAAGCAGTATTTTAATTGTCAATATGAAATTACAGTACATTCTAAATAAAAGGCATAGGAGAGATCTGGATTTTCAATATCCATCCTTTTTTAGAGGGAAAAAAATGGAAATTACTTGAATATGTGCCTAAAGTTTGGTTTTCAGTGGATTAGTGGCAAAGCTGGGAATAGAAAAGAGATTCATATTATATTGGAGATATAAAGTATCATTAAAGGTCATTTAATTTAACCCAGCATAGGCCTAAATGCCCAAAGATCTTTTTGATATATTATGTGGAGACTAAGGGAATGATCCCCAGAAGAACTGGGCTACAGAAAGGATCATGTTCATGTAGAGGTTGAACGAGATCACCTTAAGGTTCTTTTCAAACTTGTTCCATGATTACATGCTTCTCCACGTGACCTATGTGAGCCAAGCAAGCACCCACAACAACCAAATGGTTGATGATACTTTCCTCTAAAAAATTCTATCATAAAACCCGAATTCTGATAAATGTTTAAATAGAACCAGAGTGTCAAGACAATGGATTCCTCTGGATTAAGATGGAGTTAAATGGAACCTAGCAGATTAGACATGAATTTAGGGAACACAAGGTCTGTAGAGATAAAGGGCTCAAGTATCAAAATGAAGTCAGAACTGTTCGTTTTCCTACCTTGTTTTGGAATAGTCTTAGGATGAAGTCTAAAGTGGTTTTGGTGTTGCTTATCACACTTGAGTGAGCTTCTCTCTTAAAGTTATTGCTTCCAGTTTGTCTTTATGGATACAAACACAAAATAATCCTTTACTTAGCAACTGGTCACTCTAAGACTTTTAAAAATTCCAGTGAATCAATTGATACTTAGTTAAAAGAAAAACTATCCTTAATGTCCAGGCTGAGCTTCCCTTTCCTGCTCAGAGGCAGAATAGAAATGATTGTGTTCTCCTCTCCACAGTTATTTTCTGATATTTCACCATTGTCAGGGGACAACATTAAGAAAAAAAGTGGTTGAACCCTTACTATGTTCCTAAATATGTGCCAGGTATTGTGGGGATACAAATTAATAGCAGTAATAGTGCGTGATCTCTGCCCTTAGAGCATTTACAATCCATTATGAGTAAGAAATAAAAACAAATTTAATACCAGGTTGACTTTGAAAGCACAATAAGAGGGTTGTCATCTGCTCTGGAGGTTAGAGAAGGAAGAGATCAATTCTTGCTGAGAAGATAGGAGAAAAATTCAAGAGAGAGGTGGCATTTGAGTTAGACATTGAAGTCCAGGTAAGGATTAAATAGTCCTGGTAGAGAAAATGATAGATAGGAACAAAGGCATGAAGGCAGGATACCCATAACTACCCAAGGAATGTCAAGTGTTCTGAGCTTAGAGTGTATGTGTAGTAAAATAACGATACATGAGGTTGGAATGATAGGGTGGATCCAGATTGTTGAGGGCATTAAATATCAAGGAAAGACTTAGGACCTTTTTTGACTCAGTTGGGGAGCTTTTGGAGGTTTTCGATCATTGAGTGAGAGGACTTAACTGTGTTTTAAAAAGATTGACTTGACAGCTTTGTGAAGAAAAGATTAGTGAAGGGAAAGTCAAGAGACAACAAAAATGATTAGGATTTTATTGCTGTAGAACAATCCAGTTGCAGAAACTCTTTTCTTTGAAAATTATAGTCTTACAGGGTTTTATAGATTACTGAGAGGTTAGTGAGTTGACTTCCTATAGGTTACATAAATAGGAAATGTCAGAGGTAGGACTTTCCAAAACCAGTGCACTCTCCACTGTCTCACCCTTACTTTCACAGATTACAAGGCTTACAATTATATTAGAAAGGGGAAATGGATTTTAGTAGGAGGGTAGTAATTAGAATTATAAGAAAATGAGATGAATGTAAGAAATATTGCAAATATTTTTATGAAATAGTGAGTGGTGTCATTGAGAGGGAGAGAAAGAAAGAAAAGAGGATTGAGGTTTTGAGTTTGTTTAGTAGAAGACATGGAAACAATTGCAATTGCATATAGTATTACTTTATTAAGCATATATATTTAAATAGGTTATAAAGACTGAACAGAGGACCATCAACAGTCCTACCACCCTTTAATTTATATGTCGTTTTCTTGTTGATAAGTTTCATCTTTATTAATTAATAGTGTCTTGATTTGGCCCATCATTTAATGGGACTACAGCTAGTGAGTTAGATAATGGGAAGGCCAGTAGATCAATGTTTAACATTTTTTTTTGGCACTCAGTTTTGGGTATGTGGAATAGGGGATCCTCCTAAGTTGTATGCTTTCAAAGGTGATAAGCCTCTGATCCACAAAATGCAAAGATCTTGCTCATACACTAATGGAAAACCAGAGTACACAGCTAGGGACAATGGGAAGAAGTCACATAGAAACAGGTTGTTTTTCATGGAATGGAAATATTCATTTAAAAATGAAATACTAGGCTTAGAATTTGCCTTGAGAGGGAAAGGAAGGCCATTTAATTTACAGGATGGCTAAAATAACAATTAGATCCTTTTTTAAACATAAGTTTTGAGGATAGGAGAGAAGAAAATGAGAGTCTAAAGATAGCAGAAGGCTCATAATGGTAACTATAGCAGGACAATCTCTTTCGGCAGGGCGGAAATAACTCATTTATTACCTAGTTAGCAAGGACAATTAATTAAAAATAAAAAACTCTGAAACAGTGGGTGGGTTTCCTCCTACTGGCTGCCCTAACTCTTCCAGTTCCCCACGTATATTTTACAGAATGACTTTCCTATGTCTTTGATAACTCCTGTATCTCCCACAAAGAGGACCAAAAGATATAAGAAAGAAAAATGGGTTGACATAAGTACTTAAAGAGAAACCTCATGAAACTTGACTAAAGGCTATGTCATACAAATTTTCCTGTTATTTCCCTCCTTTTCAAAATATTTTCTCTCTTAGGAAGCCTGCAGACTTGATTTTTAAAATTCAGGTCTTCGATTTTCAGGCCTTAGATTTCTACCAGCATGGTGGAAAGAATATTGAATTGAAAGTAAAATGAAATGGGTTTAAATAATAGTTTTTCCATTTATTACAAAAAAAATAAAGGGACAAAAAGAAGGAAAAGAAGGAAGAAAAGGATGAAAAATAAAAAGGAAAGAAAACTGAGGCTTTTGGTTTACCTATGTACCGTTATGGAATGAAGATTACTTTGGGTTCTGGATGACCTTATTATTTGAGTCTGGCAAGGTCTATCATGCTGGAAAGCATTCATGGATGATCCTGGGATGAAAATAAAACCAAACCCAAACAAAAATAACTAGGTCTTCTTGTCCAAGGCCAAATTAGCCAAGGATGGAGAGTCAGATATATTGGAGACTGAATACTAGAAGATAAAGTATTTGACTTGTGGCAAATGAAAAAAAAAAAAAGGAAGAAAAGAAAAACTCAAGGCGACCCTCTGTATGAATCTGCTTTCAGAGAGATTTCAATAAGTGGGGAATGAATGAGCAAGCAAAGTATTCAAAGCCTGCTAAATCTTACATGGTTTCTAAAAATAGAAATGTTTGTAGGCCATCTATAAAAATTAGCAATCACCATTCTATAATAATTAATTTAATAGTTGAAATAATATTTTAAAATTCTTATTTGTAGAATACTTTCATATTTGCAATACTCTACACACATTTTTTCATTTATCATCAACAGCTCCTTGAGGTCATAGTACAGGTATTATTATCATATTTATTTTATTAGATTAAAAAAAAACTGTCTGATAGCAGAGAACTAAAGTGCCACTCATCACACAGCCAGTAAGTGATAGAGCCAGGATCCAAATGTCATCTACTGACTGTACCTACTGCACTCTCAGCTAAGAAAAGAGAGCTCAGCTTGGCAGTCAGCATGAATTAATCTCTATCTCTGCCTTGGTGTTCAGTAGACTATCATAGCATACAGATGAAGTGAGATGCTTTGATCGCACCAGATATTTTTAAAGTTAATCAACACAAAGCTATCTAGCACAGGTGTTTCTGTAACCAGAGCAAATTCTATAATGAGAGGCAAAGGTAAAATTCACAGTATTCATTTGGTGGCTTTAAAAAAGTCCAATTCCATATACAGTAAGTACCTACTTAGTTTCATGTTAATGTCTAATAACAGGTGTGTGGAAATTTTTTGTTAAATGCCACCAGCTAAGCAAGTCACTCATATACTGAATCAATAACAGGAAGCTTGGGTAATGAATGCAAATTGAGTCTCTTAGGATCCCTCTTCTTCACTTAGGAGTAGAACTAGCTGTGGAATTGTCTTGTTTTTTGATGTGGAATGGAGAATCTGCTAAATTTGGTTCAATTCATCCATCATTTATGAAGGGCTTACTGCATGCAAAACACTGTGCAAGATACTTTGTATACAAGGACAAAAATGAAACAGTCCCTGTTCTCAAGGGGCTTGGTTGTTGTCCTTCGTCTTTGCAGAGGACCAAAATGACATCATCATTGTAAAGTGAAATTTCAGTGTGTCCGACTGTGGCTGATCAGACCAATAGGGGCTCGGAATTCTCTACCACAGGTTGGGCACAGATAATCCAGGTGAATATTTGGGATGAATATCCCAAATTTGCGCATCCTGTGTTTACTTTGTGCTGTCTCAATTCTGCTTTGCTCAAAGAGCACAGCACCTTTTCTTATAGGGGCACGCTGAGCGGTCCTGTGCCAATGTCTCCCATGTTGCACAGTCAGATCCAAAGTTCTTGAGAGAGATCTTAAGGGTGTCCTTGTATCATTTCTTCTGGCTACCATGTGTCATTGTCAAGGGGCTTGTATTCTAATCAGAATATATAATTTACACGTGGCTAAGTGAATGCAAAACTAATAAAACACATATGGTACAATTTCAGGAGAGATCACTAACTTCTACAGGGATCAGGAAAGGTCTTAGACTGAAACTAGTACCTAAACTGATTCTTAAAGGAATATAGAGATTCTATGAATTGGAGGTCAAGAGAGGATGGGTTTTAGGAATGTGAAACAATCTGTGGAACAGAGGTAGAGGATGGAATGCCATGTTCTGTGAACTTCATGTTGGTTTGTTTCACTGACACATAAGGTATTTAAAAAGGACTTATATAGAATAAGACTGGAAAGTAGAAGGAGACACAAAAGTAAGGATCTGGACTTTAACTTGGAGGAACTCGTTACTGAAAACTTTTTCTATATTGTAATTTATTTATTTTTCAGTTTTCAACAGTCACTTCCACAAGAATTTGAATTTCAAATTTTCTCCCCATCTCTCCTCACCCCACCCCAGGACAATGTGCACCTCATCCACCCCTTTCTCCAGTCAGTCCTCCCTTCCACCCCTCTCTTCCTTTATCCCCATTCCTTCTATTTTCCTGTAGGGCAAAATATATTTCTATACCCTGTTACCTGTATATCTTAATCCCCAGTTGCATGAAAAAACACTTTTTAACATTCATTTTTTAAGCTTTGGGTTCCATATTCTCTTCCTTCCTCCCTTAAGGGTGGAAAGGTGTATTATGGTAGAAATTGTGGGGAGTGGGTGAAGAAATTAGCATTCATATGGGAAAGGGAGAATGGGTTTCTGAGCCTTCTGAGATGGCTTGTTTCTTTTGAATATATGAAAATGGAGAGTGTGAGGTGAAGAAATGTATCTTATACTGGTCAGATTGTAAGTACTTAATTTTTTATCCCCATATTTCATCAAGGCCAAAGGAAAGTTAATTAGCAGTATAATGGGGATTTCAAAGAGCATGCTGAAAGGGGGAGACAGAGTACTAGAATCTTGAGAGTTAGGACTGAGGTAGCTGAGGATGAAGGAGGGGTGAATGGTAACAGGAGAAGGGATTTTTACCCAGAAGGTAACAACTCTTTAGCACAATTATTAGAAGAGGGAAAGGTGTAAGTTTGCTGCCCATAGAATAGGAAGCACTATTCAAATGAGCCTTCTAAAACAGAAGTCCTATCATTTGTATCAATCATTATAAGAAACGTTTCTCCCTCAAGGAAGGTGGAACTACCATAACATTCCAGTCCTGTATCTACTTATAGAGGAGATAAAATAGCTCAAAAGAGATCTCAAAGCAAAGAAACAATAGGGTTAGATCAAGTGTATGTAGAGGAAATTCATGTCACAGGTGCCTCACTTTTTAAGATACTTCATTCAGCAAATATGTTAAGTAACTACTATATACCAAGTACTGCACTAAATTCTGAGAATACAAAAAGAGGCACAAGAGACTCCCTGTCCTCAAGGAGTTTACAATCTAATGATGGAGACAGCATTCAAACAGATATATACAGATCTTGCCATATTCAGGATAAATAGGAAATAATTAACAGAAGGAAGGTGCTGGAAATAAAAGAGATTGGGAGAGGTTTCCCATAAGAGGTAGAATTTTATGTCAGACTTAAAAGAAACTGGGGAGTTCAGTAGTCAGAGTACAGAAGGGAGAGTACCCCAGGCATGGAGAACAGCCAGAAAAAATATATGGAACCTCAGGATATAAGGCTTAAATTTCCACCTCCATAAATGGAAACGATGCTTCTGTTCTTTAACTCTCCTCATTTTTTTGCCTTTTAATCGAATACATAACCAAATCATGTCATTCTGTCCTTTGTATTACCTCTTGTTAACATGCCTTGATTTCCCTTTTCACTGTTAATAAACAGGTCCAACTCCTGATGGAGAAGCATTTCTGATAATTTTTATATTTATATTTTTACATAACTGCTTTCTCAGTGGTACCCCACACCAGTGATGTTACCATATATACCTAATGCTTTCTGTCTGAGGGACATCCTGACTTAAATATCTTCAGCTTGGAAATTCAACGGCTTCTGAAATTTTCCAGTGCTTTACAGAGAATCAGATTTATAGAACTACATTTCCATATTATGATGGTGACCAGACAAGTTGTACACAACAAATAATACACCAAAAGATAAACTCAAGAAAACTGGATGACCTGGATTATTTTGATACATCAAAGAGAAGACTATGAAATCTGAAATTACAGTGGCAACATTCTTTGATTTCCAGAGCAGTCCTGCTAATATTCCTACAATTGGGCTTTATTTGGGCCCCCCTCAAGGTGCAGTTCACTATGTGCCTACCCCCAAAATGATAGGAGTTTTACAAACTTCTCAAAGACGTTCCATGCATATAGGTTTTTTCTTCCACAAAAGGCATAGGCTACCTATTGGGAAAGGGTTTCTTGTGTATTTAAACTATCATATAGATTTTTACACTTCTTACTTATGTGTCGTTGGTGAAGTTGTACATACTATCTGCATCTCAGTTTCTTCATCTGTAAAATACTGACGATAGTACTTCCATTAACTAACTCAAAAGCTTATTATATAGAGTATCCTTTGTAAATCTTAAAGTGCTATAACAATTTGAAGTCTTATTAGTCCCTTTTAAATCACCAAGTGAAACTAACATATCTTACACATTGTATTTGTAATATAACTTATTACTATATGGTAATATTAATGAATAATTAGTATTTGTGGTTTGATGATAAATTAATAAGTTGACTTTTAGTACTGGTTTATGATTTCTGAATTTGAGTAGAAAAAGTCAACATTTTTTAGACCCTTAGCAACACAGAATAATTTGAAGATTAGGGTTCAAGACTTTAATCAGACATTCCATCAATCTATTATGTGAAGAATATCCTGTCATAAATATATCTTCTTTCATTAGCTCTTATTTCTATAGGATAAGAAGTTTAGAATGGGCTTTTAGGTAGCCTGAGGAACTCAAAATAATTTTCTCTTCTTCATAAAGGGATCTTAAAAACTACTAAAACTTGAAACTACATTAGACAATATCTAGTCTAGTTTTTTTTTTATGGATGAAGAAACTGAGGCCCTAGGAAAGGATGTGACTTGATCAAAGTCAAAGTAACCTAAGTATATAAAAAGGCATTATTAGAAGATATCTCAATGTATTTGTGATCTAGCTTGTATATACAACAACAAATCCCATGCACATTTTCCCCAAGAGGGGACCCACTCTTTTAATATTTTCAATGAGTGACTATCAACTACTTGCCAAGAAAGTCCAATGTTTTCTTGACCATTTTCATACAAGTGTTAGAAATTTTTTTTAACTTAAATTAGTCCTAAAGCACCATTTCCACATGTTGCTCTTAATTCTATCATTTAGGACTAAGCAAAACAAATCCAGTCACTCTTCTTGCTGCATGCCATCAAATCATTGAAAAGATCTTTCATGTTGCTTTTAAATCTACTTTTCTTCAGATTCCATATTTTGATTTCCTTTGTTCAGCATTTAGATAGCATGAACTTAATTCCCTCCACCATTCTGATTGGCTTCTACTTTATTAGTATCCTTCTTAAAAGATGCGAACTGAACGCAATATTATAGATGTGGTCTGACTGGCTGAGTAGAGTATTAGCATTCATATCCTAAATAAAAAAATGATCTAGTTGTCTGAGTCAGTCATTTTATCATATGTTGATACATTTTCAGTACTTTTTGATGTTTGTTTCCTTACATAATTATAATTTTAGCCATCCCTTGGAAATAGAATTATTTGAAATGTTATTTGTAGAATTCTCCTGATTTACTGATGACCAAAAAAACCTAACCTCCAAAACAGAATGTAGGTAGATTCTTCCATCCTATTCTCCTCCCTCAACCCACACACTTCCCCAGTAATTAAAATGTATTTGGAAGATTTGTTTCCTAAAACTTTTAAAAGAAAATTACCTTTGGGTGAAGCACAAGCTGTGAATATATAATAACACAATCAAATAGGTGGAAAGTGAGAAATTTAATCAACCAGCAAGGGGTATTTTTTCTCAAGAAATTCAAAGCAAAGATTTTATATTCTCACCAAATTAACTGAATTCACCAGCTGTTTTGTCATTTTTAAAAAACATCCTAGAATGAAAATTTCTTATCATAGATCTCTGACATCTAGAGCAGAAATTCTAGACTCATGGCTCTTCTAGTCTTTTAAAACATTGGAGGGAGGAGTACTCGCTGCTTCATATTATCTTAAGTTTAGAATCATCATTTCTGGGAATGCCCATCAATTGGGGAATGGCTGAACAAGTTGTGGTATATGAATGTAATGGAATACTATTGTGTTATAAGAAATGATGAATAGAAAGACTTCAGAGAGACCTGGAAGGACTTATGTGAACTGATGCTGAGTGAAAGGAGCAAAACCAGAAGATCATTGTACACAGTAACAACCATAGTGCTCAAGGAATTTTTTAGTAGACTTAGCCCTTCACAGCAATGCAAGGACCTAAAACATTCCCAAAGGACTCTTGAAGCAAAATGGCATCCACATCCAGAGAAAGAACTATGGAGTATGAACCTGGAATGAAGCAGAATATTTTCTCTTGTGCTATATTTTCTTTTGTTTGGGTTTTTGTCATGGTTTCTCCCCTTCATTTTGATTCTTCTATGCAACGTGACTAATGTGAAAATGTGTTCAATAAGAATGAATGTGTAGAACCCATAAAAGATTGCATGCCATCTCGGGGAGGGAGGGAAAGGAAGGGGAGAAAATCTAAGACTTATGGAAGTGATTATAGAAAACTAAAAACAAACAAATCAATAAAAAATTAATCATTTTGAATTACTCAGTAACTGACCTTTTCAAGATTCTTGGCATATCAGAACTGACAACTCTGGATGCTTCCTTTGATGAACAATTCAGATCTGATGTGTCAAACTCATTTTAACCGACACTAAGTGTTGCCTGAACAAAATTAAAATGTAAGTCGGAAGTATTTAGCAAAATAAATGAAAGAAAATAAAATGTAGATAATGTTAATACGTGGTTTTATAGACCATTATTAAGCAGCTGGCAGCAATCGTTATTTAGTGGCCACCATTTCTGAGTTTGACAGTACTGATTTAAAGTTGAGAACACTGTCCATTTCCTTTTATCCATTAAGTAAACAAGGAACAGACTTCTGGAATTCCCACTGATTTCTCACAAATCCTTTGGTGAGTATACATCATACTCTATGCCTTGGTTGATCTTTATTTTTGGAAGATTGTTGGTCAGCATTGTTTTTGTTTTTATGTATTCTAAAAAATCTAATATGGATCAGAGACACCTTTTACAAAAGATCCATTTCCATTCCTGTTACATAAAGGAAGAACAAAAATGATACAGTTTGTTCAGTGTCAACTTGGAACAATTACTGACCTTGGAAATTCAACTCTACCATAGAAACTCAAACTTACACATTTTAAAATGTAATTTGCTTTTATGCAATTTTCTATATTGCAATTATTCTCATCTCAAAATCTTACTGAATTTTCATAGACTCAAGGAGAGCACTTCAGTCATCTCTGGCAATGACAATTAATCTTTGAAACTCTGAACATTTCTACCATTAGAAAAAGCCTTCAAATATGTTCCCCAGAAGAGCCCAGGTCTGTTTTCTGAGGGTCAGCCTTTCTAATTATGGTGAGATACACAGGAAATAGATTGGCCATTTGGTGATGATTTAATGTCTGTCCATGGCATATTATAAAGCAAATTAATAAATAAAAACAATCATCACTTTTGAGTGGCCTCTTTCTACTTTTTCAGTGGTGGTGGCAAAATGGTGGAAAATAGGGTAGAGGATCCTAAGAATCATAAATTTTAAACCATCAACAGACATAATTTGTCAGTCATCTAAATGTGAGATTCTTTCCCAATGACCAATAAGTAAACACATTGCTAGAGGAATTGAGTGGTACTGATCTTAATATTTTTATTATAAAAAAAATAACATGAGAGAACAAATTTATAGAAAAAGGTTAAGTTGAATGACAGTTTCCCTTTTGAAACACAAAAAAGAAATTGGGAGAATATATATAAACACATGATATAATACTGGAATATATCTATATAAACACATAGTAGAATAATCATACATTTTATGTATTATGTATATACACATATATAATTATCTAATATATCTTTACCTATCTATCTTTCAATTTAAGCCCCTTTATTTATCCCACACTTCTCACAACAACATTTTAAAAATCTATTTTACCAATGTTGCTATATGGCAGCAACACCTAGAACATCCTTTTTTCTAAAGAATTAAAAATACATCAATGGAGGGGTGTGTGGTGGATATGGACAGATTGTAAAATACAGTCAGTTATATACAATGAAGAAAAACAAGTAAGTGAAGTAATAAAAATTATATGACAGAAATTAAGATGGTTTGGTATTGTGATAAAAATGAGGGTTGACAGGGAGACAGTTAGAGTATTCCACTAGCATAAGATGTTGGGAGAAATTATGGAAGGTCTTCAGCATATCAGGTCAATCCTCTATGGGTACTTTTATGTGTATATGGGTGAAAAACTAGTGTATACAATGGGGAAAAGAACTGGGATATCATTGATATTGGTTTTGTATCCAGGTCTTCCCGGTTTCCAGACAAATTCTTTGCACACTATGTTATAATTATCTTGCCCATTAGTCTCTACAATAATCAGAAGAATGTGCTATTTTATTAGAATGTTATCTTACACATACTCCTCATTAGAAATCACATATTTAAAAACATTTTGGCCAAAAAAATTAAAAATGCAGATAAAGACTAAATTATTTTTCCCATTAAATCATTGTCTGTATTATATTTTCAGTAATTTTTCAGTTATGTCTGACTCTTCATGACTCTATTTGGAGTTTTCTTGGCAAAGGTACTGGAGTGGTTTGCCATTTCCTTCCCTAGTAGATTAAGGCAAACAGATGTTAAGTGACTTGATCAGGGTCAAACAGCTAGTAAGGATCTGAAGTCATACTTGAAGATTCCTAATTACAGGTCCCTATATCCCCTGCACTATCTAGCTGCCCTGATATTATATACATTGGTAACAATTAATTGGAAATTTGAGCCTTGCTATAACAGTTGCAATTTCAATCTTGCCTTGACTAATAATCTCTAGGATTTAAAATCACCATTAGTTAGAACTATCTGTACATTTATTTGAAAGAAAGAAATAGCATTTTTTATCCTTTGATGTGGCATTTTATGTTAGTGGTATTTTGCAAGGTCCATGGATCATAGAATAAAACAAATGAATTCAAATTAGGCATTTATCCATCCCAATTGACAACTAAGGGTGGAGAACAAGGCTGTTTAAAACTTTAAAATCCTATTAAGCATTGCTTAAGTGAAATCTACATATGACCGGGGAAGGCTTGTGTCATGAGCAATGAAGTATAGATAAAGTATGTACTGAATTATGATTCTGACGTACTAAAAATCACATATGAATTCAACTACATGAGAAAGTATAGAGCAAAAGTGTCAGAGCAAATAGTACTAGTGATTTCATCTTATAGAGTTTACAGCTTATGGGATCAGATATTAAGCTATTCATTAGTGTCTAAAAGTTCTAGCGACATAAAAGGGTGCATATAATTAAAAAAAAGGATACATGTTTCTAATTGATAAGCTGTAAAAGAATATTAAGTTTTAATAGAGAAGATTTACAATGGTGATCAATTCACAACATATTTCAACTTGATGATAAGAAAAAATAAACAAAAGAACTTCAGAGGTTTTACCACACACCCTGAAAAAGGCAAAAAAATGACCCCCAAAGGGAAGTCAATACAAGAGAAACTATGAAAACATGGGTGCACTAACACCCTTTTCTTGGAGCTGCGAATTGGCCCATTCTTTTAGAAGCTCCATCTACTCTGCCAATCCTAAAGACAGCTCTTGGCACACTGAAATTAGGCAAATTTTCAAATCTAGCCTTAAACACTAACTCTGTGAACCTAGGCAATTAGTTTAATTTCTATCATTTTTCTCATCTATAAAATCAATCCATAAAACTTTATTCCATGCCTACTGTGTCCCAGGCATTATGCTAAGTTCTGGGGATGATGGGGACATCATAAAATATCTATCTATATTAAACAGGGATGAATATAGCCATGCTATATGCTGCCAATCATGACTGTAGTGAGGATAAAATTAGATCATATTTGTAAGGTATTTTGCAAACTGTGAAACAATATGTAAATGCTACTGATTATTATCTATTACTGTCCATTATTTTCCCATTGAAATAGCAATTTAGAATAATTCAAGAAAGTGATTAAACATTCTATAATAGAGGTAGAGACATGATGGGAGATTAGATGCAACCCAGCTGACCTCTCTCCTCTCCAAACAACCTTAAAATAACACCTCAATTCAAATTTTGGTTTAGTGGTAACAACAAAAGATTAGGATGTCAATTTTCTGAACTAAGAAAATTTGAGGTCAGCTGAAGTTTGTGACACTAGGGTAGAAGGCTTTCTGGAACCCACACAGACAGCAACAGCAGCTGCAGCACTTTGAGAAACACTTAGCCCAGAGACAGAATCCAGGGAGTTGGACAATAGGTCGGAAAGAGGTTACAGGGGACCCTTTGCTGGCACTGGGTACTGCTGGGCCTGAATAGCAAGTTTCTTGTCCATCTACAATTCTGAGTAACAGTTCCAGTTTGGAGAGGAGAACTGAGGATCCATTACAAGGGAGTAGGGATCCTAGTAGATGTTACAAGGCTGCAGGGGACCAGGGGTCCTTCCTCACTAAAAACCAGAACATTAACCAGGAAGGCAGTGACTACACCTCTCCAAAGATCTAACCAAATTGGAAGCAATTAAAATTTTAGATGTCCAGTACTAGCTCAGAAAACAGCTGCAAGAAAAAGCCTGAAGCATGGATAGTGCCTTGCCACACTAGTGAGTAGAGCTGCACTTTCACAAAAAGTTGAAAGTCAAGTTATAGGATGGAATAAGGAACAAAAAACAACAAAAAGGAATTTTACCACAAAACTACTATAAGACAACATTGTGAAAACAGCTACAAACAAAATCTCAGAGAAAAATTCTAACTAGACTCAAGTCCAACAAGAATTCCTGGAAGATTTAAAGAAAACTTAAGAGGGGCAGAGAAAAAAAAATCAGGAAAACAAGTTAGACTAATGTAAGAAAAGTATGTAAAGAGAATTAACAGCTTGGTAAATAGTGAAAAAAATAACAGGAAATAAAACAAAACAAGACAAAACAGAATTGACCTAATAGTGCTTCTCTGAAGAAAAAGATTTCCTAAAAAGCAGAATATGCCAAATGAAAAAAACATGTACAAGTTCTCACTTTAAAAAAAATGAATAATTGCTTAAAATTAGAATTGGGCAACTACATCAAGAAACAATAAAACAAAGTCATAAGAAAGGGGAAAAAACCAGAATAAAATGTGAAATATCTCACTTGAAAAACAGCTGACCTGGAAAATAGATGGAATAGAGATTAAGAATCATTGGACTACCTGAAAGCCATGATAAAAGAAAAATTCTCAACATCAATTTTTAAAAATAATATTTTATTTCCCCCCCAGTTATATGTAAAGGCGATTTTTTACACTCATTTAAGAAAACTTTGGAGTTCAAAATTTTCTCCCTCCCCCATTAATCTCTCCAGTCTCTGAGATGGTAGGCAATTTGATATAGGTTATACTTGTTAAATCATACAAAACACAATACAAAATTGTGTTGCGAAAGACATAGCCTCAAAGGAAAACACACACACATACACACACACACACACGCAGAATACAGAAAGCAAAAAATAATATCTTTTGATCTGTGTTCAGACTTTATCAGTTGTTTCTTTGAAATTGGGTAGCACTTTTTAACATGAGTCCTTTGGAACTGTTTTGAATCATGCATTGCTGAGAATTGCTGAGTCATTCACAGTTAATTATTGTATAGTACTTCTATTACTATGTACAATGTTCTCCTCGTTCTGCTCACTTCAATTTGTATCAGTTCATGGAAGTCTTTTGAGCTTTTCCTGAAATCAACCTGCTAATCACTTTGCATAGCACAGTAATATTCTGTTACAATCATATACCACATCTTGTTCAACCATTACAAAAAAACTGCTATAAATATTTCTGTACAAATAGGTCCCTTCCCCTTCTCCTGCCACCACTTTTTTTTTTTTAAATGTCTGGGATACAGACTTAGTAGTGGTGCTAGAGATGCACAGTTTTATAGCTCTTTGAGCAAAGTTCCAAATTACTCTCCATAATTGTTGGATTCATTCACAATTACAGCAATAGTGCATTTCATCTAAAAAAAATATTATATATATATATATACACATATATATATATATATAATGTATGTATAAGAATTGATGTATATACTTTCTAAAGGCTTTCCCAGTTCTATTATTTTATGATTCTGTGATCCATGATGTTCTATTTAGACCAGAGTTCAGCACATTATTGCCTGGGGTCTAAATATGGTCTGTTGCTTCGTTGTATATAGTCTGACCCAAACTACAGATGTTTATTTTGAATTATAAAATAAAGTTTTATTTATTTAATAATACAAAAATCCATTTCAGCTTCTCTGCCATAAAAAGAGCCTGAATGCTGTTGTCCTTCAGGTTGTACTTTGCAAACCCACATCTAGATAGATCTGGTGATATAGCCGTGAAATACAGACTGAGATTTTTTTTTTTGGTTTGTTTATTTCAGACATCTCACCTGCCAAACTCCCCAGATCATTAGAATATTTCAACTGACAATAACAGACAGTTTCTTAATGGCAAAGCAATCACTAATTGTAAGTGAGGTAGCTAAACTCTTCCTTCATCCCACAGCAATCTTTCTCTTCTCCAAATATTTATAGGATTTGCCTTTATAATATAATCTACAAGATTATGTGTATAATTCACCAAAAGCCAAAGGGCAGGAGTTTAAAGGTCTAATTAGCTCATGTGTAAAATTAGAGATTGTACCAAATAGATATTTAAGTCATTTCTAGTTTAACATAATGTCCATCAAAGAATCTAAGATTAAAAGGAATTATGATTCGCAAGAACAGTAGAATTGACAACAAGTATTTATTAAATTTTCACTATGTGTCAGGCAATGTTTTAAGTACTGGGAAAACACCACCCCTATCCTCAAAGAGCTCATAATCTTGTGAATGAGATGATATGCAAAACAGAATAAAACAAAACCAAAGAATTATGGTGACTATGTAGTCCAATCTATATCTGAAAATTTCAACTCCCTTACAATTTTTAATATGTACAAGTGGCTGTCCATTTTTCAACTATAGATTTCCGCCTAGAGGAAACCCACTATTCTCTGTAGTAGTCTGTTCCATCTTTGGATAAGTCCAAGTGGTAGGAAATTTGTTTTGTTTTGCTTTGTTTTTCTCTACATCAAACATAAGCAAACTTAAGCAAACTTCAACTTCCACCTAAATAGAAGTTCCTCATTCTTCTTTCTGGGGCTAAGTATAACCAGTCTAATAAAGATCCTTCCAATCAGATAGATCTTCAACTAATTTCAATAAATTGTCATGTCTCTCTCCAAATCTTTTTGTCTTGAGTTTAAACGTTCCAAGTTCCTACTACTTATTTTCATACAATATCAATAAGACCCTTTCCTATTCTGGCTGCCCTCTTCCAAACCAGGAAGGTCACAGATCTGTGATTTAACTGCTTTGACAACATCTGATGCCCTCTATTCAATTTGAGGCATCTCATTTTACAAAGAAAATTTGATAAACAGAAGAACCTTAAGAATAAAACAAGCAGTATGGAAAGGGAACTTTGAGTTCATCTTATACTGTGTTCAGTAAAAGAATTTGGAATGTTTAGACTTGTCAAAGAAAGACTTTATTTCATCAAGTTCAAAGACTTGTTCCTCTCTTAGATTGATGTTTAGAAGTTGTTAAGTGGCAGATTTTGGCTTGATATAATAGAAATACAATAACCAAAACTTGCCAACATTAGAGCTATCTAAAAGTGGAATGGACTGCCTTACTCACTACTCCTTTATCTCTCACTTGAGATTTTCAAACAATGCATGAGAGAGCACTTTCTGCATATGTCATAGGGAGAATTTTGTAGAAGTGCTGGTTGAACTATGTGGCTACTGAGATACCTTCCAAATCCGAGCTCAAAAAACTCTAAAGTCAAATCTTGAACCCATCTTGAATTTTTCTGCAGTGCCCCAGTTACCTGCCATTTCTAAATGCCCCGTAGCTATTTATGGGAACCCAATATATGGATATCCCAATATGATGCCCAATCCCAAATAGCGTCCAAAAGCTCTGTCAATGACTCCTTTTAAATGTATGCAGAAACAGTTACTCGACACCTCATTCCTTATAAGAACCTAATGAGAGTCTAAAAGTGTCTCAAATGTCTAAAAATGGTTTGATATTTTTTTCCTTCTTAAGAAAAAGCACAATGTGAAATTCAGGGCATTATAATTGCTAATATCACTATTTTTAAAAGTGATTGTTAATCAGCATTCACAAAATGCCTACAGTGTATTAAGAAGTGCAGGGAGTCTAGATGTAGTCTCTACTCTGTGGGCTTTTAGTCGATTAGGCGAACATCATGATTCCTTTCTGCCTGTCAGAGCACAGGAGTTTGTGGATGCTAATGTGTCTGTGAAATGCAGCATATGCTGTATTCCATAAGTTAAACCACCACTGTCACATTAAGTTCTGAGGGGAAGAAATAAAAATCACATGTTAAAATTGTCTTATATTTGTCATTGAGTGCTCTCAGAAAAAAAAAAAAATGAATGATATAGTAAACTGGCTTAAACCAGTCTTGTTCAAGAGGATTGGCTTCAGATTTAGAAACCACAATTTAGGAAGGATATTGACAATACAGAGTATGTGGAGAAGAAATTGATCAGTGTGGTGAAAGGATCAGTCAGAAGAACTAGGGATTTTTAGTCTTGAGAAGATAAGACTTTTGGGGAATTGATCATAAAAACTACTTTCAAGACTTTGAAGCAATATTATAGGGAAAATGGCATAATATTTATTTTTCTTGTCCTCCAGAGATGAGGACCAGGCCAATGGGGGGAAACTGCAATGTAATCAATCCAGGCTTTTTGGAAATGTTGAATGAGTTGCTTCAGAGTAGGGTTTAAGACCCTCCAACAGTCTAGCTACAATCTACTTTTCTAACTTTATCTGACATTGCTCCTTGTCATATTCCCTATGAATCATCCAAACTAGAATGTAACATGCCATCTTCCATGTTCATGCATTCATCAGGTCATATTTCATATCCACAAAATACTCTGGTTACTTCTCTGTTTTTCAGAATTCTTACATTCCATCAATGTATGTTGTTCTTTTTTTTGGTTATGCATCCAGTTGAAAAAGTGTCCCCTTTTCTCAAATATTTCTAGAGAATGTTATCAGTATCACTACCTTACTCACATTACTCCTTACATTATTTTGTATCTACCTTTGAACATACTGTACATGTTTCCTAACCTATACCTTAAAATGCAATGTGAACTCCTTGAGGACATGGACTTTGTAATTTTATATTTGCACTATTTATATGAAGATCAGTATCTGCACACAGCATAAACTTATTGATCTGATAAATATAGACATCACTGGAGGTCTTTAAGTCAATGTTAGATTACCATTTTTAAGAGATATCTTAGAGTGTATTCCTATACAGGAAGGTTGATACAAGCTGCCTCCAAAGTCTCTTTTTACCCCCTGAGATTCAATAGATCAGTAGTCTAGGTAACCTGGAATAAAAGGAGATTTCATTTTCAATTAATACTACACTGCTACTGTCAAAGTGACAGATCCCACTAGTACTTCTATATATTACAAAGTACTTCTATAACTGCAAAGTCAAAGGCTAAATTCTTGCCTTAATTCTTCCAGTGGCTCAAATTGGAAAAACTCAATATCACTGTGAGATCAGCATTTCTTCTGCATGTGTCACCTTGTAGAATATAATCTCTCAGGGGAAAAAAAATAATCACACTCCTGTCAATTTCTGGACAGCCTGTTTAGGAATTTTACTGATGTAGTTGAAACTGAACTGAGCTACTACAACTCTCATGGATGGAAGGGAAATTTCCAACCAGCAGGAGCATATACAGGACACCATTTCTACCCATCCACACTGTTCTAATAGCCCTCTATCCCCACACGTGAGAGGGTAATCAAAGAAATGTAAATTAATTCTGTAGGATTACATAAATAATTGGTCTTAAAAGGTGTCAATATCATTTAACAGTATTGGTAGCATGCTGAGTAATATAAAATGATGTACAATTTTTTGTTTAGAAGGGGTTTCATGTTTTAGGGTAAGATGATATATCACACATATGTATGTATATATGCATACATACTCAGACACACAGATTCACACAGACACACACATATATATAATACATGTGATTAACTAAAAATTATTACATTCATTTTTTCCAATCTCACATTGTTCTTAACATTGAATATGACTCTATTACTCTAGATAAAAAGACCTAATTCATTTTTATTGTCCCTTTTCATGCAACTTCAATGATCATAAAAACATTTCAGAAGCTTAACTTTAAATTTTAAAATTCTTTTCCAGGAATTTAATAATGTAATGTATTGTGAATAATGCTTATTATGATAGGATACCCATATGATACTATGTGATAGATATGTAATGTCTATCACATTATATTATAATTTTTCATTAAGACATCCTATCACAAAATATAAAGCATATTATATCAATTATCAAATAATATCATAAAATATCATAGATTTTGGTCTTTCTGTTTACTTTAGAATTTTCATTCACACACACATATATATGCATATACATACTATATAGCATGGAAGCATTTATAATTAATGTGCTATTATTTTGTGAAATCATGTCTGCTATTATATATGTATATATATATATGTTATAGCAATCATGATATATCATACTGTAACTTTGAGTGTTTCTATGTATTTTAGAATTTTCATCATAATGTATTCAAATGCCCTCAACCTGGCATATAATATAGAGTAGTTTTTATTTTCTGGTCATTTTGCAACCTGTGTAAATGAGTAAAAACATGCAAAAATATTTACTAAGGGAGAGGCCTTATTTGACAATGTTTAGATTTGAGATTGATGAAAATTAATGTCATACAGAATATTACAAAAGCAGAATCTTAACTCAGGTCTTACTGATTCTGAAACCAGTTTTTTTATTTGATAAACCACTCTTCCCCTTTTAATTGTAACTCTTTTAGGGGGAGGTGCAAAACTATCTTAAAAAACCTACTATCTAAAGGGGAGGGATCACATTAAACATCATTTCTGTTCTAAAAAATTAGTAGCTAAAAGTTTAAACAATAGAGAAAATATTAGAAGGCATATCACTCAGAAAGCTCAATGGAAATAGTTAAATGAAGAAAATAATATGGGAAATCTATAGTAAATGAAAAAAAGAAAGTTAAAATGTAACCTCAGGTAGGTTTAAGGAGAATAATATAGTTAATTTCGACAAAAATAATTCCAACAAAGCCTTTCCATAAATGACCCACATGCTAAAGTTACCTTCACTTTGCTTTCTTTGGGTAAAGAATATATATATATATATCCCTGTATAGTGTCCTGAAAATTGATGTCACATAGTTCCATGATTTAATCAAATAAATTGTCTAAATAGAGACATTACCTTTCCCTAAACCAAATCGTGCCCAAATGCATTATATAATATTGTATTAATAATGCATTTTTCATTTTACTATAATCAAGTGCCTCTGATTGTAAAAAATCTTTCCCACCCATTAATGGCCTGGGAAGATTTGTAAGAAGGCCCACACCTTTTGTTAATGAGGCATTGGTTCTCAGGGATTTTGATGTCCTCTGACTCTGAAAAATGTGTAAGTACTCTCAGGTGAGGTTGTACTTTGAGGCTTACTCTTTGGAAGTATTTGTTTGCCCAGACTAGACTCTGGGCAGCCACTAAGGAGCCCTTTAGCTTTGAAAACCCAAATTTTGGTCCTTCTCTCTCTGGTAGCTATGTATGTATGTAATGGTCAGGCAGTTGGATCTGTCTGTTGATTTACGATGTGTGTATTGCTTATGGCAAACAGTTGAAAGCCATGGGTATTGATCTTGATTTCTCTGTATTTTCTCTGAAGTTCAGGGTGCTGACTTTTCCCCTGAACTAATGAATGATACATGTACTTGATTAAAGTGGTTGTTGATCCCTAGAAAGTTGCCTTCCCTTTTAGAAATGCCAATCTAAGAGCCTGTGATAGCAGACCCTCCTGTGTATGTTAGGGTGCATTTTGTTATATATAAGCATATAGTTACAAATCCTTAAAAACTGTTCAGATCTGGAGGATCATTAGGATACTCATCAGTGTTCAGAGCAAATTGTCTCATATTATTGTTATATTATTAGGTACTTGGTGTTGTGTTGTTCCACGTAGACATAGAGGTGAAAGCCATCAGAGAAGGCATCATCCAAAACCTTACTTTTATAAAAAACTCATTTTGATCAAATGAGGTAATATTAATAATTGCCAAGTGCACAGCATAATGCTTGTCACATAGTAGGTGTTAAATTTAAATGAGTATTATATAAATGCTAGTTATTATTACTATTTTAATTCTTACAGATGAAGAAACAAGACTAGAGGTTAAGTGAATAATCCAAGACAACTCTGATGGCAGAATCAAGATCTGAACCTATGTCCTCTATCTCCACGTCCTTTCATCACATCACACTACCTCTTAAGAATTAACTTCCAGTCAGAGGAGCCAAGATGGTGGAGTAGAAAGATTCACACATGCTAGCTCCTAACCCACAGCCCATAAAATGCCTGTAAAGAAGAACTCCCAACAAATTCTGGAGCAGCAGAAGCCACACAGCAATGGAGTGGAGGAGATTTCTGTTCCAGAGAGACCTGAAAAACCATCACCAAAGGTCTGTGGCACACGGGACCTGGAGCAGAGCCCAACCCTGCCTTGACCATGTGGCACCGAGAGAAGCAGATCTGAGCAGGCTTCAGGGACAGAATCTCCAGCAGCCATGTAGGTCCCACCACCCAAAGGCTCTAAAGGTCACTGAGAGAGAGTCTTTTTGGCTGGCTGAGAGGGGAGCAGGGTGTCTCCATAACTCAGGCCCCCTCGGGAGGCAGCAGCAGATGGGAGCTCCCAAAGCAGACAGGAGCTTGGATCCATTGTTGAAGGTCTCTGTATAAACCCCCTGAGGGAACTGAGCCCCTGTGAGGCGACCCTGCCCGCTACTTGAGCAGCTGAATTTAATCTCATACTGAATAGCAGCCCCACCCCCTCTGAAAGCCCTGAGGCTGGGAATCAGCATTTGAATCTCAGACCCCAAGCACTATCTGGGTGGAACTGGAGGTGAGGTGGGTGTGGAAAGGAATCTCAGAAGTCAAGTAACTGGCTGGGAAAATGCCCAGAAAAGGGGAAAAAAAAATAAGACCATAGAAGGTAACTTTCTTGGTGAACAGATATCTCCTCCCATCCTTTCAGATGAGGAAGAACAATGCTTACCATCAGGGAAAGACATAGAAGTAAAGACTTCTGTGTCCCAAACATCCAAAATAAATATTCAATGGGCTAAGGACATAGAAGAGCTCAAAAAGGATTTTGAAAATCAAGTTAGACAGGTGGAGGAAAAACTGGGAAGAAAAATGAGAGAGATGCAAGAAAAGGATGAAAAGCAGGTTAATACCTTGCTAAAGGAGACCCAAAAGAATGCTGAAGAAAATAATACCTAGAAAAATAGACTAACTCAATTGGCAAAAAAGGTTCAAAAAGCCAATGAGGAGAAGAATGCTTTCAAAAGCAGAATTAGACAAATGGAAAAGAAGGTTCAAAAGCTCACTGAAGATAATAGTTCTTTAAAAATTAGAACAGAACAGATGGAGGCTAATGACTTTATGAGAAATCAAGAAATCACAAAACAAAACCAAAGGAATGAAAAAAATGGAAGAGAATGTGAAATATCTCATTGGAAAAACAACTGACCTGGAAAATAGATCCAGGAGAGACAATTTAAAAATTATGGGACTACCTGATAGCCATGATCAGAAAAAAGAGCCTAGACATCATTTTTCATGAAATTATCAAGGAAAACTGCCCTGACATTCTAGAACCAGAGGGCAAAATAGGTATTCAAGGAATCCACCAATCACCACCTGAAAGAGATCCAAAAAGAGAAACTCCTAGGAACATTGTGGCCAAATTCCAGAGTTCCCAGGTAAAGGAGAAAATATTGCAAGCATCTGGAAAGAAACAATTCAAGTACTGTGGAAATACAATCAGAATAACTCAAGATCTAACAGCTTCTATATTAAGGGATCAAAAGGTGTGGCATATGATATTCCAGAAGTCAAAGGAACTAGAACTAAAACCAAGAATCACCTACCCAGCAAAACTGAGTATTATATTTCAGGGGAAGAAAAATATGGTCTTTCAATGAAATAGAGGACTTTCAAGCATTCTTGATGAAAAGACCAGAGCTGAAAAGAAAATTTGACTTTCAAACATAAGAATGAAAAGAAGCATGAAAAGGTAAACAGCAAAGAGAAGTCATAAGGGACTTACTAAAGTTGAACTGTTTACATTCCTACATGGAAAGACAATATTTGTAAGTCTTGAAACTTTTCTGTATCTGAGTAGTTGGTGGGATTACACACACACACGCACGTGCACGTATGCACACACAGAGACAGAGAGCACAGAGTGAATTGGCAATGGGAGGAGGGAGCAATCTGAAATCGGCACTCTTGCGGAGGGACAGGATCAAAAGAGAGAATAGAAGCAATGGGGGGAAGGATAGGATGGAGGGAAATATAGTCTTACACAACACGACTATTATTGAAGTCATTTGCAAAATACACAGATATGGCCTATATTGAATTGCCTGCCTTCCCAAATGGAATGGGTGGGGAAGAAGGGTTGGGGAGAAGTTGGAACTCAAAGTTTTAGGAAAAACTATTGAGTATTGTTCTTGCTTCTAGGAAATAAGAAATACAGGCAATAGGGAATAGAAAGTTACCTGGCCCTACAGGACATAAGAGAAGATGGGGACAAAGGAAAGGAAGGATGATAGAAGAGAGGGCAGATTGGTGACAGGGGAAATTAGAATGCTTGGTGTATTGGGATGGGGGGAGGGAACAAATGGGGAGAAAATTTGGAGCCTAAAATTTTGTGAAAATGAATGTAAAAAGTTAAATAAATAAATTTAAATAAAAAAAAAATTAAGTTCCATCAAATCCGAGGTCGACTTCAAGGTACATGCGGCTCTCTGTTATATTTCATAAATTAAAGAACTGATGCCCAGAAGCATGAAATACTTGTTCAAAGTTCCATTATGACAAAGAAACAGCCAATATTCAGACACAAGGTTTCTATGAAAGATATTCCTGTAATTTTGCCAACAACAGAAAATTATCCCTTTTATGAAGTCATATTTATGTTTCTGTCATTGCTCTGACAATGTTTATTTGTCTACACACACATCTGAAGGAAATGAAACAAATGTTTCAAATTTTACTTCTGCATGACCTTGGGCAAATTATTCTCTCTCTCTGGGCCTTCATTTTCTCATTCATCGAGACTGAATTGGATTGATAAACTGATGATTCCCTCCACTTTTATACGTTATTACCCCCTTTAAGACTGAAGAATTGTACAGTTGTGAAACACAATTCCTCTCCTTTCTCACTGTATTTCCCTAGATTTCTGCATATTCTGCCAAAAATCACTCATCACTGTTGATATATCTGTTAATAATTTACTTTTTAAAAGATACTGCATCAGGCACCACTGCATCATTGTGGGGATATATATGGACACACATACACATACATATGGAATATCATAATGATACATATATGTCCATATATGTATTGTAAATTATATATAATATGTATATATATGTATGAATATACTTACATGCATATACATATAAAAACATGTGTGTACACATCATTATCTTCACAGAGCTGACCACACATTTGTGAAGTCTTTACCATGTGCCAGGTTGAGCAGTGGATAGAGTGCTGGAACTGAAGTCATAAAGACTCATCTTCCTGAGTTCAAATCTAGCCTCAAACACTTACTAGCTATGTAACCCTGGGCAAATCATTTAAACCTCTTTGTCTCACCTGGAGAAGAAAATGTCAAACTACTCTAGTATCTTTGACAAGAAAACACCAGATGGAGTCACAAAGAGTCATACACAACTGAAACGACTGAGCAACAAAAACATATGCCAGATATTATAGCCACCGTTCTGAAGGATCTTACATTTTAATGGAGGAGAAGGTATGTATGTTACTGGTAAAGATAAGACACATCTAGAATGTGTGATCTTAAGCTTAGACAAGAAGTTCCAGAAGCTGGGGGTAGAGTAGGGGTGGCCTCCTACAAAAATTGTCATTTGAGCTAAATTTCAAAGGAAGTCAGTAATCTTAAGGGGTTAAGGTTAGAAGAGAAAACATTCCAAGGATGACAAAAAGCATTAGAAAGACATGGAAAAGGGAGTTTGAGGACTGTGTATGAGAAATAGTAAATAAGACATTATGAGTGGCTTACTAATGGGATGCCAGGCAAGGGAGGTTCTTAGGATACAAAGGTAGAGCTAATATGAATCAACGTTCTTGAGCAGATGGTTAATATGATCAGATTGTGCTGTAGGAAAACTAGCAGCTGTGTGAAGAGAATGGATCAGAGGAGGGCAAGGTGACTTGAGACAAGGAAACATGTTTAAAACAAGGGAATGAAAGTGTCCAGGGGAGATGTGACGAAGTCCTGCACTAGGGTGGTGACTATTTGAGTGGAGGGAAAGGGCTCTATATGAGAAATGATATGAGTGAGAAAGGAGAATATTTGGCAAATGTTCAAATATGTAGAATTAATTTGAGTTTGGAGTCAGTGGTGACACTGAGAGTAAATGGTCACAAAGCATGTTGTTCTAGAAAAGAGATAAAATGATAGTTCTCACATTATCATGGCTTCCAAAGTAGACAAATTCAATGCCAAACTTCCAGGAAATTGCTGTTCATTGAAAGGAAGCAAAGAATTTTCATGGGTGGAGAGAGGTTTTCAGAAGAAGAAATCAAAACTATCTATATTTGTATAAAATTTTCTAAATCCCTATTGCATAGAGAAATACAAATTAAAACAACTCTGTGGTACTACCTAAGAGTTATCCAAAATTTCAGATGCTTAAGGGGATGAGGGAAAATATGTTAATAAACTGTTAGTGGAGTTGTAAACTGGTTCAACCAGTACGAAAAAGAATTCAAAACTATGTCCAAAGGGCTATGAAGATGTGCTTATGCTTTTCCCCAATAATAACCATTATTAAATCTGTATACCAAAGGGATTTTTTAAAAAAGAAAAGGACCTATGTGTGCAAAAATATTTAGCACAGTTCTTTTTGTGGTGGCAAAGGTTTGGAAATTGAGGTGATACTCATCATTTGGGGAATGGTGAACAAGATGTGGCATATGATTGTGATGGAGTACTATTGTGCTGGAAGAAACATGACTAGACTTTTACAAATTGATGCAAAATGAAGTGAGAAGAACTAGGAAATCATTTCCCCCAGTAACAACAAAGTTGTATTTATCATCAATTGTGAAAGACATGATCCAAGATTATCCCAAGGGACTAATAATGAAAAAAATGCTATTTACCTCTAGTGAGAGACATGATGAATTCTGATTGCAATTTTCTCCCCTTTATGTTTTTTCTTCTTTTTTTTTTGCAACACAGCTAATATGGAAATATGTTTTACATGATTTAATGTGTAATTGATTTCACATTGCTTGTTCTCTCAGTAGATGTGGTAAGAGTAAGTGGGAGGGAGAGAATTTAGAACTCAAAATTTAAAAAGAAAAGAACATTAAATTTTTTTAAAAAATACATTTAGAAATATTTATATATAAAGTCTTTGAATTAGTTTCTAAGAATAGCTGACTGATGTCAGGAAAGAAAATTTAATGCCTGAAATTCAACTTAAACCTACTAAAAATAAATAATAAACTGAAAAAAAAATATGGAATTGCTAATATAGTCAGGTTTTTGTCATCAGTCATCAAATCAGTCATCAAAAACATCAAAAAAATTTCTACCATGTGGTGACACATAAAAATGGTGGCACAGTAGAAGAATTCTAGACATAATAGATTTCAGCATACTGGAAGGAACATTGTTTTATAATCAGAAAAGTCTGTGTTTGGATCTCTCCTCTCAAACTCTGAGCCTCAGTTTCATCATCTGTAAAATGGGGATACTATCACCTGAAAATGGAATGACCTAATGTATGCACAGCATTTTGCCAACCTTAAAGCACAGCATACATATAAGCTATTGTTATGCATTGCTTTTGAGTTGTCTTTCATGTTATCTTGATAATCATACCAATCCTGTGAAAGAATCAGTATAAGTATTATTCTATTGGGAAGGTGTGCATACTGAATCTCAAAGATTCTCAGTTATTAGCCCAAGGTCACACACAAACTAGTAAATGTCAGAGCCAGAGCTTGAATTCAAGAAGTACCAGAAAGTCAGTGACTCCATTTTCTTCTTTGATACATCTTTTCCCGTTTTATATGGATATTCCATCACTTCACCGTGGCCTGAAATCTCTGATTTTGCTTTTATCTAAATGGCACTAAGGTGATGTTGTACACAACTTAGCTTCAAGTTGTGGCTTATGGAAATGCTATAGTTTGTTTTTTCTTTTTTCTTGTTTTCTATGTGAAAAGGAAAAGGCACTATCCAGAAAAGGGTCCCTAAGATGACTAAGGAGGTTTTGTAATTTCAGATCTGGATATATTCAGGTATAACATGACTCATCTGATAAGTGATTACTACAAATAGAAGAGGTTGTCTAGATGGAAGTACATAGGGAGAGATCCAGTTACAAAAGTAGAAGATACCAGGTCAAAGATGACAAGATACTTAGGTTAGTCCCAAGGATGCCAAGTTCAGCATTCTTTCCAATGTGTCATGCGGCCTCTTCTAACCCAATCTCCCCATTTTATAGATGAGGGTAAGGAAATGTTCATATACTCTGCCTAGAGTTAGAAATCAGAGCCAGTACACTGAGCCCAATTCATCATCCCTGGACAATGCATGACTGAGGGCAAAGGTTCAGGTATAAGAAACGAAGACTTTAATGCAAGGGTTTCTTAATCTTTTACTTTTTTTAAATGTCATGGATACATGAAGCCAATAGACCCTTTTGCAGAAAAAAAATCTTTTAGATACACAAAACAAGATATATAGGCTTATAAACGCAATCATTTATATTGCAATAATTATTGAAATATTTTAAATCTTCACAAAACCCAGGTTAATAATAATAGCTAGCATTTATATAGTGCTTTAAAATTTATAAAGTGCTTTACATATATCAATCCTGATAACAGCCTCATGGGATAGTTACTACTAATATGTCAATTTTACAGATGAAGAAACTGAGGCACAGAGAGGCTTAAGTGCCTCAGGGTCATACAGTTGTTAAATATCTACTCCAGGATTGGAAATTTCTTTGTGGGGTTTTTGTTTTGTGTTTTTGTTCCAAGGCTTATTTTCTGTGCTTTGTATAATCTAGAACTTCTCTAAAGGTTACAATAGCTATTTAATTAATTTTATTTTTCTGATATAGCTACCCTAGTTCTTTCTTTTGAATATCCTTGGGATCTGACCTTGATTATATTTAGGGACTATTGAAGAGCACTTGTACCTTGGGGTCTTTTAGTGCATTTCCCTGACCCTATAAAGAACTATAATTCTCCCATTTTTTGAAGACCTAGGAGATTCATAACCTCTCTTAGCAACTCATTCTGTTGTAACTTAGATGAAGACTCGAGTCAGAGAAAAGCTTTCCTAAGTGATTTATGGTCATTCATGATAATCTCATGGGCACAAAATTTATTTCTTCAAGTTTTAATTTAATTTGCTAAAATATTATTTATGGCAGTCATTGAAGGGAGTTGTTATTTGAGAACATGTGATTTGTCATTTATATTTGCCAGTGCTTTGTTGATATAAAAATATTATTCATATTTCATAATTTCATGACCTATGCCTAACATAATTAAATTTTAATCTTAATTATACTATTTGAGGAATTATGATGCAGAAAGGACTTGACATGAAGTCCAAGATAAATGAGAATATTTTTGGACCTTTATTTCTTTCAGTGCATTTTGAATTATCTGATGATACTAGTTTAGATTCTTACATTTATAAACTTTTATATATTACTTCAAAATAAAGATTCCAAATGGGGAAGGCATTTAGGCAGGGCTGCTCACCTCCTTTAATATCTAAGGAATTATAAGAAGTCTATATATAATGTTATGCTCAGCACAACACAGTAAATTTCTCTGACAGCAGGAAAAAAAAGAAAATGAATACATAGATTCATCAAATGTTAGAGGTTGACAGGATGTTAGAGATCATTTATGTTAACTCCCTTAGACAATAGGAGGAAACTGAGGCTTAAAGTGCATAAGTGACTTGGATATGGGGACATGTACAAGTATAGTCTTGAGACTATAAAATGTATAGAGGTAGGAGTACTGGGTTGGAGTGAGGACCTAGATTTGAATCCTGATTTTTCTGCTTACTGTGTGACCTTGAGTGTTATTTGTATACATAACCTCTCTGACTCTCAGTTTTTATATCTGTAAAATGGAGATGCTGAACTGAATAATCTCTAAAGTCCCTTCCAATTGTAAATCTATAACTCCATAATTTATTGATCTCTTGACACCCAGGTGAGCACCTTCTCTAATATAACACAATGTATTAATTTGATGTATCTACAAGTTGTCAGGTAGGATAATGATTATGACAATGTAAATTAAAAAATAAAAATTGCATACTCTGTGATAATATGATTAACCTTGGCCCCAAAGGAAAGATATGCAAATTTCCCTTTTGCCTTTTTCTTTGGAGAAATTGGAGACTCTGTTTAAAATTTTCCATATCCTTACCTAATGTGCTGGGTAGCTTTTTTCCCCCTGAAGTTTCTTCCTCTCTATATATGTCTCAGGATCTGTGTAGCTCTGTATCTGGGCAAATTTCTCCATCACCTCTCTTTTATTATTTGTTGTGAGGGACAGCTTTCTGGGTGGTGGAGGTGGGATAGATGCATTGGGAAATAAAGGTGATAGAAATACAAAAGTTATCAATACAAAAAAGCAAATCTTTTGTTGAGTCTATAAAGACATGGTAGAGAGATAGAAGACATCTTAAAGGTGATTTTAAGACAGTAAAATGATAGAGTTTTAGAGATGGAAAGGATCTCTGAGATCTTCTAGGTGATTACCATAAAATCTATATTTTCAACCCTAAACTCTTTCTAGTTTTGCAGTTAGCTTACTAGAGGTATTTTCCTGAATGTCTTATTGGCAAAATGGACAAAACGTAATTCATTATCTTCTCCACTAAACTTGTCCTATTACTGTCAAGGCAGTATCTACCTATGATCCTCCCTCCCAGTCCCCAAAGTTTATATCCTCAGAAACATCCTTGTTTCTTTTCTATACTGGCCCATATCTTAGTCCATATCCAAGCAGTTGTTAAATCTTGTCACTTTCCCTTCTGTACGCTCACATATCTATGCCTCTAGTTCAGGACCTTATTACCTCTCATATGGACAATTGTAATAACTTCATGATTATTTTTCCTGCCTTCATTCTCTTCCTTCCCTGGAAGGTTTCAAACAGTGCCTGAAATTATCTGTCACTGTCAAACCTTTAGTAGCTTTTCATTATCTGAATCACAAAAAAAAAAAAAAAAATCAGGTTTTTTTTAAAGGTTTTAAATAATATGGTCTGTAGTGAATTTTCTTGGCTTATATCATGCTATTCCTCTTTATGCATTCTTGATTCCAACCAGACATGAGTAATAACTCAACAGCCTATATCTTGAGTCCATGCAATCATACAAGGTGGTCTTCATACCTTCATACATTTACTTAGAGCCTACCATGCTCCCCACGTTGTGATAAACACTGGAAATACAAAAAGGCACAAAAGACAGTCCCTGTCAAAGAGTTCGCAGTCTAATGGGGAGATAAAATGCAAGCAAACATACAAAGTAAGCTATAAATGGAATAAATAGGAAATGATTAACAAAGGGAAGACATTATTACAAGGGTTTAGGAAAAACTCTCTCTGAAAGACAGGATTTTAGTTGTGACCTAGTGAAGCTTGGGAAGAATGTACTTCCTCCTCACCTCTACTTCTTAGAATTCTTAGCTTTAAGCCTCAATTCAGTTACTACCTTCCCTCTGATACCTTCCCTAATCTTTCCAGATAATAAGATTCTTGTCATCCTCATGTTAACTTATTTCTATTAATTTACGTTCATGGTGAAATCTTCCATCTCCTCAATTTACTCCCAGTAGAATATAATACCTTTGAGGGTGGGCATTCTTTTCCCTGAAGAATGGAAAATTCTTCCATTCTAGCACAATGCTGTGTACATAGTAAATTCTTAAATGTTTCTTGACTTTTCATTGAATTCAAGGAATAATTTCAGAGACTAGGGAGATCAGTAGATGTTATCTTCCTATTTTCTCAATGTTTAGGAGGAAATTTTCCTAAAGAGGTGGCTATGTAGTAAATACTAACAAGTGAAGGATCCCCAGTCTTATCATACCTTATCATACTCCACATAAACTCTTTTTTAAATACCTCACCCTAGTTCAAAACTGTCACCTCTAGTGTGGAAAATTGCAAAAGTAGAGGTCCTTAGCCAGGAGTTTGTGTACTTGTTTATAGACAACTAAGACGCTCTACATTTTATTCAAGATCTTGTAATTTATTCTGTTCCACTGATTAACCTTATGTTAACATTTCAATACAATGTGGGATTGTGTGCTCTTAATTGCTAGTGTTTTAAATAATTTCATAATATTGAATAATTCTTGAATTTAAACACAGATGTACATACATACCTATTCAAATGTGTATATGTGTGCACATATATACAAATGTGTATATACATATATAATATGCATATATATACACATATGTGTGCATATACACATACACTTGCATGCATATTCAGTCTGGCCATGGGGAGCAGTTTTGGCATACATGGCCCTAGACTACATACTAGTATATTTGTATCAATACTCACAAGTGATACAAGTTTACAGTTTTTAACTTCTCTATCCTTTTTAAGTTTTCCTTCTTTACTATGTTTGCATTTCAGAGATGCTAATGAAAAGTATTTTTTCTCAAAAGACATACTGAGATAACCATCAATTGTATTTACCTCCAATATATTTTTTTCTCTCTCTCAAGAGTTTTATGTTCAGTTTTTCAGGGTAAGTTATTTTTGTGTGCAAGACATTTCCCTTTACCTTTAGGCATATAAGCAAATAAAGCTGGAATACTATATTACATTTGTCATTGATGATTTATTATCCTGCACCATCTTGAATGGAGTTTCTTGGAACACTATCTTTCTCTTTTTGTCCATCTGCAGTCTTTCCAATTGATCACAAAATCATAGAATTTGAGACTCATAATTGAGTCCAATCATACATGAAATGAATCCAGGGTGTAACATGTTATGACCTGGAACTTGGTGATTCTACAAAGTATTCAAATTTTCTGTGTTTTAATTTTTTTATTTTTATTTTTGGTAACACTGAACTTTGGAAGTCAACATTGCTGCGTTTTTTTGTCTGCTTGTTTGTTTTTAGTGCCTTCTGTAGTGATAAGGTACTTGGGTGCCTGCACTCAGACCTCAATTCCGAGACCATATTTCTTCCTGCCCTCAAAACACTACTCTTGGCAGTTCCTCCCCAATCCAAAGACACTATGCCTAACAATTATTCATGAATGGGCCCCAGCAAAACACTCGTCTCTCTCCTTGGTATAGTAATAAACCACACCTGTAGGAATTATTTGTATGAACTAGCTGTGCACTGGCTCATAAAGTTATTTGGTACCCACTGGACTATGTATACCAACTCCCTACTACATGTATTATATGCATCCTGGACTGCCCATTATGTGTATTCTCGACTTTAGACATATCTATACTCCCTACATCTATCTTGTCAAACAAGACATTGATTGGTGGCAGACTGGACAATCCTCAGTCAGTTCTGACCACTATTTAGTGATGAAGCAGACCTACAAAACACATCTCCCTGTGCTCCCCCTGCTTTGGGTTTTTTCTGGTGAACTCTGGATAAAAGGCCTACACAGTAGATACAAAAAGTGTATGTTGCTTTAAAAACTAACTACTCCTTAATCATCACCTAATCCTGACCTGAATTACCTAGTTAACATACTTGGCATATGTTTCACTGTAGTTTATTCCATATAACCCTCTAAGGTCACAAGTTCCTTAAGAACTTTTGCCCATCAAAAAGGGTAAAAATAAACCTTTGCCAGCTTGACTTAAAGAATGCTTGAATCTGTGAATTCTTTCCAGATGACCCTATCCTGCACCCCTCCTTCTCCTTGAGAGGTCCCTGAGTCCCTCAAAATTTCTTCACATAAAATTGCTAAGATTTTTCAGGTTTCTGATCTAATCCATCTTCTATTTTGGAATTTATCCACAAAAGCTCTAATTTTTCTTCTTTTGTTAAAAGTCTTTTTACTAGACCTTCTAAATATTTTCATTCTTGTGACCCCGCCATTTAAAATTTTTCTGTCTTTTAGTTATTGCAGGAATTCTTTCTCCTTGACTTTTACCCTCCTACCTTTCTGACTGCTCTTTTTCAGTCTCCTTGGATGGATCCTCCTCCAGATTATGTTCTTTAATTATAAGTGTTCATTAGGGTTTTGTCCCGAGCCTTCTCTTCTCCCTCTATGCTATTTCACTTGGTCATCTCATTAGCTCTCACAGATTTAATGACCATCTCCATGCTGATGATTCTCAAATCTACATATCTTACCCCAACTCTTCTAATGTGCTCCAATCTCATATCTCCAAGTGCTTCTCAGATATCTCAAACTAGCTGTCTAGTTGAAATTTTCAACTAAACATATTCAAAATCAAATACTTTACCCTAAACTCTCCTAGTTCCTATAATCCCTATTACTGTCAAGAGCAGTCACTCAAAACCTGGGCCATGCAGCATTCCCCACTATCTCCCCCCTCCCATATCCAATCTGTTGCCAAGGCCTATCAATTTCACCTTTGTAATATCTCTTAAATGCACCTCCATGTCTTTTCTAACATTGCTACCACTCTGGTGTGGGCACTCGTTATCTGACACTTGGATTATTTCAAAAGCCTGTTGATAGGTCTGCCTACCTCAAGTCTCTTCATAATCCAATCTCTTCTCCATTCAGTCAACCAAGTTATTTTCATAAAGTGTAGTACCTACCATGTCACCAAGTAAACTCCACTGGCTTCACATCACCTCCAGGATCAAATACAAATTGCTCTGCTTGGCATTCAATATTCTTCATCACTGAATCTATTCCTACATTTCCTGCCTTCCCTTACTTCTCCCATGTACTCTTAAATCCAATGACACTGGCCTCCTGGTTGTTTCATCAACAAGTTACAAGACTCTCTACCCGTCTTTCAGGTCCAAGCATTTTCTCTGGTTATCCCTTATAGCTGGAATGTTGTCCCTCTTCAGTTCTCCCTTTTACCTTTCTTGGTTTCCTTTAAGTCCCAGCTAATGTCCCATCTTTTACAGGAAATTTTCTCCAAACTCTCTTAATTCTACTGTCTTCCCTCTGTTAATTGTTTCTCCATTTACCCTTTATGTAGCTCACTTTGTATGTGTTTGTTTGCATGCTATCTCTTTCACTGGACTGAAACTCCTTAAGGGCAGACACTAAGTTTTTGCCTTTTTTTTTCTCAAAGCCTAGCACAGTTCCTAGCACATTGCAGATGCTTAATGAATCTTTAGCAATTGATTGATTATGGAATTAAATTAACATAATCTTTATAATTTTTATTAGGTGCTTTACTTTTTTTCCTATGTAATTTGGGGCTCTCTCACCAACATAAAGTAGAACTGAATGAGATATTCCATTCCTCTTTCCAGTGAAGAAAGTGGAAGCTATGAATTTGGAGGTTACCTTGTTCTATTGTGTAACTCATTGGGCTATTGTCTGCTGTTTATCGTTAAGATGGAACTACATGGAAATACTAAATGGGGTCACTTCTCCCTCAAATATTTTCTTCCTTTCAATTCGAAAAACCAAAATTAATCAGAGATGTCAGTAGGGTAGAATGACAGGTCTCCTTCCACTGCCCATCCGTGTATGAGCTATGAACATTGTCCAGCTTAGGCATGCCTGTTTATGATATGTCTTGCTATATTTATTAGTAAATTTCTTTTCCCAATACTAATAAAAGATGGATGACATTAATGCGAGCAAATGATGAGTGTTCATGGATGACAGTTCTAAGAACTCAGTCCCTAAATTTTACGCCCAAAACACTGCATACTGTACAAATAATCAACAGTCACTTTAAGGACCCCAAAAGTTGGATATAAGCAACAGTTGGGAATATGATCCCAAAAGGGAGTGCTGCACTTATTTCCTCAAGATTTCCTCTCTATATGGATTTTCTTTTGAATTCTTTTCTCTCCAACTTTTACCATTTGTTGAGTTTTGGTTTATTTAGTACCCTTCTAAGTTTTTGAAATGATGAGGCAGTACTATTCTCACTTTGCCTTACGAGGAGGAGCACCTTCGTCCAACACTTCCCCCCCTCCAAAAAAAAAAATCATTGCTTAAATAGATGAATGAATAAGTAAAGTTAATGAGTAAGTAAATAAAAAAAATGAATGAATGCTGTAATGAGTGGCAAAATTTTTGGACTTGATGTAGGAGGGACAGAATTTATCACTTGTTACCTCTGTAATGTTTGACAACTTATATCTCTGTGCTTCTGTTTCCTTAGCTGCAAAAGAAAGGGCTAAATTAGCTGTTGTGACTCCAAATTCTTTAATGCTATGTTAGATGGACTTCATAAGTTGTTAGAACAAAAACAATGCATTACTGAATAGCTCTCCATAATGGTGATAATTCTCAGCGAACTTAGCAAAACTGGTCCATAAACACAGATATACAATAAACAAGTATCATGTATTTTGATGCTTTCCAGTTAGAGTCAAGTCAATTTCCACTCCACTCCATAGCATTTGAAAACTCAGGTCATCCCTATGTCAGAGCAAGATGATGGAAGATTCCAGAAAGGGTATTGATATGGCATTAGACAAAGGGGGGAAATGTGAAAGTAACTGATTTATTAATTTATCCTTGCTTTGTTTTGAATTAACATAATAACACATATGAATTATACAGACCCCAAATGCATCAGAATCATATTTGCACCACCCCTACTTTTGTTATGCCTCCTTAGAGTGATTGTCATTCACAGTCATAAGATAGTCACTTTAAAATGATACTTAAAGGTTATCCTTTTAGTTTGCACAATCCCATTTAATTTTCTTTTCACATACAGCTTAAGATGCACCATCAGTAAAAATAAATATGTGCACTGCATTTCTACTAGTTTTGAGGTATTTTTGACAAGCACTTCTTTTAAAGAAATAAAATAACACTATGCATGATGAAGTTTATTGATGTACAAAACTTGTGTGCATATGTATACATGCACATAAATTCTTTTTATGGATTCATATGTCAGCAAATATTGATTTTTTCCAAGATTGTTCTGATAGAAAAAAAAGATTTGCTAAAAAAAGAAAAAAAACATATAAAAGAAAAGAGACTATCAAATTATGTAAGATTTTCCATCTACAGAAAATAACTTAGAACCCATAAATACTCAAGTAAGAGGTCACAAATTTGAACTCCACTTGGTGTAATAAAGGAAGAAAAAGGAATACGTATTGTATTCTATAATCAGATAATTTAACTTTACATGTGAGAAATTTGTCAAATTAACAATATTACTTGGCATTTGCAAAACCCCAATTGACTGTAGTTGTTCCTATATTTGTGAGTTGAATAGATAAGTGAAAGAATGTACCTAAACATGTAAGTGCATTTTCTATAAAGCACTTACCATTGATGAGCTTTGTTGGGTGCATTTTATGTGAAAAATTTTCTTCCCCCAGACAAAAAAAGGTCAGTTTTAATTGTAACTGCATTAGTTTTCTTTGTGTAAAAACTTGTAAATTTTATTATTAAAAATTTATCTTCTTTTACTTCTGTTCCTTGTTTTCTCATGAACTTGTGCTACATGCATACTACAATTTACTTTTTCTTCCTTGTTCTTGTAATTTGTCCACAATAGGATCCTTTTTCTCTAAATCATGTACCATTATGAGTTGAAGTTGGATTTGCAGGTTAATTAATCTAGGCCTATTTTCTGTCCATATTCTTCAGTTGTCTCACCAGTTTTGTTTTGTTTTTTTGAGCTGTTACCATACTTTCTGATAACTTTGGGTTTCATGAATTTTATTGGACTCTGTTTTTTGTTTCTGTGTATTGTACACCAAATCTTTTCCATTGATTGAAAAAAATCCATTGACATTTTTCAGTAACAAATGATTTGTTAATTACTAGTTCATGGTATAATTGCATATCTGATTTTCTTAGAGTCTATTGTATCTCATTTTGGGTCATTATTTCCCTTGATAATCTTAACCATTTATTTTTTGCTGGTTTTATAAAACAATCCTTTGGTAGTTTGGTATGTCACTTAAAATTCATTTATGTGGGATTATAATTTTATATTGGTTCAGCCTATGAGCTTTAATCTGATATGGTTTATTTAGTAAATTATTACTTGCTATTTTGGTTACAATCTTTTAAATTCTTGCTTACCTCTCATAATTGCTATTGTTGTTTCTCATAATCTTCTGTAATGATTCTCTATTCATTGTGATTTTTTTTTTGGTCAAGATGAGTTGGATTGTGATCTCCCTTAGAAGAGGAAGTATCCACACACACAAATTCAAAGATCTTCCATATATTGAAACATAATGCAAAAGATCCTACTCCAAACCACATTACATTCTTTATAGCCTACTGATGTAGCCTCCTAAGTATTTCTTTTTTGCTTTTGTTTGTGCTCTATCTCCAATTCACTCGGTAAAATATTGTCCATGTAATCTTCTTAATGGACCATTATCATGTCCCACCTTTACTCAAAAACTTTCATTGGCTTCTGGTTGTTTACCAAATAATATAAGAATATATAATTCAGTTGACTCCTAATCTCTGAAGTTTTCCTTACCACCTACCTCCTGCCAAATTAAAATCATCACTCCCTATTCAAATTGGTATCCACTTTTCCTTTGCATGTTTTACATTATTCTGTTTTAAATACTTTTCTGTATACATATCTATCCCAGCTGCATATCCTTCCAAAAATTATATTATAAATTGAAAATAAGGTGTCTATTTACCTTTCATTGCAATCTTAAAATTTAGCATATGCCTTCCTTGCACAGAGTAGGTTCTGAAATGGTGTTTTTGCATCTTTTGTGCTCAGTTTAGGTAGTTTATAGGATGTTATTGATAGAATCCCTGCCTCAAATCTAGAAAGCTGAGTTGAGATTCTATTTCTATTGAATTTGAGATTCTATTGTGACCCTGGCAAATCATTTAACCACTCAGTAGTTTAAAGTAGTGCTTTTTATACCGTGAGTCTTGACCTGCTATGGCAATGGTGAAAGGTTTCTGAATGCACAACTACCAAAAAATTAATTAAAAACCAAATATGTAATTAATCTGTGCTATTTCTGGCAGTGTTTGCCCATGTTGTATCACACAACTTCCCTGAAGCCTTGGTTCTGAACATAAAGCTTTGTACTTCACATGTCCTCGGGCCGCACAATGCCAAGGAATGTCGCTGAAAGTGCTGTTTTCCTAGACAGAATCTCTTCACTTTGGAAGTCCTCGTACCCATAGAAGTACTGAACCTGGACCCGTCGTTTTCCGTTGTTGAATGATGAATATCAGTGTTCTCTCCCAAGCTGTGAGAAACTCTTCTTAGGAAGAGAGACTTTTAGTCAGTAAAAAACATTGCTTAAGAGCCTACTATCACTGAATTTCCGTATGTTTTCCACAATACTCATTCCATGGAAATTGTTAAATAAATATTCTATTAAAAAATGATTGGTTAACCATTTGTGTTGTAATTCTTCTTAGCCAATCCTCTTTGATGAAAATGAAATCACATCACGTTGAAGCATATATTTTGAAATGTTGGGCACTATAATTGATGAGGAAAATAAATGATCCCAGAATCGAGCAAAGGTCCAATGAGACTTAATAAATGGTCACAAATAATTCTAAAACTTGAATATTCTCTCATGAAATAGTTCTCTCATGAATTATAATTCATTCACTAGTTATACTATTGTTTTCATAACTCAATAATATAGTAAATTTTATATTAGGGCCTCATGCATTGTCTGTTTTTCCAGTCAATCTAAAGAGAAAGTAAATGAAAGTTATGAAAATGAATCGACATTTCAAAAGAAGATTAAGCAGGATATTTTGCAAAAGAACTGAACTTTTGATACTCCACACAATAGAGGAAATTCATTGTGGTAATCTCTTTTCATTTTTTTTTTTAGCCTGTACATTTGACAGATGCTTGGCAGGATAATGTATAGTCAAGTACGAGTGGTTTTTTGACAGATGAACATAGAGTAAGGTGTTTGAAAAAAAAAAGTATTGGTAGTGATTACTACAGAGCATTCATAATTTAACCAACTCAGCATATGTCAAACAACTCATTAATAGTTTCTGGGGACTTCATGTCATTAAACTTGGAAATTAGACTATCAGTGGCAAATCTACTGGAAAAGCTGACTGAATCATCTTATGAGTGGAACCAAAATTCCAGTAAAGTACAAAAGAGAACACCAACACTTTCTAAAGCAAAGTCCCAAAAATAAACAAAATTAGTTTTTGATGCATTAAAAATGGGAAATGAATCTGAAAGTTAGTGTATTTTGTTCTATACCACATGAGATTTCAAATCAAATGACCCTGATTCTGATCCTCTTCTTTAATACTTGTAAAAAATTTGGATAACTGCATTCACCTCTCTGAGACTCAGTTATCTCATTTGTTAAAAAGGAGGTGTTGGACTAGATGTTTTCAAAGGTCCTTTATCTCTTTAGAACCTGTTATAAAGGAATTCAATAAAAATGACTGAGGAAAAGGTTGCATTTGGTCATTAGTCTCCCTGTTTTCTACCTAAATATAAGAAATCTACCAAAGCAATAACAATGTGAGAAGATGATAGATCAATAGATAGATATTTAGATACATAAATAGGTAGGATATATGATAATTAGATATGGAGATATAGCATGAAATAATAAGTCAAGGTCAAGACTTGGAGGTAGGAAGACCTGGGTTAAATCCTGCCTTTGATATTATACTGTTTTTGTGACCAGAAGGAATTCACTTTTCTTCCCAGTGCCCTAAGCAGCATTTCAAAAATATATATAGTATAAGTTAAAGACAACTTGCCAATGTACATCAGAGGAAGGAATTTTTACATCAGAGACTTCCTTGCAATAATAAAATCAGAGTTTCAGATTAAGCTCAACTCCTATAAATCTGTGTTTACATCACCTACACACATATATGTCTATATTGGTACATATACAAACTAGGGAAACTAGTGAAATAATTAAACATTATTACATAAAAAATTAAAATTTTTACATCATTAGAAATTAATTTAATATGTAATATATCACTTATTTTAAATTATTTGACACTGAGTTCAAAAGACTTCGATATGTATTTTAAATTATTTATCACGCAACCACTCTTCATCATATAGGATATAAAACATAACTTTGAACATTTCAGTTTTTCAAGCCTAGCCTTGATTATAGTTTTATTGGTTCTAATTGGGTATAAATTAAGTGAGTTACCAAGACATTAAATCATACTTACCTCCAACTGAGATAAATTTCTTAACTTTTCATGAAGTGTGGCATTATGTGAAGTCCTGTTTTAGGATTCCCCTTCAGTTTTGTAAACATACCTGAGCTGTTTCCTTAAATAGGAACTGTATTAATGTCTATGACCTTCTCACCCTGGAACATTCCTTCAGACATGAGACCCCTTTTCCCAATTGGTGATTTCTACCAAGGGTGTCTATTTTGGGGAGGAACTCAAACCAGCTTGCTTTCATTCCTTTCCCTGCTCTGTTTTTTGTTCTAGATTTTGACACTGTACCCAATGTGGATAAGTTCCATCTATCTATGCTTTTTTGATCCCATTTGATCTCTTCTCTCAATAGTATGCAATGTCCTCAGGGAAAGGAACTACCTTTCTTTTTTCTTGTATGTGTGTTCCCAGAATTCAGTACAGTATCTGGCACATGATAGGGTTTTAATGAATTCTTGTTGACTGACTTCTTTGCATATAAATATATTTATCAGATTTCCTCAATCCCTCAATGGAGCCAGACCTTCTAAGTTCACTAGAATAAAAATGTCTAAAACAATTTGAATATGTTCTTTATTAGTTTGAAGAAGCCCAACTCATACAGAGATAACATGACTTCTTTTGACAATAGTTTTGATTTGTCCTTGCATGAGGAAGTGATCTATAATTTTTATCAGTGCAAATTATTTTTCCTGACATTTACCACTATCAGCAGCTTAAACAAAACAAAACAAAACTGATCATCTTGTCCCATTAACTTAGATTTCATACTCTAGAAGAATCGATAGGAAATCTTCCAGATACCAGGTGTCTCTTGAGGTCTTTGCTTTGTAATGACTCAAGTTATTTTTAAAAATATTTATTTGCTAAATATTTCCCAATTACTTGCTTGTTGTATTTATTTTTAATTTTAATGTATAGAATAAAACAACCATTTCCATAAAATAGTATGGTAAAAAAGATGATTGCACATGAAACTACAAAGCTGTTATGTACAACTTGCTACTCCTTTTTTGGTGTTTAATAATATATTTTCCTCAATTACATTTAAGATATTTTTCAACATTCTTTTTTGTAAGATTTGCAGTTCCAATTTTTCTCTTTCCCTCTTTTCCCTCCACCATCCTTAAAACGATAAACAATCTGTTATAAGTTATCCATGTACAATCATCTCAAACAGGGTTCCACATTAGTTATATTATGAAAGCATTAGAACAAAACTGGAAAAACATAAGAAAAACAAACCAAAACACTGAAAAATGCTATGTTTCAATCGGTATTCACACTCTATGGTTCTTTCTATGGATATGGATAGCATTTTCCATCACAAGTCTTTTGGAATTGTCTTGGATTATTGTACTACTTAGAAGAGCAAAGTCTATCATAGTTGATCATCCCACAATGTTTCTTTTACTGTGTTCTGCTCAATTCACTAGTGAAGCATCAATTCATATAAATCTCTCCAGGTTTTTCTGAAATCTGCTTGCTTATAATTTCTATAGAATAATAGTATTCTATAACATTCATGTACAACAACTTGTTCAGTAATTTCCTAATTCATGGGCATCCCCTCAATTTCCAACTTTTTGTCACCACAAAAAGAGCTTCTATAAATATTTTTTGTACGTGTGGGTCCTTTTCCTTTTTTTATGATTGCTTTGATATACAGACCTAGTAGTGGTCTTTCTAGATCAGAGGGTATGCACAACAGTGTAGATCTTTCAGCATAGTTCCAAATTCTCTCCAGTATGATTAGATCAGTTCACAACTCTGTCAAAAGTGTTATAATTTCCTCTTGTCTTGTCCAACATTTATCATTTTTTGTTTTGCCATGTTAGCCAATCTGACAGGTGTGATGTAGTACCTCAGAGAGGTTCTAATTGGTATTTCTCTAATTAATAGTGATTAAGAACATTTGCTTCATGTGACTATAGATAGCTTTAATTTCTTCAACTGAAAACTGCCTCTCATATCCTTTGAACATTTATCAATTGGGGACTGACTTTTATTCTTATAATTGACTTGGTTCTCTACATATTTGAGAAATGAAGCTTTTATCAGAAAATCTGGCAAGAAAAATTGTTTTCCAGATTTGTACTTTTCTCCTAATCTTGCTCCATTGCCTTTGTTTATGAAAAAGAAACAACAACACCTTTTTAATTTAATGTAATCAAAATTATCTAGTTTGGATATCATAAGGTTCTCTATCTCTTGTTTGGTCCTGAATTCTTCTAGTCTCCATAGATCTGACAGGTAAACTATTCCTTGCTCTCCTAATTTACATATCACCTTTTACATCTAAATCATGTACCCATTTCTACCTTATCTTTGTATAGATTGTGAGATGTTGGTCTATGCCTAGTTTCTCTCATACTATTTTCTAGTTTTCCCAATGGTTTTCATTATTAAACAGTAGATTATTATAATCATTGACTACTGTGTCTTCTGTATCTAACCTGTTCCAGTGATCCACCACTCTGTTTCTTAGCCAATACCAAGTAGTTTTGGTGATTGCTGCTTTATAATATAGTTTTAGATCTGGTATGAGAAGACTACCTACCTTTGCATTATTTCATTAATTTCCTTTATATTTTTGATATTTTGTTCTTCCAGATGAAATTTGTTATTTATTTTTTCTAGCTTTATAAAATAATTTTTGGTGAATTGATTGATATAACACTAAATAAGTAAATTACTTCAGGTAGAATTGTCATTTTTATTATGTTAATCTTGCATAGCCATGAGTAATTGATATTTTTCCAGTTGTTTAGAGCTGACTTTATTTGTGTAAAAACTTTTATAATTGTGTTCATATAGTTTGTCTTGGCAAGTAGAGTCTCAAGTATTTTATATTGTCTACAGTTATTTTAAATGAGTATTTCTCTTTCCATTGCTTGTTACTGGGCTTTGCGGGTAATACACAGAAATGTTGATGATTGATGTGGATTTATTTTATATCCTGCAATTTTGCTGAAGTTATTGCTTAGTTTTTTAGTTGACTGTCTAGGATTCTCTAAGTGTACGTTCAAATCGTCTGTAGAAAGTGATTATTTTTATTTCTTCATTGCCTATTCTAATTCCTTCAATTACTTTTTCTTTTCTTATTGATAAAGCTAATATTTCTAGTACTATGTTGAATAATACTGGTGACAATAGGCATCCTTATTTAACCCTGATCTTACCAGGATTGCTTCTGGCTCAGGGCTAGAGAATCTGAGGTTTCAAAACCACACATGGTGCTCTAGGTCTTCAATTGTCATCCTTTGACTGAATACAAAATTCACAGAACAAATCCTGTTTACTAAACGTGGACTCAGTCAAAGGCCATACTCAAAGACCTAGAAGGCCACATGTGACCTAGAGGCTTTAAGTTTCCCACCCCTGGTAAATACTTCACTGAATATAGATTTACCCTGTGTAATCTCACTTTAGGGTGGAGGGATAGGAAAAGGACAGAAAGCAAAGAGAAGGCTTAGTTTTTGTTGGTCAGTTGTTCAATTCTTATCTGACTCTATGTCACCCCAAATGGGGTTTTCTTGGGAAAGATCCTGGGGTTGTTTGCCATTTCTGTTTCCAATTCATTTTATATGTGAGGAAACTGAGGCAAACAAGGTTAAGTGACTTGCCTAGGGCCCCAGATCTACTACTAAGTATGTGAGACCAAATTTTAACTCAGGTCTTTATGACTCATAATTTTGGTATTTTATCCATTGTACCACCTAGCAGCCCTGAAGTATAATTAGAATTTAAAATATAGATCGATATATCTGTAGATGATAGATAGAAAGATAAATAGATAGACAGATAGATAGATAGAAAGAAAGACAGCTTTTAAACCCTTGCCTTATACTTAATAATGGCTTAATGGATGTGAATTGAAGGGAAAAATAAAATATTTTCTGGTAAAACTCTTGCATTAGATTATAAAGTCCTTGAGGGCAGTAAATGTCTTTAGTTCCCTAACCCTCTTCTAGCTTATCCCCATTAAATATATTACTTGCTGATGGTTTTGGATAGATACTTCTCATCATTTTAAAGGAAACTCTGTCCTTGTGTTCTCTAGTGTTTTTAATAGGAATGGATACTATATTTTGTCAAAAGCTTTTTTCTATATCTATTGATGTAATCAGAGGATTTCTGTGAGTTTTATTATTGATATGGTCATTTATACTAATAGTTTTCTTAATAGTGAACCAGTCCTGAATTCCTGGCATAAATCCCACCTGGCCATGGTGTAGTATCTTTGTTATAAAATGTTATAATCTCTTTGCTAACATTTTATTTAAAATTTTTGCATTGATATTCATTAGGGAAATTAAGAACTGGTATGATTTCATCTGTAAATAGTTTATAAATTATTGGAATTAATTGTTCTATAAATGTTTGGTAAAATTCACTTGTAAATCCATGTGGTCTTGGAGATTTTTATCTTAGGGTTGTTCAATTTATTTTCTGAAAATGGATTTGCTTCAGTATTTTATTTTGTCTACTATTAATATAAGTAGCTTATATATTTTTTTGTAAGCATTCATCTATTTCACTTAGATTGTCAGATTTGTTGGCAAAGAGAAGCAAAATTGTTCTTATTTATTCTTTTAATTTCTACTTTGGTGGTGATGATTTTACCCTTTTCATTTTTGATAGTAATTTGATTCTCTTCTTTCTTTTTTTTAATCACATCAAACAAAAGATTTATCTATGTTATTTTTTTCATGAAACCAGATCTTAGTTTTATTTATTAGCTCAATTGTTTTTATGTTTTCAATTTTGTTAATGTCTCTTTTGATTTTCAGAATATCTAATTTGGTATTTAATTTTAATTTGTTTTTCTTTTTTCCTAGCTTTTATAGTTGCTTGCCCAATTCTTTGATCTCCTCTTTCCCTATTTTATTCACTAAGCATTTAAAGATATAAAACATCCACTAAGAACTGGTTTGGCGGCATCCTGTTTTATGTTTTCTCATTACTGTCATTTTCTTTGATGAAATTATTATTTATGCAATTTGTTTTTTGACCCACTCATTCTCTAGGATCAGATTATTTAGTTTCCAGTTAACTTTTAGTCTATCTGTCCAGGGATCTTTATGACATGTAACTTTTATTGCATCATGATCTGTAAAGGATGCATTTAATATTTCTTCTTTTTTTGTATTTTATTGTGAGGTTTTTATGACTTAGCATGGTCATTGTTTTGTGTGTGTGTGTGTGTGTGTGTGTGTGTGTGTGTGTGTGTGTAGGTGCAATGTACTACTGAGGAAAAGAAAAGTCATATTCCTTTCTATAACAATTCAATCCAGAGGCCTCTCATATTTAAATTGTCTAAAATTCTATTTCCCTCCTTAACTTTTTTCTTTTTTGTTTTGTGATTAGATTTATCTAGTTTTGAGAGAGGGATGTTGAGGTCCCCCAGTAGTATACTTTTGGTGTCTATTTCTTCCTGTAACTCACTTAACTTTTCCTCCAAGGATTTGGATGCTATACTACTTGATGCATTTATGTTTAATATTTAAATTACTTCATTGTCTATGATACCTTCTAGCAAGATGTTTTTGCTTATGCTTTGTCTAGGATTCAGGATTGCTGCCCCTGCTTTTTTTTTTATTTTTAGCTTCAACTGAAGCATAATATATTCTGCTCTAGCCTTTTACCTTTACTTTTTTTGTATCCCTCTGCTTCAAGTATTTTTTTTTTTTGTAAACAACATATTATTTTTTTATCCACTCTGCTATCTGCTTCCATTTTAAGGGAGAGTTCATCCCATTCACATTCATGATTACTAATTACATGTATTTCCCTTCTTCCTGTTTTCCTCCATGTTTATACTTTTCTCTCTTTTTTTATCCTGTGTTTTGCTTCTGACCACTATCTTTCTCAATCTGCCCTCCCTTCTATCAGTTTTCCCTTTTCTTTCCTGTTAAAATGTAATTTAAATAGAACTGTATCTCTCATTAATTAATAGGCCCATATGATCTGCTTAACTCACCTGGAAGCCTGGATCACATGTGGTGGCAGGAGAATTGCTGAAGGAGTGGAACAAGAAAAGTGGAATGGAACCTGGAGGAAGTGAGTGAGTGGGGTCAGGTCAGAGAGGATAGATCACAAACCAACTGATGCATTGTGACAGTTGATGGTGAGAAGGCCCTGGCTGAGGGAGGGGAGGTTTGAGAATGGGTTTACCCGTTGCTGTGATCATGCTTATTAACTTCTTGTTCACCATCACAGATTTTGCTTTCTGGTTCTAGGATTTGGCTTTCTGGTTTTTAAATAATTATTTTTCTTCTGCCTTCTATGTGGAGAGTCTTTTCTACTTGGTGATTGAGTACGATGCTGGCATATTCATAGTCACTACCAGTGCTGTGAATATTTTCTTGGTGATACACCAGTCTCTCCTTCTACTTTTGCTTTTCCTTCTATCAATCCATTCACTTTCCTTTTTTCTCTTTCCCCTTTCCCCTCCTTCTCAGTAGGGTAAAATAAATTTATCTACCCCTCTCAGTGTGTACATTATTCCCTCTTTGAGTCAAACTTGACAAGAATAAGGTTCAAATAATGTGCACCCTCTTACTTTTTCCTTGTACTGTAGTAGGTCTTTTGGACCTCTTTAGGGATGTAATCTAGCCTGTTCTGTCTCCGCCTTTCCTCTTCTCACAGTACAATCCTTATTTTATTTCTTAATGTTTTGATATAATCACATTAAAATCAACTTATCCCCATACCATCTCTTTATATATACCCTCTTTTAACTTCCCTGATATCGAAACAATTCTCAAGAGCTGTAAGTATCACATTCTTGTGTTGGGATGTAAACAGATAGCCTCATTGAATAACTTTTTTTCCTTTCTTGTTTATCTTTTTTAGCTTCTCTTGAATTTTGTATTTCAAGATCAAATTCTTTGTTCAGCTCTGGTCTTTTTCTCAGGAAAGCTTGGAAGTCCATTATTTCATTGAATATCCATCTTTTCCCCTGAGAGATTGTGCTCAGCTTTGCTGAGTAGTTGATTACTTGTTGTAATCCAAGCACCTTTGCCTTCTGGAATATATTCAAGTCCTCCAATTCTTTAATATAAAAGCTGCTAAATTCTATGTTATCCTGAATGTGGCTCTTTGATATTTGAATTGTTTCTTTTTTGGCTGCTTGCAGCATTTCTTACTTGAGCTGATTAATCTGGAATTTGGCTACACTATTCCTTGGAGTTTTCATTTTGGGATATCTTTCAGGAGGTGATGAATTTTTTCAATGATGATTTTACCCTCTGGTTCTAGGATATCAGGGCAATTTTCCTGGATAATTTCTTGAAAGACACTGCCCAGGTTCTTTTTTGATTTTTTGATTATGGCTTTCTGGCTTTTCTTCAATTATATCTCATGTCAATTTTCCAGGTCAAATATTTTTCCATTGAAGTAGTTAACATTTTCTTCTATTTTTTCATTCTTTAATTTTGCTTGATTCATTCACCCTCTTACTAGTCTTTTAAAATATATAACGAAATTATTATGTAAATTTCTTTTTTTCTCTCCCCCCCCACAACCTAGATGTGGTTACTATTAGACACAAATATATGCATAAAGCTTAGTATTTTCCTCTGTAAAATGGATAGATTTGTCTAAAATAACTTTAAAATTCTAGCTCTAACATCCACTATTTCTCATAACGATAAATAACTTTAATATAATACTTGGAATTTTACAAAATGATTTACATATAATACCACATTTGCTCTTCATAAGTCATGTGATATGGAAGCCATTGTTTTGCCTCCTGAGATACAGTATACATTCCTAGAATGTACAGATTGTTTAAATTTTGTCTTTTTTATTTCCAATTACTATTATGGTACTTAGCACATAGTGGACACTCAATAAATGTTTGTTACTTATTTGTCTCATTTATAAATAAGGAAATTGAGTCTAAGAGAAGCAAAGTGGTTTGTTCAGAATCATACATCTAATAAGTAAGGAGGAGATTATATTTTCTCATTCCCAAATCCAAGGCTTAATCAAGTAATTCATTCTTCTTCCTAATATCTTAGTCATGGTGTCACAATAAGAAATTAACTTACTTCAGGTTTATGATATAGAAAGAGTAGTAAAATCTAGCCTATGAGTAAGGGAGGAAAAGTTAAAGGCAAGTGAATGGAAAATTTTAGGAGATGTCAAAGTGGAAAATAAATTGCTCTTATCTGGTGTTATTGGAGTTCTATGGTTAGCCAGGTGTTAATCAGGTTTGAATATATTTTTGAAATATATGAGATTTTGTGCACTCAGCCATTATTAACATGCAGTAGCAAGGCTTTCAGTTTTTAAAAATATCTTTTAAGTACATGTGACAGCTTTCTACAGCATCTCTCTGCTGTCACGGAAATTACCCCATGGATCACCTGTGGGTGTTTTGTAGCTTATTAAACTGTAATCGTGGGGCTATAATTATAGTGGATTTTCCATGATGTCTGATTGCTAGAAAACAAATCCCATTTAAATGAATAAAAAAGAGCTATAAAATCTTCAGAATGACATACTTCTATACAAATGAGATGCTCCATGAAAAAATCATTTCTCTTCCATAAAAATGACAAATAAATTATAATAATCTATAACTTAAACATTTATTAATATTTATCATCGAGGCATGAAAATAATATCTTAAAATTCAATGAGTAAGAGAATCACAGACTTTAGAATAAGAAGGGATCTTAAAGTTTATTTAGTCAATCCCTGTTATTTTGAAAGTGAGAAGAATGAAGACAAGAAAAGAAAGTGACTTATTTAAAGAACTAATTAGTGGTAGAACTGGTACTATATTTCTCATTTCTCATTCTATTATCCAGGGCTATTCATCTTTATTTATAGATCTTGTTTCAATAGTTTAAAATCATGCATAAAAAATATGCTAATGAGCTTACTTTGTTAGGGGCATTAGGTTGGAGAGGAAAAATGTATTTTGGTGAGTAAAATATGAATAGAAGTTAACACCTGGCAAGAAGAAAAAAAATAATACTTTCAAGAGGCTTAGCACAGTGCCTGGGAGGTGCTTGATAAATGTTTATTGGCTGATTGATACTGAAAATATATGCTACTAACAGAAGTATAAAAGAACAAGAGTCATTCCTCAATATGTAAAGAAGGCAAAAAATAAAAAAAAAAACAAATTATTCTCAAAAGAAAAATAATAAAACATCAACAACTATATGAAAGAATGCTCTGAATCGCTGCTAATAAGAAAACTGAATTCTAAACAGCTCTGAATTTTTACCTCACACCCTACAAATTGTCAGAGAGTTTAAAGAATGGGAGTCATTAAAGCTGGAAGATTTCTGGGAAGAGTCACAATACTATATCGTTGGTGGAAGTTGTCAGTTGGTCTAACCATTCTGGAATGCAGTTTTGAATTTTATAAAATTTTAACCAAAAAGTTTATACCATTTAATAAAAAGATCCTACTATTAGATATAACCTCTGAGGAGGTCAAGGATAGAAAGTTAGGTCCCCATATGTACCAGTATTCTTGGTTATCTTCCTAGTAGCAAAGGATTGGAAACAAAGTAGAGGTGTATCAGTTGAGGAATGGACAAACCCAAACTAACGGCATCTTACTACACCGATTAAATGTTCACTAAGAATTTTAAATTCAAAGTTGGCAATTTTGAGAATCAGTGTAAAACTTACATAAGATTTATATCACTTAATATAAAACATATAAAAAAGATGTAAAAGGAAATCAAAGGATCCAGAGCAAACTCTCCACAATGTCAACAATAATTTAAATGATAAGATGAGCAAAATGGTCATTGTTTTTTGATAATAGTGATCAAATATGGCTCAAAGTATGTGAGAGGGAACACAAATTCCCTTCCTTCTTTCAGAGGTGAGAAACTTTGAGTATGGCACATTACATGGAGTTTTACACATGTTTCATGGGCTTTGGTGAGTTATCATTATTATATTTTATTTTATTTCATTTTATTATTTTTCCCTTCCTCCTCTGACTTCCTAGCAGGAATAAGGGATGGCTATCTGGAGAGGGAAGAGGGAAATATGCATACATGTAGCATACATGCTTATATATGTTCATATACCCATATATGGATTATGTTAAACTACACACATATATAAACATAAACATAGACAGATAGATAGATGTGTACATAGATATATTTGTATATATGAATAAAAGCAATTAAGATATGAAAAAAATTATCAAATATAACATTTGTCAATGAAAGATGATAAAGGTAACAGAGCATAAGTACTGGAAGACTAACAAACTTCAAACAGTTTCAGTACAGTATTGTCCATAGATTGCAATTGTTATTCAAGAGCAACTAATGAGCTAACTAGGGAAACATTCATCAATTTATTTCAACAATTATTAACTTATTAGGTAACATTCTTTGGTGTGAGTGATCTATGAAAATATATTTTAAAAAAATCTCAAGTTTTGTGTGACCTTCCTCAATATCCCCAGCAACAGAAACAGCTAGCTACTGTCGCTCTAAATGTGAGATTTATGTCAATGCTAATTAAATTGATACATGACTGTAGGAAATAAAATCTATTTACAAAGACAGTCTAGCTTTCAAGGAAATAAGAAAACATAAAGGTGTTATTGAGGAGTAGAAATATGACTCCCAGCTTGGGACTGGCATACAGCCCAGGACAAGAAACATTGATTTATAGGAAATTTAGCCATCTTGTCTCACAGAGTTCATGATATATCTGATATGGCATAAAATGGCCACCAGTCCAAGAAAGGGACCACCTTGAAAATAGCATTGGCTTACCCATCAATGTGCTTAGAAGTGATGAAATAGAGAAATTCTAAAAACACTAAGCAAAACAAAAACAAAATCCCCAATCTTTCTGTATACATTGAAACTTGATAATTACAATGTAAAAATGTAGGAAATAGATAACATTTTAATTCCTTTCCAACTCTAAGATTCTGTAAGCATAGTGCTTGGTATACATTATTAGTTTAAGAGAGTTATTGATTGATTCATCTTGGAAAACAAACTTGTAGGATGTAAAGGTCTACTTGAACACATCAAATGGATCACAGTTCTACTGAAATATTCACATAAAATATTTATTAATTTTGGCCAACTGAGACTCTTACATCATGTAGATGCTCCTATATGCTACTGGCTGTCTATGTAAAGCTAAGCATGGCTAAGAAATAGAATTAGAATATAGAATAAGATAAAATTAGAATGTATTAGTATGAATACTATGACTGGAAGAACTTTTCAAGCGAGTGATCTTTCTCCAAATTGCCCTCATGACAGTGGAAATTAATCTTCAGTAAGGTAGATGCCAATGAAATGCTGGCCTGCAGTAGTTCTACTTCTGTATATAGATGACCTGTGGATCCATCGTCTGCTTCTTTTAAAACTTGACCATCAACCACCATTGACAGTAGATATGAGGAAGGAAAAATAGGTTAGAAAACATGATAAAGGATTCATAAATGGAAGAAATCACAGACTTTTGATTCTGATGGCTTACAACTCTATATCCTGAGTACTTTCCTGTAGAAAAGAATTTGAAAGTGTTGTACCTGGCAAACACCAAAGAACATCATAAAAATGAAATTAAATGTGAAACTATTATTTTTTATTGTAAGGTCACAGACAGAGCTGGCAGAGCATTGAAATGCCAAGTAATTCAATCCTTTTATTTTTTAGATGAGAAAAATCAGCCCAAGAGGTAAAGTAGCTTGCCCGAAGTCCAAAGGTTGTCATTGGAAGAGCCAGGATGAAAGTTTAGGCTCTCAGACTTCAAATTCAGTATTCTTTCCAAAGAAAAATACTGCTTCCTATGTAATTTATTTCTGAATCAGTTGTCAGTGCATCACTAGACTATTTTCTACTGAGGGCAGCGGTCAAAATCAGAACCAAATTAAAAGAAAGGACAAAGATCAGAAGACACCGAACCTGATTTCAAAAGCTTCAACCTGAGATATTTTGAAGAGGCATTGACACTGAAAAATGGGATATAGGTGGAGGAAATGACATTGATTTCTTGCTGTTGCCATTTTTATTAAGTATTAACTGATGTAAAGCAATTGTCATGAAAAGGTTGCCAAACAAACCTAGGAAAAATAACTGACCCAGCAAATACTTTCCCCCTTGATAAGCAGAGAGGCATGACAGTTCATGAAAACTTGACAAATTGGTATAGATTGGTAAAATGTTATGAGGAAGATGAAAGGTTATGAGCAGGATCACTTAACTAAAGATTAAGTAGGGATTGATGAGCAGTTTTGCTAAAAGGTTGATGTGACACAACACTCAGCAGGATTACACCAAGAGCAATTCTGAAAGAAAACAAGAAACATAATAAATAGGCAATAGGTGAAAAAATTGCCAGATTTCTGTATAGCAATCAATTTTCATCATTACTGACAGTATAACCACCACTCTGTCTTAAAACTTTAATCTCTTATTGGAGACAGAGGAGGTAGAAATAACAGATTTCATTCTTGATACAAGATAGTATATTCATAGTTTCTGATTCTCTCATTGCTTTTCTTTTGGGGAGTTGATTATAATGAGACCAGGCTTCTTATGTAATTGATCCCCAAACTATACAGCTGCTCTCTGATCTCTGAAAAATCTTCATGAGAATAATCTGTGCTTGAATCAATTAATCAATACTTTATTAAGGACTTACTATGTCCTCTGTGCTCAGGATACAAAGATAAAAGCGTAACAGTCCCTTCCCTCAAGGAACTTAGCCAATCGTCAACAAACATATTAAATGCCAACTCTGTCCCAGGTAATGTGGTAAAGGATGGGAATAGAAATATAAACAGAGGGCCCATCCCTGGCGTAAAACTGTTTATGATCTAATATCAGGAGATAACACCATAAGAAATCTGAAAAGGGCAAGAGAGGTACCTCATATGATGGCATATGGAGAAGTCAGATCTCAAAATAGGGCAGACATGAAATGAGATGTTTGGAGTTGAATCCTTTCCTTAAATGGAGGGTTTGGAGTACATGGTTCCACTTGTAATAAAAGGGCAGAGGATAGGGATGAGGCATGAGTACCAGCACTGATTGAATCTTGCAGGATGGTAAGATTTTCCCAATGATGATCCTCCTAGGGCATTATACAGAAGTCAGAGATGCCCCAAGTAGTGCAGTCAGGTGAGAAATCAGTTTATAACAAAATCACAGGAGGAAAATGATAGCCAAATAAAATAATAGATAAGGTAAACTTGATAAGAAGGCACTAGCAGCCTGGAAGATCAGGAAAGCTGATGTAAAAAGGCAGTTTCCTCTTAACCTTGATTGAAAGTAGGGTTTTCTAAGAGAGTGATGAGGGTATATAATCAAGCATGGGAGCCGTCCCATGTAAAGTCATGGAAGTGGAAGATGAAAGTGTCAGTTTAACTGGAGTATAGGGTATGTGAATGGGGGTAATGTGTATTTACTGTGTCAGAAAGATAGGTTGCACCAGGTTGGAAATAACTTAAAATGTCCATCAGAGGTTTTTTTGTTTAATCTTTGAGTAAATTCAAACTACTGGAATTCATAGGGTAAGAGAGTGACATGGTCAGACAATGATTTAGGAAAATCACATTGGTAGTTCAGTTTTGGAATGGAGAGCATAATCTAAACATATCTACTAATATTTCACACATTTTCTGTACCTGATTTTGAAGTAATTTATAGTTTTAAGAGAAAAGTGTAAAACGTATATGATTTTTGAAGAATCTTTATAACCTAGGGAACTGCTAATGAAATTCTCAAACATGAATATTCCAGTAATAATGCTTAATGATTAGGAATTAATCATCTAATAGCTCTTAGATTTTTATCACTATTATGTGGATTTTCACTGCACTGAATTCTGTGTCTCTAGTTACAATAACAAAATACTGTTGGCCAATGTATATACATCTTTAAATATTTATCCCCTAGTACTTCAGTTAATTAAATTGTAAAGCATTCTGCCTTTTTTAGGCAAATGGATGTTAACTGAGACCCAAGGTATGAAAAATTTCTTAAATTCTAATTCGCTATTTGTGTCATATTAAAATTGATTGGTAGTATAGATCATATCATATAGGATTTTATTCATAATATTTGGCCTGTTTAGCAAGGGCTATAATGGTAATATTTAATGGCCTCTTCATCTTCATCTGGCAGCTATGTTATACTTCTTTAATATGATAGACTCCTGGGAGCTGAATATTGTCCCGGGTACAATTTTGAACAACTTAGAATTTTGAAATCTACTGAAAGATAAAAGATGATCTCAGGTCCTATTTCTATTCAGATCAAATCTGTCAATCATGAAGCATTTATTAAGCACCTACTATTTTCTAGGTACTATCCTAAGAGCTGGAAATACAAAGAAAGGCAAAAGACAGTACGAGGAGCTCAAAATCTAATAGGAAAACAAGTAAATATGTACAAAGAGTTATATACAAGATAAATAATAAATAACTAACAGAAGGAAGGCACTAGAATTAAGAGAGTCTGGGAAAGGTTTGCAAAATCCTTGATATATACAAGGTATTGTACTCAAGGAAAAACAAAATTCAAAGGACAGAGGATATGAACAAACCAATGACAGAAAAAGATTACAAAGTATCAACAGACACATGAATGACTGCTCTAAAACAGAGGTGTCAGACTTGGAGCTCCTGGCCAAAACTTGGGAGTGCGGCATGAATCAGAGTAAAATATAATTGGGAAATATTTAGCACAATTATTAAAAATCAACACAGATAATGTTAATGCTTGGCTTTCTTAGTGTGTGGCCTGCAGGCATCATTTCTGTTTAAAGTTGACACCACTGCTCGTACTCATTCCAGAAAATGGTTCATACCTATTTGACAAAAAAGAGTAAATTATTCATATCCTTTCACACTCTGTTCCCAGGAGTTGAAGAAGAAAAAGGTTCTTAAAAACATTTTTTTTTGGTGTGCGTGTGTGTCACCAAAATCTGGGGGTGGGTTCCTGTGACTCAGAGAATCATTGAAAAAATTTTGGTATGTGAATGAAACTTAGTACTCTAAGAAACTATGAATATGAGATGATCATAGGAATGATGGAAAATCTATATAAATGGATGGAGCCTAAAACTAAGTAGCATCAAAACCACAATGTATACAACTAAAACAATTCAAATGAAAGAACACTGAAAGGCAGTCAGATTCAGATTATTTTAATTTATTTAATAGCCACTTTTAATAACCAATCTCAATCCCAGAAAAAATATATTCACATTTAATAAAGAGATTGGTTCTATGGCCAATCAAAGCAAGAAACATTTAAATACTATATAGCAGATTTCATAAGTTCTTTATAGGCTGATTTCAATTTTGCAGGTATTTCCATATTGGATCCAAAAGAGAAAGATGAGAATGAGATTAAATTTTTTCTTTCAGCTTGCATAGACATAGTAGTACCACTGCTTTGTAATAGCTTTTGACATGTTATGTACAAAACGTGTAGCCATCAAATCCACAGGAAGGGACAAGATTGCTTCCCAGCCATATCTGGATCACTGTAGCAGGTGCAGCTGAGTTATCCCCTCTTTAATCTTTTTTTTTAGCAACAGAACCTGAGAACAGATACCAGGAAATAGGCAAGGTATTCTCTTCTACAGGCTAGGGTAGATATTATTTTACTGTCTTGATCCAGAAGGGAAACATAGATCCCCCTTCTTTTTGGTTACATCTGAATGGCTTTAAGCTGAAAGAGTTAAAGTTATATCCTACTAAAATATTTTAAAGCATGTTTAATGCTGCTTACCCCTTAAATAGAGAGTTTTGAAAATGTAATTTACTTTTAAGATCTGGGAATTTGGGCACCACTGGTATAGTCGGGAAAAGGTGTGTTGCATTTAAGGCAGGCCCAATATTTTGAACTTATAGCCCTTGACATTTTTTATTATTCCCTTGGCAATTTATTTTTCATTGCCATGTGATTCTTGTTTGCCTTGCATCATTATTAACTTCTGTAATGTTATTCAACTTTTAATGTATTTCCACTTCGTCATTCTCCCTAAAGTATAATCTTCCTAATAAAAAGCATCTTGAATGTTTTTAGATGCCACTGCCCAAGAAGAAAAATTACAATTACAAAAATAATAGCAGTAAAAGTAGTAGCAGCATGCACATGTATGCACACACACAAGTATTTTTTGACATTTTAAAGTTTGCAAATGTTTTATATTATGCTATTAATGAATAGATTTTTATTATGCATCTACTGTAGGAAGTGTGCTAAATTCTTAGTATGCAAAGACAAAAAAATACGTCTTTGACCAACAAAGCTTACAGCCCAGCTAGGTGGAAGCACCTTTATATATACATAGAGAAAAAATAATACATACAAGGTGATTTTGGATAACAGTTGAGGGAAGTAGGAAAGGCTTAATTTAGAGGGTATCATTTGATATATGCCTTGAAGGAAATAAGAGATTCTAAAAAATAGAGGTTACAAATGAGGTCATGTGGAGGAGTGGATAGAAAAGCAATTTAAAGACTGAGAGAAGGTTAATGGATAGTATACGAGGAACTGTCTAAAAAAAAACTTGTGAAACATAGGTTATGTAATGGGAGTGATATCAAACATAGCTGGAAAGTTAGGTTGATGACATTTTCTTTAGGTCCTTAAATATAGAAAATAGCAATTTATATTAGATCCATGACACAATAGGGAGTCACCGGACTTCTTTTTTTAAACAGAGCAGTAGCATAATCATACTTGAACTTCAGGAAAGTCACCCAGGTAGCTGTGCAGAGAATGGGTTGTAGTGGGAAGAAACTGAGACTGGGAGATCCATTAGGAGGCTATTCTAAGTAACCCAGGGAAAATGGGAAGGTAGTCTAAACTAGTGTGTGTTTTGTGAATTGAAGGTTGGGAACAGATTCAAGAGATGTTGTATCACCAAGGCAATATTCATAGCACTGGTGGGGACTATGAATATGCCAACATAGTTCTCAATCACAAAATATAAGAGACTCTCCATATAGAAGGAAGAAGAAAAACATTTATTTAGACACCAGAAAGCCAAATCCCAGAAGCAGAAAGCAAAATCTGTCATGGTGACCAAGACATTAATAAATATGATCACTATAGGGGGAAAGCCATTCCCAAGCCTCCCCCTCTTCCCTTCCGCCAGGGCCTTCTCACAAGCAAACACCCAGAAGCCTGAACCTTGCCAGGTTTGCCTGTCTGTGTTCAGTCTCCTCTGACCTGCCTGGAGCTCCCTCTCGCTTCTACCCCATTCTTCTTGTGTCCCCCTGTTCAGCAAAACTTGTCCCACCACATGTGACTTAGGCTTCCGGGTGATTTAAACAGATCGTATGGGTTTATTAATGAATGAGAAAGATCTTTCCATTTAAATGACTATTACAGTTGTTGAGGGATAAATGAGAAGATTTGGCGAGCGGCAAGAGTCTAAGAAAATGCTGAGGTTGTGAATCTGGGTGATTGAAAATAAGATTGTGTACTCCATAGAAATAGAGGAATTTGGAAGAGGCTTGAGGGGGAAATGACAAATAGCTGTTTTCTGGTCATATTAAGTTTGAAATGACTAAAGGGTATTCATCTGGAAGTATGATATAGATGTCATGATAGAACTATTGAAAGACAAAATTCTGCATTCGATGAACTTAATAGTTAGATAAGCAGTGACCAATCAACTGAGTTAGTGGGCTTTCTTGATGACCAAAGATCCACAACAAAGGTTGACAATGCCTTTTAAACCTAGGTGTGATTTCCTCCCCAGCAAAGGCAAGAAAATCCAAATTAGCAGGCATTTTAATCAGGATGTGGGTTGAATTCTCATATCCTCCCTATTCACCATTACCTCACAGAAAAAAAAAACAGGAATTAAACTGATCTTTAATGATTTACTAGGTTATCAGAAATTCAATAGGCAAGAAGAAAAGTTAGTCAAAGTGTAGGAAAAAAAAATATGAAGGAATGCTTAGGACTGGAAAAATCCAGGACATTATGGGAGACTGTAGAATAGTAAAGGAAGGAAATATCAGGAAATAAGGCTGAAGCCTTAAAGAAATATGTACCTTCACAGGACCTTGAACACAAGGCAAAGAAGTTCGAATTTTGCTTACTAGGAAGTTAAGAATTTTAGAATTCTTAAGAATTTTTAGAAAAGAAGTAACATTGAATAATTACCATTCTAGGCTCAAGGCAATCTTCAAAGGTTGGCGCTAAAGGTTTTTTATTACTATTTTGCAAATGAGGAAGACACATGTACCCGAGGAAGTCTTTCTCAATTCCTCTTAATACTAGTTCTTTCTGTTGTTGATTATTTCTTGTTCATACACATACAAACACACACACACAGTAGAGAGGTCTATACATAGAGATCTATGTCTATGCCTATATCTATCTATCTGTCCATCCATCCATCGGTCTGTCTATCTAGCATCTAAACGCATGTTTTTCCCTCATTACATTGTGAGCTCCTTAATGGCAGGGGATGTCCTTGGCCCTTCTTTGTACTCAGTGCTCAGCAAAGAGTTTGCACATGGTAGGTATTCACTGATCTACAAAAAAGAGTCTAAGTGATTTGGTTGTTTCTACACTGATAAGCAGAAGCTGAGTGAAGAACTTCCTGACTCCAAGTCCAATACTCTATATTCTATGTCAGAAATTGGAATTAAACTCTTAATACATAGTTTGGAGTTTCTAACACTTAATAACTATAATCTAGACGTCAGTACTGCTGTATTCTGATCAAATGGGATTATGTATATAAAAGTGGTCCTCCACTGATCTGTCACAATTTAGCTCATGCTTTTCCTGTTTTACAAATGCCCACCTTTTTCCCCCTACTATTTTGAATTCTTGACCATTTATTAAAGCCCAGCTCAAGATCTCTTTCATAATCTCTCAGTAAGACTTCTGCCCCTCAGGCCTCACATATCACTTTTGTTTAATGTCTCTTTAAGGCAATCAATTATAAATGCAATATTATGTATCATTGTTCATTTCTGTGTGTTTTTATAAATGTATGTTTTAATCTTAAGTTCCCAGTTAGATTTTTAACACCATGAGACCAGGGGCTATGTCTTACCTAAATAATATATCTACCTCAGACCTTGTTACTCTGTGTTCTGTGCTCAGTTGTCTCATCCCTCTTTCACTCTTTGTAACCCCATTTTGGGCTTTCTTTGCAAAGATACCAGAGTAGTTTGTCATTTATTTCTTCAACTTAGTTTACAGATATAGAATTGGGGCAAACAGAGTTAACTGACTTGCCCAAGATCACACAGCTAGTAAGTGTCTGAGCTGAGATTTGAATTTAAGAAGATGTTTGCCTGGTTCCAAACCTGGCGCTTTATACACTGCTCCACTTGGCTTCCTGCTTTATATAGGGTGCTTAATATGTTTGTTGAATGGATGAATGCTAAATTATGAAAAACTGTAGATCATAAATAGGAAAACAAGATTATTTTATGATAATGACTCATCAGTACATAATATTTTATGGTTGCAAATGACTTTATTTCATTTTGTCATCACAGTGGTCTTGAGATGCAAGCAAGGACAAGTTTCAGAACTTGCTATTTATCCAAGATAATATGATTAGTAATGGGGTGCCCCTGGACTTTTATTTACTCTGACCCCAAATCCAGTGTTCTTTCCACTAAAGTACAAGGTTTCTGATTTAAGGAAAATGAACCTGCTTTTTCTATCTTCAAAAGGAAGGAAGAGTGGCTCCCACTCATTTCCCAGTGTTTTACTTAGAGGTTATTGACCAACATTGTTTGCACAGCACCTTAAGTTCTTTAGAAAAAGAGATCTATAAATATGAACCACATTTAAGAATTAATGAGAGCTAATGATAATAAATTAAAGTAGATACAGGTGGTATAAATTATTTGCCTTAATGCTGTGATGAAGCCGGCTTTTCATAGAGTGGGGTTTGCCTAGTCTTGCCCGGAAACTTCACAAGGGTTAACAAATACTAGACCATTTAACTGGCATAACAAGACAGCTAAAAGGAAATTGAGCTGTGCGGGCAGTCATTTTGGATTACTTCATTGATGTCGCCATATGTTAGCTGCAGTTGGTGTTCAATAGGGAATTACAAGTGTTTGCAGATGCTTTGAGCGAAAGATTCCTTGTTCTGTGGGCAGGGGGTAGGAGGGTTGGCATATAGAGAAGAATACCCAAAAGAGAAAAAAAATACATGAAGTATTATATTTCTGGAATATGTTCCACATTTATTCAATTTCAGTCACTTGAGGAAAAGGCTTTGAGGAATGAATATTGAGGCATTTCTCTCTTCCATCTCCCCCTATCCAAATTTGAGAAAATAGTATTTCAAATGTTCAGGTAATCAATGGAAATTTAACTTATTCATGGCATGTGTTTAAGATAGAGAATTTTTGCTTGTGGAAAGCTAGTGATACAGGTGTTCCTCACACTGTAGCAGAAGTCAGAATGAGTGTGGCTCTGTGTGTTTAAATTGCATTAGTCAGCAATACAAAAAAAACCAAAACACATTCTAAAATGCAGAATGCTCAGATGGTATGGGGCTCATGGAGACATTGTCAATGTTTGGGGACTCTAAAGAATAATAGAATCAGTGATTATTAAAATTCAATCCAGATATGAAAAATATCCATCTATGAAAAATATATCTCTGCAATATACTGAACACATGACCATTCAGTAATTACTCAAGGACATTCAATAATATGTGTGTTTGTGAATCTGTGACAGGACTCGTGTCTCAATGGCAGCTATTCTGTTTTTAAAGATTACTTGAGACGATCCCATTCCAAAGTAATGAGAACCAAAAGTTTCCCTAAAAGTTTTGCTTTTGGAAGGAGGCCACAGATCCCTTATGCCTTGTATTGCCAAGTGATTGAGTGTTAGACTCCACTCTGATATTCCTTGCCTCAATCCTCTATCCATAATCCATTGCAATAAAGCATGCAGCAATTTCAAACACTCTCTTTCTTTATCACAAGTCTGTAATATCTTCCCTACACCCTTAGAAGCCACAACCACTTTTAAATACCAGTCTTTTAAAAATTTGCCTCCTTACCTTTCAGTGAGGCAGATAGGTCATCCATTCTGAGTCCTCTTTCTTTTTTCTTGACAGACTGGAATAGGAAAAAACAAAACAAAACAAAACATCAAAGGGATCTTGAAGTGGGTAATTTGGGTTTTTAAAATTTTTTTTTTAATTTTATTTTAGACTCAAACACTAGAACACAAATACAGAACAGAAGAAACAAACAAAAATATATCTAAAGCTTAATTACAAAAAGCATATCATGCGCATAGCAGAAGATCAGAGAAGATTCAAAATACGCAACAATTTTTTAGAAAGCCTTTATGATAAATAATACACATTGTGTTGATAACTGTTCCTATTTTCTTTGCTTCCTTGTAAGTTTTCTTTTGTTCTCTGCTGTGTACTTTTTTTACTTTGCTCTTTTTTCCCCTCTTCCCCCTCACCCACTACCCAGAAGACTACAAATTAAGTTTGGATATGTTTCTCTATAGCTATAGATTTATACATACACATATACGTATATATATGTACTTTCCCAAGCAAATTCTACTTCTGATCTTTGTTTTTATGTTTGTGCATATCTCTTATTTCCTGTCCCTCTTGCCTTCTTCTACTTTACTTCTACCAGCTACCTTGCCTCTTACTTGCCTACACCCCTCTAAGGATCCCTCTCTTATCCTCCCATTCGAGTATATCTAAACACTCTTCTATACTCCCCTTTCACCTACTCCCTCACCCTCACCTCTATTTCTCCACTGTCCTCTCTCCCCTCCCTATCCCCCTACCATTTTATTTCTTCTGAATTTAGAAGACTTTTATACACACACACACACACACACACACACATAATAGTGTGTATGTATTGTTCCTTCTTAAAACCATTCCTGATCAAAGTAGGTTGTCAGATCTAGCAACCCTCCTCCCCATCTAATTTCTCATCTAATTCTATTGATTCTTCCTTTTGTACCTCATTTATATAAAATAATTACTCTTCTTAGCTGTTCCTAAATGATTTTACTTGTACGTTTTTAAAATTTGGGTAATACTCAGATTGACCCCAATCTTTCTTATGACCTACCCAATTATTAATAAGAATCTTACACATATGTTTTACAATTTACATACATGGAAAGTAAATGATTTGTACTTATTGAAGCCTTTATAATCAATCTTTGGTATATTCCTTATATTTCCCTTGGTTATTATATGTCAAATCTTCAATTAAGTGAAGTTTTTTTTTTTAAAAAAAGCCAAGTCTTGAAAGTCTAATAGTTGATCAAATATTGATTATTTTCAACCAGAATTGCAATTAATTTTGCTGGGTATGATATTTTCATCCAAAGCCCGAATTCTTTTGCTCTTCAATGTATAATTTCCAAGATTTTTGGTCTTTTAATGTCTCTACTCTTGGTTCTTGTGTAATTTTAATTGTAGCCCCATTGTATTTAAATTGCTTTATTCTTATTGCTTTTAATATTTTATCCTTGAGCTGGAGGTTTCAAAATTTGATAACGATATTCCTGTGAGTTTTCCTCATATGATCTCTTTTAAGTGATGATTGATGGAGTTTTTCCTATTTCTACTCTCTCCCCTCCCATTCTAATACTTCAGGACAATTTTCTTTAATTATTTCTTGTATTATTATATCAAAATTCTTATTTTGATCATAACTTTCAGTTAGTCCAATTATTATTTTGTATTTTTTCATTATTCATTTTTTGATTAATCATTACTTGATCTCTTATAATTTCACTGGCTACACCTTGCCCAGTTCTAATTTTCAAGGTGTCATTTTCTTCCTTAAGATTCTGGACTTCCTTTTCTAATTGGTTGACTCTCCTTTCATAATCTTCTCATGTTTCTTGGATTATTTTTATTTTTTCCTCCATCTCTGTCATTTGATTTTTAAAGTCTTTTTATAAATCTTGTGTAAATTGTTTTTGGGCAGGTGATCATTGACTTTACTCTTTGTAGGTTTCTTTGTTTCAATATCCTCTTCTGAAGATGAACCCTGGTCTTCTCTAGTTCATAATAGCTTTCTATGGTTAAAGTCTTCTTCCTTTACCACCGTATTTTTTTGTGGTAACAGGTAATTGTTACAATCACCTCTAGTCCTGGGGCATGGCGGATGGTGCTCCTTGGCCCAGATCTTCACCTCCTCCCTCCTGCCTGGAGCCAAAGCCAAATCTCCAACCTCTGGGAAGTGCCCACAGCCAGGGGCTTTCTGCTCCACTGCTTTGGCATTTACTGGGAATGTGCTGGTTCCTTGTCACTCCCACCCAATTCTTTGCAGCACAGCTAAGTCTGGTGTTCTTTGTCAGCAAAAGCTCTCTGGATCTTCCTGGTCCCAGACACCCAAATCCCTTTACCATCCTAGGGGAAAAAGTTCCTGTGTTTGGTGCCAAGGCAGCTCTTCAAACCAACTCACCCCAGGACTTTTCTCTTGCTGTTAAAATGGACCCTAGCCTAGAGGTGTTTAGTCTTCACAGAGACCAAAACTTCTCCTGGGATTTTTCTTATGATCTCAAAGTATCCCAGGAAGACCTCTGTTGTACCCCTATTCTTATTTATTTTTACTGGCACTTTGTTCAGCCTAAGGTACTATTTTATCTCTTTTGTGGGGAAAAATCTCAAGAGCCTAGGATTTTCTGGCCTGTTCAGCTATTTTCCCAGAATGTTCTCTCATAGTGGATAATTTGTGAAAAGGTTTATGAACGTTAGTGATCTGCAAAGTACTAGAGAGGTAGATACTTAAAAATGACAAAATGTAAGCAACCTATTGATAGTCACTATGGAAAAAGTATTCTCTGAGAAGTCAGAAATTAATGTTTTAAAAGAAAGGTGAAAATGATGAAGCAAAAACTGTAGTTCTTTCTTTAGTAAGATATATAAATTTATTCCTATTCTTTGCCAAAAATATCCATATTGTCTGTATTGATTTATCTTTAATATACCATCTGAAATGTTTAAGTTAACTAGAAAAAAATAATTTGGGCACAAAGAGAATCATCTACTATTTTCGTGCCTTAATCAGGTCTTTCTGAAATGGAAATTACCTGTCTAAAATGAATTAACAGTATATTACACAGCAAATTATTAAAAATGAAACTTTTCTATGGTTTTACTCTTTTTAGGCTTTTGAAAGTCTTTCACCTTTATAAAACTTCTTGGTTTTTCAAGAGCCCTGGATATGGACAAAAATTTTACAGACTTATGGGAGGACATTGCAGACAAGTACATTGTGGAAGTTGCATAGGTACTGATAAAATCATTGCACTCATTGACATTTTTAAATATTAAAAGACACAGGGGAGGGAGTAGCTATATTCCTATTCACATTCCATTGAAGTGGGTATCACCGCAAGAATTAGTCCGATTGACTGATTGGGGACTAAACTGAGCATATCCAGAGGAATATGATCAGGATAACAAAATGACCTAAAACCATGCATCATGACAATCAGGTGGAGGAAAACTGTATTTGCAACAAATGTAAGTAACAATATCTGTTATTTCATTGATCTGGAGATGGGAATTCAATCCTTGCCCATTGACTGTTGTTTAACCTGAAGTAGAGAAGACTTAAGGTGACTGGAAAAGTCATAACTGTCCTCAAATATCTGAAATAGTGTTATGTGAACAAAGGTTATTCTGGTTAGCTTTGAAGCAAGCATAGAAACATTAGGAAGATGTGACACTGAAACAGATTATTGCTTCACATCAGGAAATCATTCCTAAAAACTAAGGTCTTTACATTAAAGATGGAATGAGTTGCTTTGGAAGTTTGGAAACTTCCTATCTCTAAATATCTTTAAGTGATAGGTAGGCTTGTTAAGGATATTTTATAAACAGAAGTTGTGATTTGGGTAGCAAGTTGTCTAGATGATCTCTGAATTTCATTCTAGGTCAGATTCTATTGTTCTATAATAAATATTTTATCAAAAAACTGATGTGAATCTGAATTTGAAGGCAATGCGGTTTAACATGAATGCAAATACATAATGAAAGGATAAAGCAGCTGGGTGGCTCAGTGGATAAAGCATTGAGCCTAGAGTCAGGAAGACCTGAGTTCAAATTTAGATTTAGACACTTATTAGCTCTGTAATCCCAGTGAATCATTTAACCTCTGTTTCCCTTAATCCACAGGAGAAGGAAATAGCTAACCACTCCAGTATCTTAGTTAGGTAAAAAAAAAAACAAAACAAAACATGGACATGTGGTCCATGAAGTCATGGAAAGTCAAACACAATTAGACAAGAGCAACTGAGATGACAATAATGAACAGACCTGCAAATTATTATTACTTTTTATTCAAAGATTAAGGAGAAAAACTAAAAAGGCTCCGAATCATTATCTAATGTGTACATCTTACACCTGTGAAAGCATGTATAGATACCTTTTTAGGGTTTATTACCTCTCCCTTTTTCAAAAAATTCATTTGTTACTCATCCATGCATCATGATAATCAGGTAGAGGAAAACTGTATTTGCAAAAAATGTAAGTAACAATATCTGTTATTTCATTGATGTGGAGATGGGAATTCAGTCTCCAGATTTCCTACAACTGCCTTCAGTTGGGATTGTGAAGGTAAAGATCTTATCTAGAAGTGTCAGTTTGGCACATGAAATGACTTGATAAAATATGTCAATAATTTTCTGGATAGTGCTCTTGAAACAAGATCAAACTAATTTATTTTGAAAAATAAATGTGAAGATCTGTGGTAAGCTTTCTATCTGAAAGAATTGCATTCAATTAGGAGGTATTACATTAACCAAAGCACTGTATATCACTTACAGGGAAAAATAATGATCTCATTATCTGGATTGGAAGATTCCTGAAGTCCCTTCTACTTCCAAGAGTCTATGATTCTAGATTAGTCATCTCAATAGCATGGTCTGATACTAAATATTCTAGAATTATATTGGCAGTTGCTTAGTAGTTTTCAGTCATTTCTGACACTTGGTGACCTCATTTGGGATTTTCTTGGTGAAGATATTAGAGTGGTTTTCTCCTGTCTTTTCTGGATCATTTCACAGATGAAGAACTGGGGCACACAGAATTAAGTGATTTGTCCAGGGTCACACAACGAGTCTGAGTCTGAGGCTGGATTTGACCTCATGTATGCTAGTTTTCCTGATCCATTGCTCTAGCCATCTACCTGCCCCTACTAGTACATAATCTGTGGCATTTATATTAGTATAAGGGAAACAAATTACAAGTGGGATGAAGTAAGCATTTTAAAAAAAATATTTAAAGTTAAATTGTGGGACTAAAGAATTTAAGGACCTTGGCAAATATGTTGTAGCAACTTGCATGTAAGAAGTGAGATTAATTGGACCAATTAAGCATTCTCCTAATGGATAGAGTGGAAGTCAGTACTCCTGGAAATTGGAAGTTCCTGTCCTGTCATGCATGGCAATCATTCAGTATATCATTTAGATTTATAAAACCCTCCTCACACGTTCTTTCATTCAATAATCACAACCCTGTGAAGTAGGTACTCTAAGTATGCTTATGGTGATTTTACAGATGGGGAAGCTGAGAGTGAGCGTAGATATGAAACTTGATCAAGATCATTGTAGCTACCAAGTCAATGAAATAGGCTTCACAATCATATCTTCTTGATTCATGCTACCCCTAGCTGGATGTGTAACCATTGTTTAACCTCTCTGAAACTCAGTTTATCCACCTGTGAAAGGGAGGCAAGAATGAAATTAGTTATCTCCAAGGTTGCTTCTAGGTATTATATTCTCTGATTCTGATTTTATCTTATTAGGCATGGTTATCTACCCCACATTGAACGTTGTTTTTCTAGTTCACTTTACACTTAGGTATTTTTGAGATGACCTAAAATGCCTTTCTTTTGTCTTTAGTTATAGAATTCTCCATTTCTCAGAGAAGAAGAAACATGTTGCCTATCTTTTAACTAGAGATAGATTTTGTGGCTTTGTTTGTTCTTTGTTCCCATGACACCAGGAAGACTATGCCATAACTCGCAAGTCAATTAGATTTAAGTGAGAGAGGGCTATGCAAAGTCATCAGCCTCACTTTCTCCTAGGGAGTCATCTGGGTTCAGTGGCAAACTGGATGAGGATAACTGGAGATGACCCCAGATGCGGTGGGAAACGTGGTCTTTTTAAAGTAAGGTCTGTCTGAGTTCTCACTTTGAGTGAGGCAATGCCCGTTCAACAATTAAGGCTAGTTAAGAAATGAGTCAAGGAATGGACCCTTTTACCTAAACAAAACAGTAATCTGAGAGGGGAAGTTCCTCAGGGTTCCTGGCCAAAACAGAAACAATTACTATTTACATTCGCTCTGAACCAATGACAACTAAGCGGTGCTTGGACCAGGACCTGTTGTAGGCCAATCAATAAGAGCCAGAGTGAACTGGGTTTAAGGCATAGTCTGTAAGAAAAAAATCTAGTCTGTAAGACTCAAGGTATCATGCTGGGTTTCAGCCATCAAAATTCCTATTTCTTTGGGCAGAACACCCATAGGCAAAATCATGATACCCTATATGGAGAGAGGGAGAGGGAAGAGAAAGGAAAGGAAGGGAAGGAAAGGGAAGAAGAAATTGAGTTGCCCAACTGGAATGGACCAGTTGAGTCACCAATATGGCAGCTCAGACTACTCACAGGTTGTCCTTTGTTCTTAGTTCTTGAGGATAATCATAACATCAGAAAGATGATGCTATGACTAGCAAATGAATTTTATTCAAATGAGGAAGGTCTGCCTCTCTTTCTCCTCCAGTGACATCTGGGTCCGGTGACAAGATATAGATCAGGACAACTGAAGATGGCCTCAATAGAGATAGACTTTAATAAAAGGTAAATAGATAAAACTATCCTTGATCTATAAGTGAACATTTACTCAGGCTTGAATGACTATGCTAGAGACAAATGTGACTGAGAAAATCAAGTCAACGAACATTAAGGCTTTAGAGGATATTAGAGATCATCTTGCCCAATATCTTTATTTTACATGTATGAAATCTGAACCCTATAAAGTAAAATGACTTATCCAAGGTCATATAGATGAAAGATGGCATAGCTGAATTACAGTCCATTGCCCTTACCAATACAGTAAGATTGCCTGATATTATTCAAGGTTGTAGGACATTTCCATATTTCTGTTGCCCAGCTCTTCAAAAAAGATGGAACTGTGTTTATTGCACTTGCCCAGTCTCTTGGTGGTTTCCTTGGAAAGGGATTGAATCAAGTCTCTGTTCCTTTACTTTTCATGTTGTAGTCCTTGTCACTCAGCATTCTAGAATGGCAGCACCAGGTCCAAAAACACATCCTCACTCTGATCTTTGACTTCTCTATACTGTTTCTTAGCTCCCTGTGTCCTTCACTTTCTTCACAACAAAATCTTTATTGATTTTCCAGGTACTACCTCTCAGGATTTTCCAACTCTGCTGGAAAAATCTAATTAAAAAGAAGTCATTATAGAAGGGCTAATTTCTGCTAGCTTTGTTCTCTCCCTTTTAACCTTTGTGTTAGCACACCATAGAAAGACGCGTAGATTACAAAATTGAATTCTTATCCCATAAGCAAAAAAAGGGGAAGGGACAGAAACTTGAACTCAGACAGCAGAACTTTTGGGAAAATTGCACATTCAAAATTAGATATCCTTGTTTATAATAATATCAATGTCCATTCTTTCATTAATGGTAACATATATTACACTTGAAACAAACAGAACACAGAAAATTCATTTTTATTGGGGTTCAATTAATCCATCTTTGTGATAGTTTCAATTGCATTTTCCCTTGTGCTCCCCTGAATGCCTTGAAATTCTGGAGATCAGCAAGCCAACAGTAGCCCTAGCAATAATGCCCACAGTTAATGAGTGCTTGTTAAGAGTGAAAATTTGCATGTTTCCCAGCAGTAATATTCATTCTTAAAAAGCACAAAATTGATACCCCAAAAAGATAAATAAAACATTTGTGTGAAACATGAAACCAAGCAGGCAAGAGAGAAAGAACCAACTAGAGATATGATAATATGATTAATCTGGTTTCATCTGGTCAAGGTCAGACATTCTAAGGCAGTACAGTGTGAGTAGAAGTACATATATTACTACTGCTATCAGAAAACAAAATCATGTAATAATTATTGCTTGTCCCAAAGGAAAGGGGGACTTAACAAGTAGTTATTTAGTGACTACTTTTTATCAAAGAATATACTGACCACTTTATAAATATTATCTCATTGGATCCTCCCAAATAAATCATACACCACTGTAGGTGTGAGGTTGAGATTTTATTTGGAATCTTTTATTGTTAAAATTCTCATTTACCATTTGATACCCTCAATATATTTTTAAATATTTATTTATTTTTACTTTTCAACATTCATTTCCCTAAGATTTTGAGTTCCATATTTTCTACCCATCTCTCCCCTCTGCCCACACCAAAACAGTGTGCATTCTGATTACCCCTTCTCCTAATCTGTCCTCCCTTTTATCATACCCTTCCCTTCTCTTATCCCCATCCCCTCTATTTTCTTGTAGGGCAAGATAGATTTCTATACCCCATTGCCTATATATCTTTTTTTCCCCAGTTCCATGTAACAACAATTTTTTACATTTATTTTTAAAACTTTGAGCTCCAACTTCTCTCCCTTTCTCCCTCCCCACTCATCCCCACTGAGAAGGCAAGCAATTCAATATATGTTATACCTGTAAAGTTATGCAAAAAAATTCCATAAAAGTCATGCTGTGAAAGACTATATTTCCCTCCATCCTTTCCTGCACTCCATTTATTCTATTCTCTCTTTTGACCCTATCCCCCCTCAAAACTTCTAATTACCCCCTCCTCCCCTTTGCCCTCTCTTCTATGAACCCCTCTCCCTTGCTGATTTTCTTCTCCCCTACTTTTCTGAAGTTTGAGTGTGCATGTTATTCCCTCCTTAAGGCAAATACGATGAGAGTAAGGTTCACCTTTTCTCTTTTGCCTCCCCGCTCTTCTCTTCCATTGAAAAAACTTTTTCTTGCTTCTTTTATGTGAGAGATAATTTGCCCCATTCTATTTCTTCATTTCTCCTCCCAATATATTCCTCTCTCACCCCTTAACTTTATTTTTTAGATATCATCCCTTCCTATTCAACTCACCCTGTGCCCTCTCTCTATAAGGATATAATTCCTCCAACAACTCAAATACTGAGAAAAGTCTCAAGAGTTACAAATATTATCTTTCCATGTAGGAATATAAAAGTTCAGCTTTAGTAAGTCCCCTATGATTTCTCTTTCCTGTCTATCTTTTCATGCCTCTCTTGATTCTTGTGTTTGAAAATCACATTTCCTATTCAGCTCTGGTATTTTCATCAAGAGTGGTTGAAAGACCTCTATTTCATTGAAGGAGCATTTTGCCCCTGAAGTATTATACTCATTTTGCTGGGTAGGTGATTCTTGATTTTAATCCTAGTTTCTTTGACTTCTGGAATATCATATTCCTACCATCCCTTAATTTAGAAACTGCTAGGTCTTGTTATCCTGATCATATTTCCAAAACACTTGAATTGTTTCTTTCTGGATGCTTACAGTATTTTCTCCTTGACTTGAGAGATCTGGAATTTGGCTACAATACTCCTAGGAGTTTTCCTTTTGAGATCTCTTTCAGGAGGCAATTGGTGGATTTTTTAAAATATTTATTTTATTCTCTGGTTCTAGAATATAAGGGCAATTTTCCTTGATAATTTCTTGAAAGATGATGTCTTAGGCTTTTTTTTGATCATAGCTTTCAGGTAGTCTTACAATTTTTAAATTTTCTCTCCTAGATCTGTTTTCCAGGTCAGTTATTTTTCCAAAGAGATATTTCACATTAGCTGCTATTTTTTCATTTCTTTGGTTTTGTTTTATAATTTTTCAGTTTTCATAAAGTCATTAGCTTCTATCTGCTCCATTCTAATCTTTAAAGAATTTCTTTCATCAGTGACCTTTTGGACCTCCTTTTCCATCTGATTAATTCTACTTCTTAGGGCATTCTTCTCCTCATTGGTTTTTTGATCTCTTTTTGTCATTTGGTTTAATCTATTTTTTTACAGTGTTATTTTCCTCAGTATTTTTTGGGGGTCTCCTTTAGCAAGTATTTGATTAGTTTTTCAAATTTTCTTGCATCAGACTCATTTCTCTTCCCAATTTTTGCTCTGCTTATTTTACTTGGTTTTCAAAATCCTTTTTGAGCTCTTCCATGGCCTGAGATCAATTCATACTTTTCTTGGAGGCTTTAGATGGAGGGGCTTTGACTTTGTTGTCTTCTGTTTGTATGTTTTGGTCTTCCTTGTCACCAAAGTAAGATTCTATTGTCTGATTCTTTTGTTGGTTTTTGCTTATTTCCCTAGCCATTTATTTGACTTTTGAACTCTTTGTGAAGGTAGAGCTCTGCTTCCGGTGGGTGTGGGGGATGTACTGTTAGCTGCTTGATTCCCTTACAATCTGTGGTCCTAGAGTTCCAGAAAGAGTCACTGCTGCTGCAGTGGCTTCTGTATGTTCCTCTGCCCCCTCCACCACCCTGTGGCTGTGGTCGGACCACTTCACTCTCCTACACTGTACCATAGGCTTTTTCCACTGATCTTCCAAATTGTCCTCAGCATTGTGGGGTTGTGAAGTGTGGAAACCACTGCAGATACCTGAGATTCATTCCTGTTGAGGCCTACTCAGGTCCCATCTGTGCTGATGTGACCCAAACTGGACTGTGTCCTACCCCTACCATGGTGCAATGGATACTTCTTGGAGACCTTCCAGGCTATCTTGGACTGGATATTTGCTTCACTCTGTCATTCTGTGAGTTCTGCAGTTCCAGAATTTGTTTAGAACCATTATTTTTTTCAGATATTTGTCTGGGCTTGGGAGCTGTGCTCTAGAAAGTCCATGCTGTTACTAACCATCTTGACTCAGCAACCCCCATACCGTCAGTGTTTAAAAAAAAAAAATAACACACAAACAAAAGAGTCTAAATAGTTTTGCTGCTTTCTCAGTAAGTCTTTCCATTACTGCACATGACTGAAATGAATGAAGAGCTTGATTTTAGTCATCGAAGCTGGTGGTGAGGCTACTCTAAATTTTTATAATTGAATATAAGAGGTATCTTAGTAAATAATATCATTTGTGCTTCTTTGTTAAAATAAAGTCCTTATTTACTTAAGAACAACTATGCAAACTATCACAATGTACTAATGTGCCTTTACTAGATTGCAGTTTGACAGAGACAATACCCATTCTGTGATTAAGGTTAGGTAAGAAATGAGGCAGAGAAAGACTACTCTTACCTAGTCCCCTCCAGAAAAAAAAAAAAAAAATCAATCTAGGAGGAGAAGACTCTCAGGATTTATGACCCAAACAGAAGCAATTGCTGTTTATATTGCATATTTACATTCACTCTGAGCCAATCAGGGACCAAACAATGGTCAAGGGAATATGTCCTGGGATCTATTATTGGCCAATTGATGAAAGCCATAGTGATTTGGGTTTCAAGGTCTAGTTCTTAAGAAAAAAATGTAGTCCATGAACCTCAAGATATCTTGTGAGGTTTCAGTGATGTGAATTTACTTTCCTTTGGATAGAGTACCTACAGGTAGAGGTATGTTACCCTATGTGGACAGAAAGAAGGGAGGGAAGAAGGGGAAAAGGAAGTAGAAGGGGAGGAAGGGGAGAAAAAAGAAAGGAAGGAAGGAAAGAAAAAAGGCAAGAAAAGAGGGAGATAGAGCAAGCTATGTTGCCCAATGGCCAGTTTCAGTTGGGTTTCCTGTGGGACAGCTCCTACTGTCATTCACAGAGACCTTTGTTTATCTTTCATTATTAATTGGCCAACAATAGGTCCCAGGCCCACTTGGTCATTGTCTGGGGCCTGAGTGGCTCAGAGTGAATGCAAATAGCAACTTTTTCTCTTTTGATTATTGTTGTTGTGTTTGGCCTTTGTTCTCAAAGAGGACCATGACATCAGTTGACTTTGATTTGAGTGAGAGAGGACTGTGTAAGGTCACCAACCTCACTTCTTCTCCTGAGCCATCTGGGTCCAATGGCCTGATATTCATCAGGATGGGTAGATATGGCCCAGGATCCAACGTGGGACCTTGGCCCTTTCAAGTTAAGGTCCTATAGCATTCTCCCTTTGAGTGAGATACACCCAATGCCAGGGGATGGATTTTCTCTTTATATATTTTCATATATCTTCTTTTCAACTAGCTCGTTCTTTATAATTTTGCAACAACAACTAATGTATTTATCTTTACATAACCACTCCAACATTTTTAAAAAATCAAGTTTTCTAAAGATATATCAAACTTGTTAGTCTTTTCAAAAAACTAGCTTTTAGGAGTTTAAAAATCATTCTGTTTTTGCCAGGTTATCCATTTTTCCTCTAATTTTGACTGTGTTGTCTTTTGCGCTTATTTTATTTGTTGACTATCTCATTTTTAAATGCTCATTCAGTTCATTGAAACTCTCATAAATTTTGTTGTACTATGGCTGCTAAAGTAGGTGTTTCCTATTTCAGTTTTACACAGTTGTTCATAATATCTCTTTAGCCTAATATATGGCTATTTTATTTTAAAGTTTCATGTAGTGCTGAAAAATGCACATTGTCAGTGCCATTTAGTACACACCATAAGTTTTCTACTGTAGTTTCCCCAGCAGTTTGTTGAGTTCTGTATTTTCATCAATCTTTTTCTGCTAAACTTATCTAAAACTGAGTAAGGGACATTTAAATCTTCCACTGTTCTTATATCATTGCCTACATCTTCTTGTAATGCAGATATTTTTTCATTATGAATTTAGATGCTCACATTTTAGGCATGTAATATGTTATTGATAGTCTTTGCTGTCTATGATTCCTTTCAACATAATATAATTTCTGTTTATCGCTTTTAATGTTTTGAATGGCTCTTTTTCCTTTTCTGATAGACTAATTGTAATTCCTCTTCTTTTAGATTCACTTAACATATAGACATTTTTTAACAATCCCTTCATTTTGTTATATGTATATGGTTGCTATTAAATGTTTCTTTTAAACAAGTGATTTTCGAGTTTTTTTTCTCATTCAATCTGTCACCCTTTTCTGTTTTATTATATCATTTAATCTATTTGCTTTAAAGATGTATTAGGTTTATACTTTGAATTTTTTTCTTCTCTTGCTCTAGAAACAATGCTTTGCTTGTACAGTTATTTTCGTTTTATATACTTAAAGGCAAATCCTTTTCTCCTATGGTCTTATTTTTTTCCCTTTTCTGGGCATTTTCCCAGCCAGTTTCTTGACTTCTGAGATTCCTCTCCACCCCCGCCTCACTAGTGTTTGGGGTCTGAGATTCAAATGCTGCTTCCCAGCCTCAGGGCTTTTGGCAGGGGGTGGGGCTGCTATTCAGTGTGAGAGATTAAGTTCAGGTTCTCAGGTGGGGGCAGGGCCACCTCCCAGGCTCAGTTCACTCAGGGGGTTTATGGGGAGATCTTCAGTAATGAACCCAAGGTCCTGTCTGCTCCGGGAGCTCCTGGCTGCAGCTTCCTCCCGAGGGGGCTAGCCCAGAAGTCTCTCTCACTGACCTGTACACCTGTGGGTGGAAGAGGCACCTTCACGGCCACTGGAGATTTCGTCCCTGAAGTCTGCTCAGATCTGCTCCTCTCGGGGCCACGTGCGGCCAAGTCAGGGCTGGGCTCCACTCCCTCCAGTGCGTGATGGACCTTTGGTGCCGGTTTTTCAGGGCTCTCTGGAACAGAAATCTCCTCCACTCCATTGCTGCATGGCTTTTACTGCTCCAGAACCTGTTGGGAGTTCTTTTTATAGGTAATTTATGGGCTGTGGGTTTGGAGCTAGCATATGTGAATCTTTCTACTCTGCCACCTTGGCTTCTCCCCCCCCCCCCCCCCCCCCCCCCCCCCCCCCCCCCCCCCCCCGCAAATCCTTTTCTCACCAACAGTCTGTCCTCTTATCAGAAATCCCTACTCTCTGTAGTTTTGTTTATTTATTTTTTCCCTTTCTTTCTATTATCTAGTTATTTCATTCTTTTTTTTTCCTCTAACATGAATACTAAGTAAAAACCTCCTTCCTTTCAGCCTCTTCATTTTTGTTAGCATTTTAAATTTTGTTTTATAAGCATTTTCTAAAAAAAAAAATTTCTTTTGTTTTCTTTATTTTTTCTTTCTGTTAATCCTAGACTTTTATTGCATTTGTGATCCTTATGTTTAGTTCTTTTTTCATTGCTATATTACCTATAGAACTAATAATTCTAAGGTACCTATTTTGGCTGTCTTCTTCTAAATATTTTGTATATTAACTTCTTATAAATCTTACCCCTTTTTACCATTGTGAACTTTTAGAATACCATTCCTTGCAGTTCATCCTATGCAGATAATTTTTTGCCTTTGTCAGCTGAAAATTATTTGTTTTTTTTTACCCTCTCATTTCCTATTTCCTTGAAATTTTCTTCTTGGGTCAATGTCCTCCCATTCTTTTAGGTGCCAGTTGTCCCTTGTACATGAGATTCCTCATCTCCTGAGAAACAAAAGGTGGAGTTGTTAAACTTAACTACTGTCTTTGACTTTGCAGTAAAGTATATTTTTCCTTTTTCCATGAAGAAAAGATCTGTGGATTCTATCAATTGGCATTTTGTTTTTTGTGCTCAGAAGCTTTCGGAAATTTTCTTGTATTTTTTTTTTTAAATTAAGTTTTCACAAATATACATCAACAAAGTCAACACAACTTCTCTGAAGATCTTCACTTTGGTAGGCAGACTAATACCTCTTCTCTTCCACACTTTCTTTTGGAACCTATCAAACACTGAACTAGCTTTAGCAATGTGTGCATCAACATGCTTATCAATGTGTATATCCCTGGAAAGTATACTACTGAGTATACTTTATTCACAATATTCAAAGATTCTCCCTGTGCTGTAACTTCTGGTTCTAAGAATGGATGATGTAGTGCTGGCTGGTGAAGAAACATCTGAGTTTTCTTGGTATTAGTTGTAAGGACAAAATTACCATGAGCAGCAGAGAATTGATCCATACTTTGCTGCACCTCAGCTTCAATGAAGCTGAATGCTTCAAATGAAGATGAACATGGCATCAAGGTAACCTACTAGCACTGATAATAACATATTTAACTTGGAAAGGATATAAGCCGAGACTAAAATAGAGAGAAAGTTGGCATATAAATTTTTGTTTGCCGAAGATTGTGTACTCACAGCAGCCTCTGTAGCTGCAACAAAAGATGTATCTGTATCCTTTAAGGTAAGAGTAACTAAGTAGATCAATGGATAAAAGTACTGATACTGAAATCAGGAAGACTGCACTCAAATCCAACTTCAGACACTTATTAGCTATGTGACCCTTGGCAAATCACTTAACTTCAGTTTGTTTTAATTCACTGAAAAAGGACATGGAAATCCACTTCAGTAAGTTTGCCAAGAAAACACCATGGACATTGCTGGCTTGCTGTGGTCCACAAAGTTACAAAATGTCAACCACAACTGAACAAAGATAAGAACAGTCCTCTAAGGTAGAGATATCTGAATTTGCTTTACTTCCTGTGCATACTTCCTTTTTTTGGAGTGGGTTGAAAGGTCATGATGATCAGAGAAAATATTTAGTCTTTCTGAATGAGGAGGTTACTTTCTAATGGGAGGAGTATAACACATAAAATGGAGCTGGAAAAGGGAAGGTCAAAGGATATCTTCATAGGATATGGTGATATAGGAGTCTATGTAATCATAACCTGGTCTAGATTAGAAGTCATTATGGCTGGCATACATACCTCCTTAGAGGTAACTTACTGAGAAGAAATCACCAATCAGAGGAGGAAAGCATAGAAGTTGAGACATTGCTGGCATGAGAAGACTCCTAGGGTAGAGATTTAAAAAAAAGTGGTTTTGGGAGGCTTCGCTGAGCTGGGTTAGAAGTGACCTCAGTTTTATTCCTGTATAACTATCTGTGCAAATGTATACAATCACTCTATTCATCTCTTTTTTGGTTCCCTGAAAAAGTAAAATGAGTGAGTCAGGTCTCTAAGGACTTTCTAGTTCCAAAATTCTATGACACTTCATATTGTTTCATTTACAGTTATAACTTTCAATTTGAACTTTTTAACATCTCATAGTGAAAGAAAAAGAAATGCTAACATAGTCATATTCAGATAGTTGCTTCTGAACTCGGCTCCTAGGTGTAATAGCTGTAACAATTTGACTTAGATTGTTTTTGTCATGTTCAAAAATAATACTGAATACAACTTACTTCAAAAGTTCTGGATATCACTGTAAAATATAAATAGGACTTTACTTTCCTGTATTCTGAGCCAAAGAATTCACGCTGAGTAAGTTACATTTCATTGAATTTAATTTTCCTTGTAGGGAAAAAAAAAATAGATTGATTTAACCCTACAAGGATTTAAACCTAGGATTTTGGGGAATTTAGGTATTATCAACCAGATGTTACAGACTCCAAGTTATCCTTGTAGCTTATGTTTAGGGTTTTTGATCACAGTTTGCTTGCAAAAAACAAATGGCAGACTTGCTCTGAGTAGCTTGCTGAGCAGATGTGTAGCTGTCATGAGCAGCTTAGAGAGAAAGGGCAACACACAGCCTTATGAGAAATACAGGTATCTTTGAATTACCAGCATGCAGCTGCTAGTGATATCCTATCTTGAGTTGGTAGATATTAGATGAGATGGTGACCCACATGCTGAAGGAAAAGGGTAGCCTTCCAGGTATGACGTTTTATCAGGAAGCTGTCACCTCATAATTTGTATGACTGCTTTAGTATGTAAGACATTTATTTACTTTACTGAAATCCACCCCTTTTAAATTTAGGAATATTGCCAACAAGTCATCTTAATTGTAGTTTGAACTTCAAGGAATTTGCTTACCTAGAGAGTAAAAAGCTGGCCCAAGTTTATAAACTGGAGCATTTTGAAGAATCCTATATTATTGAGACACCCAAGAATTCCTAGGCACTTAATGTATAGAGCTCAACATTGAATAAAATTCCTAAACAGAACTAGGGAAAGGGTGCTACTAACAATTGTTTTTCCTTTCTCCCCTGGCCAACTAAAATGAAATCTGGTTTCAACTGGCTACTAGAAAGAGACCTAATGTTCAAACTTGTTGTCAGACTGTGATGGCAAATTAGGATCTTTTGCTCTCTTTGTTTTTACTAAAAGTGCCTCTGACTGAATAATGTGATTAAGGAAGATCTTTCCTACCCATTGATGGGCTTGCCCATTGTGGGAAGCTCAATTAGGGAAATTATTTTATAGGAGGGTCCCAAGTATCTTTTCTTTTTTTCTGTTGAGGCACTGGATCAGAAGGTAATGTCTTTTGGCTCTAAAGAGTGTATAAATACCCTGAGGGTGAAATTTTACTTTGGAGCTTAGTTTTCGTAAGAAGGTTTGAGGACTGCAGGAGGATATGGGAAGCAGCTTTAAGGAGTCCTCCCAGCTTTGAAAATCCAGATGTTGGCACTTCCCTCTCTGGTAAACTGTGGCAGACAGTTGGACTGTCTGTTGAATTAAGGTAGAGGAAATCATGTCTGTTGACTTTTTCATTTTTCTGTATTTTCTTTGAAGTTCATGGTGCTGACTCCCCTGAATTAGGTGAATGACATGTGCTTAGTTAAAGAAATGATATATGTGCTTGGTTAAAAAATGATACATGTGCCTGATTATAGTGATTGTCAACCCCTCAAAAGTTGCCATTCTTTTTATGAATGCAGATGTAGGAACCTGTGATAGCAGGCCCCCATGAGTATGTTGGGGTGCTTACTGTTACGCAGGTATACTCCAAGAAAAGTTATACCATAATTTTGTCTTATAAATTATTTTGCCATTTGTAAAAATAAAAATTTGATATCTTTAAAGCTCAAAATAAAATAAAATTGTAAAGTATTCTCACAGTCTTCCTCACAAAATCCTAGGTCCCCTCAAATTATCCATATTTTGAAGATAGGGAAACTAAAGTTCAGAAAGCTAAATGACTTGCCCAAAGTAACACAACTAAAAATTCACCGAGCTGGGACTCCTGGTCCAGTGAGTTCCCCACAGTCCCCAATAGTCTTTTATTTCTAATTTCTTTTTTTCTCTCACATTTGCTTTCTGTTTCTCCTACTAGCTTTGTGAAGCCAGGAACTATTTTGCATATAAAAGATAAAGTAGGTGCCTTTTAATAGCCTTCTTGATTTGGTTGCCCCTAGTAACTTCTTTAGTACTACCTTCAAGGCAGCCTCTGAAATAGCAGGATCCTTATAAGAGAGTCCCACAGGTGAACAAGGAGTTTGAACAGAGGTTAAATGAACCCCATGATAGCTTTATACATAGTTATCTGGCGTTCACAGTTGTGAAAATCAAATGTGCAAAACTTTAGCAAGACACTTGGGAACAGTAATGGGTTGTCCCTTGTATGTAAAAATGCTGCTCCTGTGCCACTAGCAGATTGCACATGTTTGATTTGCTTTTTTCAGCCATGGAAATAGATTTGTGCCTATTGGAGGGGATTTGTGGCACAAGGGCCTGATCTGTGACCAGCATACAGTAAACTCAACCGACCTGCACATAAGAATCAAGGGTGTGATCTTCTCATTAGCATGTTGCTTTAGGCTTGTGGGGAGTAAAAGAAAATGGATCACCCCCTATGGTTGTGATGTCCAACCAGTGATTTGGCCCTGAATATTCCCTAATCCCTTGAATTAGGGAATAATATTTGACAGCAAGGAGTTTATAGCCTGCTTTTGGACCCTATCTCTTCTGATTAACATCTGTGTGAATTTTGGCAAGCCCCTTAAAATCTCTGAGCTTCCATTACCAATCATCTGCAATACTAAGGAGTTAATATAGATTTCCAGGAGGTTGGTATGGATTTTCAAGGCCTCTTTCAAGCTCTAAATCTTATGATACCATGATGTTATAATAATCAAGAACGTTTGTCTTACTTCAGAGAACTAGAGGCAAAACCCGTCATTGTGAGCAATGGAGAGGAAGTTCAAGGACTTTTCTTGTGAGAGAATGATATTACTATGAATAACTAAACAAGAAGGCCCACAGTTTCTTGTTCTTATCTCATTCTCAATTGACTTTGAAATCTATATCTATTGGACACATTTTGCACATGCACATATGTATCTTCTGTCTTGCCTGCCTGTCCTTCCTTTTGTCCATTCTTTGCTTACATGCTCATCAAATCTCAGATGATAAGCACTGGGATAGATAACTAACATACTGAATGATAGTACAAAGCAAAGTCCCAAGGCTCTTGATAGGTTGAAGCATTGGGCTAAATCTAGTAGGATGACATTCAATAAATTTTAATGCAAAGTCACACATTTGAGCTAAAAATTAACTTCACAGTTAGGAAATGGGGAAGTAATTAATGAGACAATATTGTCTGAAAAATGATCTTGGGTTTTAGTGGACTACAAGCTCAATATGAATCAATTGTGAAATGTGCCGAAGAAAGATAATATGATTCAGGCTTGCATAGTGACTAGGAATAGGGAGGTGATAGTTCTACATAGGACCCTCACCAGACCTCACCATTAATACTGTTAAGTTCTGGACATTCAGTTTGAGAAGGGTCAGTTACCTAAAGACCATCTAGAGGAGGGTACCAAGGGTAGTAAAGGGCCTCAAATTCATGTCACATGAGTATCTCTTTAAGACATTGGGAATGGTAAGCCTGGAATAAAGAAGACTCAAAGGGAGATATGGTAGTTATATTCAAATATTAGAAGGGCTATCATGTGGAAATAGAGGTGTTTTTTTCTTTTTGGCTCCAAAAAGCAGAATTATTTGTAATGAGTAGAAATTATAGTGATAAATTGAGGTTTGATGTCAGGAGAAAAAAAATGATTTCCTAACAATTCTAGTTATCCGGAAGTATTTCAGGTGACTTTGAGAAGTGGCAGATTCCCTATCACTGAATGTCTTTATGGAGAGACGCTAGGCTGTTTATTTTCCTTTCAATGCTCCCAATTTTATGATGGCGTATGTTTTGTTGACTGGGCACATAAGTTATTCGGATCCTGTGGGAATTATGATCATCATCATTATAAAGCATTTTAAGGTTCGTAAAACATTTTACATGTCATCTTATTGTATATTTACAAGATAGGTAGGTCGCATTATTTTGTAGGGCAGATAAAAAGCACAGTGGATAGAAGGCCAGGCCTGGAGTCAGGAAGATTCATCTTCCTAAGTTCAAATCTGGCCTCAGGCATTGACCACCTATGTGACTCTAGGCAAATCATCTAACTCTTCTAGCCTCAGTTTCCTCATCTGTAAAATGAGCTGGAGAAGGAAATGGCAAACCTTTCTAATATCTCTGTCAAGAAAATGCAAAATGGGGTAAAAAATAGTCAGATATGACTGAAAAATGGCTGAGGAACAATTTATTATTATCCCCATTTTACATGTGAGAAAACTCCTTAATTTACTGAAAAAGCTTCTGTAAAATTACATATCAACTATACATGACTCAAAACTACCTGACTCCATTCCAAGTGTAGCAATTCATTCATTTCACTACATGTTTGCCTACTTGTTCTAATACCTTCTCAACTGAGGTACCTCTTCATTCTCTGTCATTTGGGCTATCTCCATGCCAAATTCATCAAACCACTTACTCTGTCATGAAATCATTTGTTTGGGTATGGGATCTGAGGAAGCTGGCCTTGGGTTTTTAAGGTTCAACAGCTATAAACAGAGTTCGCTTGATTGGATGCCCTGAGACTGACAGGTCAAAAATTTCAGAGAGTAGGAATGAAGCAATATTGAGCTATAGGAAGAATATGGCAACAGGAATTGAACAAGTCAAGGAAAGCCAGGATGTTCCTTTTACTAAAAGAACATTTTCCTTTAAAATTCTTTAACTCTTCTTTTGAAATCCCTACATTTAGCAAAGAACAGGATGTTGGAAGTAATGAGCCAACTCACCATATACAGTATGATAAAGTAAGAAAATACAAATAAAGTAGATAAACTCATTCTGGCTGCGTTGATATGTTTCAAAGAACCACTGTAGAAGACAACTGAGATTGCCACAATTTAGGAACTCCCTCATCCTATTCAGATCACAACTGCTCAGTAAATTAGCAGAATGGAGTATCTTAAGGTGAACAGTGTTCAGTGATTACTTAAAGTCACATGGCAAATTACTCTTTCTAATGTTGAATTGGTTTACAACTCCACCAACAATTTATTATTGTCTCAATTTTCCCACATCCCCGCCAACATTTAGCATTCTCCTTTTCTATCCTATTAACCAATTAAATAGGTGTGAAGAAATACCTCAGAATTATTTTAATTCACATTTCTCCAGACAATAGAGATTTAGAGCATTTTTTAATGTAGCTCTAGATAACTCTGATTACTTCACCTGAAAACTGACTTTACTTTTTGATAATTTATCAATTGGGGAATGACTCTTATTTTTATAAATTTGATGCAGTTCTTTATATATTTGAAGAATGAGGCTGTTATCAGAGAAAATTGTTTCAAAGTTTTATCACAATTATGATTGCTAAATATAGTTCCCTCTACCTTATTCCCCTTCCCCCCCTCAATTTATTTAATTCTTTCTCCTTTCACCCTGTCCCTCCTCCATAATGGTTTGCTTCTTATAGGGAATTTTCAGAGAGGATTTGCCATAAAGACATAGAAATGAATGCATGACATCTTGGTTTCTTTCCAAGTCTGACATTCTGTGACCTACAAATTCTTCCTTATAAGCAAAAAACATTTGAAACTGAAATAGAGCTCAAAAGCATTTCACTTTAATATCTTCATTTTAAACGTGAGGAAATTGAAGCCAGAGAAGCAAAATTACATCCTTTAGGTCGTTGTTGTGAAATAGTTGAGATGGTATTTGAACCCAGATGTTCTAGTTCCAAAGCTTTTCCATTATATCCAGATCTGAACTTACTAATCCAAATAATACAATGAATACCTTGACCATGTTCACAACATTCAATTGTATATACCCCAGAGTTTCTTTTTAACCGGGGTGAAACCTATAATACTAGTACATTGCAGAATACTCTGTAGAAAAGATGTAGCATTTCTTTTTCAATTAAGCAGCAAGTGGATTGTAGAGAGCACCTGAAAATCATTCCTTGTTCACCACACAGGTAGTGAGTGAGTCTTGTGATTTATGAGATTGCAGTTCAGTTATCTGGGATTTCTTTTATTGCCTGCTATAAAGGTTTGGGCTCCTCTCTATTAAATATTATATTCAGAAAATAAATTGCCAGGCTAAGGAAGATCTTGGAGCAGAAAGAAAGATATAGCAATACTTCCTGAAGGACTTGAAAAGGATTCTGAAAGTAGAATTTTTTAAAAATTATTATTTCAAAACAGAAACTTGTGGGAGAGCTTGAGAAACCACTAGAGTGGGTAATTGCTTATGTTTGGCTGAAGAAAATTAATAAATAAAAAATAGAATGCCTTAATTGCATGGCATGTCCCTAAAAATAGCAGATCTGCCAGAGGTCTGGAGATCTGCTAATACATATATTGTTTAAAAGAATCCAATAGGACAGGGAAAATGGAAAACAAAAAAGAAATTATGTCCACCCATTCATTTATTTACTTTGTATAATACAGCAAAAAATAAGTAATTCGAATGAGAATGAACTAAACATGTAAACAAGACAACAAAAAACATGCTAGGAGATTCAAGGAGGAAAGTTATTCCCAGCTTGGAGAAAAGGAAAGGATTCAGAGAGAAAGTGCATTTGATTTGAACCTGTAAGGATGGACAAGATTTCAAGATGTTGCTTTGCATGTACTTTTCTTGTATAAAGCATAATATAGTATGCTGTTTGGTACATGCATAGGACACACTCTTCCTGATGCTTTTTGAAGATGGCTTACATATTAAGAGTACTCAGTGAGACCCAACATATCTTGAATTTGTCTATATCCTTTGCAGTTATAGGTGCAAAAATGTGCTGGACTAGGAGCCATTCATATTTGCTCTCAGGAGCTATTGTTAAATTTTCAGTATGATCATTTAAAACTTCATTATTGGCAAATGATAAAAATTGAGACTTGATTTATTGTGTTGTGGATTGTCTAAATTGAAGGAAGTCATGGAAAATGACAATAATGAAGAATAAAATAATAATTGATTGTGTGTGCATCCTCCTTACCCCTTATCAGAAAGTCTATTTTTAAGCATTTAATTGTTAAGATTGTAGGTATGACTAGAGAATAGACTGGTGTGCATAGTGAAGCTTATGTACCTAGGACATCATCACATTATTATTTGATACTTTATTTTATTTTATCTCTTAAATGAATATTTTTCCATTCAATTTTTTAAATTAGTGTTATTTTTATAAATATTTTCACATACATCCTTCTCAGAGGATCTATCTAATAGGTTGGAAGCTTCTATTATACCATAGCATCACTCAGATTTACATCTATTGTCTAATTCACCTTATTGAAACACAACCATTTCTGTTCTCGTATATCCCTGATAATGTTGTTTATGTCACTTCTCACACAGAGATCAATGATGATAAAATGTTACAGCCCACTTTCTCCTACCATCATATTTCCATTGCCACTCTCCATTGCCATTATAGTAGCATTAAATATTTTATTGTGAGCACAGCAGTTTTGAATTATTGAAAACAGCATTAAACTGTTTTCTAAATGTGATTGAACCTGCTGTTTCTCCCCACCTCCCTTAAAATCTGTTCCCATTTTAGTGTCCATATGGAGCACTTTTACAAATATATCTAGGGGTGGAGCCAAGATGGCAGAGTGAGAGCAAATACTCTCCTAAGCTCTCACACAAACTCCTTCAGATACTGGTCAAAAGAGAATCTGAACAAATTTTAGAGTGGAGACAGAGTGTGACAGATTTCCAACACAGGACAGATTGGAATGTTGACACAAAGGATCTGATGCACGGTTCTGGAGGAGTGCACAGCTCACAGGCTATACCAGCATAGACCCTGCCATAGCAAAGCTAAACAGGAACCCCTGGGCAATAGGAAGCAGCAGCAGCAGCACTGTGGCATCTCAAACATATCATCTCAGAAGCGGAGTCCAGTGGAACTGAGTGGGAGAGAACCACAGAACCCCAGGTTAACTGCAACAGCTGCTCCTGAGACTACCAGCTGTCAGATTAAATGTCTTTAAGTGAACTACTTGAACTTCTGGGAGCCAAGATAGCACATGGATCAGTAAATCTCCAGGGTAAATTGGATTTAGAATCGAATTCTATCAAACATTTAAAGAACACTTAATTCTAAAACTACATAGACGATCTGGGGAAATTGGTGAGAAAGGAGTCCTACCAAATTTCTTTTATGATACAGATATGGTTCTGATACCTAAAATATATGTTTTCAAACAATTCTCAAGGTTAACAAATATCTTCCCTTATAGGGATGTAAAGTTTGTCCATATTGAATAAAAAGTTATTTTTCTTCCCTGTTTACCGTTTTATGCCTCTCTTGAGACTTGGGTTTGAAGACTGAATTTTCTATTGAGTTCTGGCCTTTTCATCAGGAAGGTCTGGAAATCCCTTATTTTATTGAATACCTATCTGGTACCTAAACCAGGAAGAGGCAAAACAGAGAAAGAAAATTATAGAACAATTTCTCTAATGAATATACATGCAAAAATTTTAAAAGCTTTTGACAAAATACAACACCCATTCCTATTAAAAACACTAGAGAACATAGGAATAAATGGAGATTTCCATAAAATAATAAACAGTATCTATCTAAAACCATCAGCAAGCATTATACGCAATGGGGATAAGCTAGATGCATTTCCAAGGTTAGGGATGAAACAAGGATGTCTATTATCACCACTGTTATTCAATATGGTACTAGAAATATTAGCGTTAGCAATAAGAGAAGAAAAGCAATTGAAGGAATTTGAATAGGCAAAGAAGAAACTAAATTATCCCAGATAATCAAATAAAAAACTACTTAAAATAATCAACAACTTTGGCAAAGTTGCAGGTTACAAAATAAGCCCAGATAAATCATTTCTATATGTTACTAACAAAGCCCAACAGAAAGAGATAGAAAGAGAAATTAAAGATATAATAGACACTATAAAATATCTGGCAATCTACCTTCTGAAAGAAACCTAGGGATTATATGAACACAATTAAAAACACTTTTTGCACAAATAAAGTCCGAAATAAGTAAGTGGAAAAATATCATGGGAAAAACACTTTTGAGAGCTGGAAGGCATCATGACCCCTGTGACCTGGTGTGGGCCTTCCTATAAAACAAGCCTCCCATAATCAGACTTCCCTGAATGGATTTATGGTGAAGCCTATTAATGGGTGAGGAAGATCTTTAACTCCAATGAACATGCCTGCTGGATGCAATAGAGCCTACTCTTCTCTATTTTCCAGGTGGTCTTGGGCTGGAGATTTGTTTCACTCTGTCCTTTCATGGATTCTGTAGCTGCAGAATTTTTAGAGTCATTTTTATAGGTATTTTCAGGGCTTTGGGGGAGAGCTTAAAGAAGTCCCTGCTTTTACTCCTCCATATTGGCTCTGCCCCTGAGATTTATGTACATTTCCAATGGATTTTATTCCCAGTGTGAAAGATCAAATGAACTTCTGTTATGTTAAAGTAGATTTCACAATTGCAATGTTCCCAGCCTTGATTTAATTGCTATTGTTTTGCTGAAAATATGAACATTTAAAGAACATCAATATCACTAGGTGATCATTGTGTTTGTTTGGACTTTATATGTGGTGTCTTCTATAACAATGGTAAATAAAAAGAAATATGACTAACAGTGATCTGATACCCATGATAAGTAAGTCTATGGTAAGAAAGCATATTGTTTTCTTTGAAGAATGTTCGAGTCACAAGATCCAGATAAATTATATTTCAAATTACTAAATAAGTTTCTGAAGTAATGACTGGGCCACTGTGTGTAATCTATTCTTCTATAAGGAATAAATGGATGGGTGTCAAAGAATCTTCAGAAGACATATATGAAACGTTCCAGGTTCAAGTGAATTAGAACCAGAATAATTTATACAATATAAGAACAATTAACTTTGAAGAGTTTCAGAAGCCTAATCAATATAAGAAACAATTCCATAGGACTGATAATGAAGGCATCAAAGTGGCCCAATGGCTAAAACATTGAACTTGGAGTCAGGTAAACCTGAGTTTAAATCTGGCCCTGGGTATTTACAACTAGGTAATCCTGGGCAAGTCACTTCATCTCAGTCTGCCTCAGTTTTCTCACATGTAAAACATGGACAATAAGAGAATACACTGTTTATAGTTATTATGAGGATAAAATGGCATATTTACTTTTCAAACTTTAAAGTACTATGTAAATTTTAACTATCGTTGTTTCTAGCTACCCACCCCCCTAAAAGAAAGATGATAAATTCAATATACAGAATGAAACATTCACTTTGGGGATTTATTTATGTGAGAATTTCTTTTGCTTGACTATATATCTTTTTTATAAGAGTTGTATCTTTCTTTTTTTCCCCTTGGAATTGATGCAGGCAGGAGAGAAAATAAATATATGTAAATTAAAAATAAAATGTAATTTTGGAAAGGAAAAAAACAAAGATATGTCAAATTACTCTAGGATTAGAGTTACTACAGGGTTAGAGAAGAGTAAAGAGTTCTTCATCCCCTTCATATCTCAATCCCCAAAAAGAGAAAGTGAACAGAATTTTGTCTATAGACGATAGGCTACTGAGTGTTAGTTCTTGGCAAAATCCTAGAATAAATTTTTAAAGATGCAATGAGCATCTAGAAAAAGAGAGGAGTGATTATGATAAGACAACATGGCCTATTTGAAAATAATTCGTGCCATGCTAAACTTATTTCCTTGTTGGACAGAACTGTTAAACTAGTAGACCTAGGGAATATAATATATAATGAAAGCCTGCTTAAAATGTAGCAAACTTTCATTTACTGTTCTTGTGAAAAAGATGGAAAGATAGAGAGAAATAATTGTGTGATTAGTCACAATCAGATTTGGTTGAATGTCCAGAAGAAGAGATCAATCATGGATAATAATTGGATATCAACTCAGAACCATGTCTCTAACAACCTGTCTGATGTATTTGTGTTTGTTATTATGATATTTCAGTTTTATTTTTTTAGCAATGATTTGGAAAAAGGCACAGATGGAATGCTTGTTAGACATAAAGATGCTACAAAATTGGGATGGATAGTTAATGCACTGTATGATTAAATCAGAATAGAAAGAAATGCTTTGAACTAGATAGAACATTTGGTCAAATTATATAAAATGAGATTTAATAAGTGGAAATGTAAAGTCTTACCCTTGTTTTGAATTTTTTTTATAAAAGTCAGTTTCACAAGTAAATGGATATGAGTCACAGCTACATCATATTATATACTCTATCTACCTGTTTGTCTGTCTATCATGAAGCACCCACAATAAGGAAGTTATAATACTGCAGAACTTTGTCTTAACTACATCATATCTCAAGTATAATATTTTGTAACTGATGCAACGTTTTATGGATAGAATTGATAACCTTGGAGTGTCAAAAGTAGAGTCATAAGGATGTTAAAGAGTCTTGAGTTCATGCTATGTAAGCATAAAAGCGGAACTGACTTCGAATCACAGCTGTGCCAGTTACAGGTCTAGTCTCACTTTATTTGGATCATTGCTACTTTACCTTTTGCCTCCTGGGCCCTGCTGCTGCTGCTGTTGACAGAAAGACATAGGAATATAGACTAAAATTTATGAGCTTAGAGACATATCTGATCTCAACATGGTGACGAGATTTGTTTGCAATATTTGACATGGTTGCCTACCTCCTCCAAGGTACTTTTGCTTCTCTGGATTTTCATATTATTCCTCTTATCTGTTTATTATCTTTTTTCATCGGAACACCCCTCTATATATTTTGGCTAGTTATCCAATACCATGTTCTCAATGTCCTGTTCTAGGCCCTCTTCTCTTCTGCCCCTATATACTCTTAGTAAAATTATCAGCTTACATGGGTTTAAATATCATTTTGATGCATATGATTCATATTTATATATGTGTATGTATGCATAGATATGTTTATACATATATACATATTCACATGCTTGTATTATATATTATGAAAATCCAGAGGATAAAGTACCTTAGAGAAGAGGATAGACAACCATGTCAAATATGTATATATGCATGCATGTACATATGTATGAGTATATACATATATACACATACATGCATACATGTATATATACACATATGTATATGCATACACGTGTGTATGTGTGTAAAATCTTGGGCCTTCAGTTTTACATCACCTACTAAAACTACATCACTGTTGAACATTGTTTCAATGTCAATATCCTGAGGACATCTCAAACTCATCATGTTCAAAACAGAACTTGTTATCTTTCTCTCCAAGTTATCCCTCTTCCCAAATTCCCTATTCTTTTCTGTAAAAAGTAGCGCTATCCTTCAATCTATCTACTTTCACAACAATTTTTTTTTTTAAATCTGGTAATTTATCTGCACTGACACAGCTACTACGTTAGTTGACACTCTAGTCAGATTTTTTCCCCTAGATTATTAGAACAGCTATCTAATTGCTCTCCCTATCTAAATCTCTTCCCATTTTAGTGCATCTTCCACACAATTGCCAGAGATATTACACCCTTGCTCAGTGGACTGCAGTGACTTCTTATTGCCACCAAAACAAAATCAAAACTCCTTGGTTTAGCATTGAAACTTATCCACAAACTATCTTTCCAACCTCATCAGACATCATTCCCCATCCCAGTCTGTACCCTGTGATCTAGTTCAAATAGGCCTCTCTATTCCTCAGAGATAGTTCTCTATTTCTTCTCTCTTTTTCTTTATATTGACCATGTCCCATGTCTGAGATACATCCCTTTCTGAATTCTGACTTTAAAGCATCCCTCTCTTCCTTCAAAATACAGTTAAAGTGCCATATAATAACAGGAAGCTTTTCTTGATTCCCCCTACTACTTATGACTTTGCTTGCTCCTTAAGAAAATTCCATGTAATTCCTTTTATTTATTTGAATTCATTATATTTATACATATTCTGTGTACATTATACATCCACTCATACATCTACTTATTGTCATCAATATAAGAATTAAAGTTCTTCAAGATTAGAGATTTATTTGTTTTTCTTTGCTAGGGTTCTTTTGCTGTGCCTGGCACAGAACAAGTACCTAACACCTTCAATTAAATGATCAATTATTGTGAAAGAGACTTTTGAGATAAAAGTGGAAGATACTATGTGATAGAGCTGGCTCAGGTATGAGTAGTATACTCTGACCTCAGATGCTTTACTCTAGACTATAGGACCTTGTGATTTCCACATTTCCAGATTTCTAGATGATTGTGTTAGAGAACTGAGAAGAGGCCTCTGAAGGCCTCTTCGGGGTATATTAGTGAAGTCAGGGTATATTAGGTGAACCTGTTGCTTCTGATAATTTTCTATCACTCTGTGTGTGTGTGTGTGTGTGTGTGTGTGTGAGAGAGAGAGAGAGAGAGAGAGAGAGAGAGAGAGAGAGAGAGAGAGAGAGAGAGAGAGAGAGAGAGAGAGAGAAAGTAAGAATTCAGAAAGGGATGTATCTCAGACATGGGACATGGTCAATATAAAGAAAAAGAGAGAAGAAATAGAGAACTATCTCTGAGGAATAGAGAGGCCTATTTGAACTAGATCACAGGGTACAGACTGGGATGGGGAATGATGTCTGATGAGGTTGGAAAGATAGTTTGTGGATAAGTTTCAATGCTAAACCAAGGAGTTTTGATTTTGTTTTGGTGGCAATAAGAAATCAAAAAGAAACAGAGAGACAGAGGAAGTTGCTAGCCATTCTAACTCAGCAGAGAGCATGGCGGTCATGCTTGAAAAATTTTCTGTTAACCCTTCCAATATCTATGCTATTTGTGATTAATAACAGCAAAAGTACAGTTTATGAGACAGTAGTTTTCTTTTTCCTTTCCTTGAAATAGAGATAAGCTATAAACCTCAACAAACATGTCTCTGAGATTAACACAAGATGCTGAGGAGAGAATAAGCCTAAATCATGATAAGGCTGGGGATTTTTGTGACAGTGCCGCTGAATGGACTCTACTATCAGATCTGGCCCTGATACATGAAAGATTTCTTACAGAAAACCAATTTTCCTTCAGACCTCACCAAATCTTTCTTATTAAGTGAGATAAACATGTGTTCCTATAAGCTGAGTATACCGTGTATAAGCAAGATCTTTCTTGGGTCCTATCTCTTTCTCAGACCTGATGGTTTGCTCCTTTGTCTAGGTAGTCACATTGTAAATGACTCTTGATCAGTTAACAAAAATCTAGCAAGTGTTTATTATGCATCCAGTGTATTTGCGAAAAACACTGACAAATAAAGAAAGGAAAAATAAACTCTAAAGTTAAGGAACTCACACTTTGACGCATGAACCTACCGTTAATGCTTCATGTGGGAGCCATGGTATAGTTATACCTAGAGACTATCTAGCTGCCTCATATTAAATGGGAGGGACAGTCTTATTTTTTGAACATGTAAAATTGATCTAAATGACTGCTTATGACTTTCACCAATAAAATTTTGATTCTGTGAGCTGAGGATATTTAGGGCAGAGAAGAGATGAACTGGTAGTTTAATAGCTACCTTAAGATATGTTTGAAAGAAGGACTATTACGTGGTAAAGAAATTTTCATTGTTCCACTTTGGCTCCTAAAGACTAACTTGGGATCATGGATAGAAACTGTAAAGAGGCTAATTTAGACTTAAAGCAAAATCTAACTGTTAGAACAAACCCCAAATGATATTGTGAGGGGTCTAATTCATTTAAGATAATGAAGCAATGATTATGACCACTTTTGTGCAATGATATAGAAGGAAATTCCTTTTCTTTTCTCTTTTGATGAGTAGAAGAACAATTTGTGCTGAGTTCAGGACAGAATGAGATCGCTCCCAAAAGCTGAGTTCTAAGAGAAGAAAATGTAGTTCTTCAGGGGATGAGGGCTCCAGAATTTAAACTTTTATCACTGTACAGGAAGGAGAATAGGCTATTTTATTATTGCTCCAAGTCTGAGAAAGTGATTAGTCATCATTTAATATACGTATCCTGCCATCTTTGACATAATGAAAAATCACTAGAACAAATATTCCTATGTAAAAAATATATATAATTTGAACAGGAGGAAAACATATTGCTACTAAGGGAGTTTGTATTAGAAGTTTTGATTCCATGCTTCAGAAAATGACATAAGTTGATAGAGGAGTCATTGCTCAAATCCAGTTGAAAGCTGTTTGGGATTTATTGTGTTTAATTTGTGTTTTATTACAAATAAGAAAGCATTAGGTACACAGACTCTAGATGAACCTCAGCTGTTGATTTATTTATTTATTTAGAATTCTAGTATGTCATATCATTTCACACAATAATTGATAATTGGGCTAAATATATGAGTTCATAAATATTTGCATTTAACATAATACACCAATCTTGGCACAGTTTTAGAATTCTGTATTTCTTGAAGGACAAAAACTTCAACAAGAATATAACATAAATTTTAACCATGAAGACAAAATAAATTCATTAGCAAAACACAATACTTATTTTAATGCTATAATTATAGAAAGAGGATATTAAAAGTCCTTACATTAGACTTTCCTTAAGATTTTTATGTTATTAGTAATCTGGAGTTTATGTATATGTGTTTTTATCTTCATCAATCCAGAAATCCCAAGAGTCTGACTTAGAAACAATGCTTCATCTTCTAGGTAGAAGAAAGTCTCTACACAGACCCAGAAGGGCATATCATTTCCCTAAAATCTTTGGATCTTCAAATAATATAAACATTTTCTAAATTTTTATTTAAATGCTTATTTTAGAATCAATAAACATTACTTGTTTATGTGTTTTGGGTGCTGAACTAAGTACACACACACACACACACATATGTACGCATATATTTGCACCACTATATTACCTTGGTTGTGGGTCGATCTGTCTCATATCTCTTCCTATTTCAATCCATCCTCCATTCAACCACTAAAAGTGATTTTCCTATAGTGCATATCTGACAAGTCATATCCCTACCTCCAACCTACTCACTAAACTCCAGCGGCTCCCTATCACCTCCAGAATGCAATACAAAATCCTCTGGTATTCAAAACCCTCCATAATCCTTACATTTCAATGAAATCCAGTGACATGGCCTGATTGTTCTACATACAATTCATAACATCTCTCACCTCCAGGCTGGTTTTCTAACTTTCTCCCATTCTTTACCCTTCTCTACACTGTCTTCCCTGGCTTCTGTTAAGTCCCCACTAACATCTCATCTTTTACGGGAAGTCTTTCACGAACCTTCTTAATAAAAGTGCCTTCTCTCTGTTAATTATTTCGTATTTGTCCTGGCCTGCGGGACAAGAACGCGGACCCTGGAAGAAAGGAGAGGGTGGGGGACAGGAGACGCGAAGAATGGAGACAAGACAGGCTTTCTGATCAAGTCTCGTTTATTGAGGGGTAGGGTAGCAGTAATTATAGTGGTGAAAGAGGGAGTAGGGTGTTTACAGTAAGCAGCAGTGGGAGGGGTAATAAGATGTTTCAAATATTTTACAAGGGCAGGATGTTTGCTCCCAGAGGCAGTTCAGACCTTTATCTTGATAATAGATAGCCATGGCTCCCCACACATATTTATCCTGGATATAGCTCACTTCTATATATTCATTTCCATGCTATCTCCCTAATTTTATTGTGAGGCCCTTGAGGGTAAGGGCTATATTTTACCTCTTTTTATATCAGCAGCACTTAACATAGTGACCAGCACTTAATAAATGGTGAGTAATGATTAATAGATCTTTACTACTTGATTAATTGAGAACAAAATACAAAACAAACTCCTGTTACAGATATAATTAAGCAAAACAAGTTTCTTCATTGGAACTGTCCCCCTTCCCTAAAAAATGACTCCTTCTGTACTCTGAAACCTACCCCTCTTTATCAGAAGGAAGGTAGCATGTTTCACCATTAGAACATACTAATTAACTCTTTCCAAGTTGTTTGTGGTTAATATATTGTTCTCATTGTGTAAGTTGTTCTCCTATTTCTGTTCACTTCACTATGCATTAAATCACACAAGTCTTCCCAGATTTATTTGAAACCATCCCCTAATAATTTCTTATAGTACAGTAGGATTTCCATCATATTTACATACAATAATGTGTTTATTCACACCACAATTTATGGCCATCCACTCAGATCCCCATTTTTCTACAACTCTAAAAGAGGTATTAATATTTGTGTATGTTCTTAATTACAGTTTGTTTTGTTTAGGATTAATCATTCCCTTATGCTACCTTCCCTCCAATTCCCACTTCTCTCCTCTCCTTCTTCCCTTGTCCTTGTGTGAGGATCAAGGATGTGGAGCTCTCCAAGGTAGAAAAGTGGCCTGGTGAGGCAGTGAGTTCTCTTATTACCATATATGTTTGAAAAAAAGACTAAATAATCATCTTCCAGGAGTCTTTCAGTCTTTCAAATCAGATTTCTAATTTGAGTTGGAAATATGCATCAGCTCCAATGCCTGTTCTGACTCTGAGATAATACCATTCTAAAAGCAATGTTGTTCAATCATTTTCAGGCATGTCTGACTCTCTGTGACCCCATCTGCAGTTTTCTTGGCCAAGATATTAGAATGGTTTATCATTTCTTTCTCCAGATAATTTTATGAATGAGGAAACTGAGGCAAATGGGTTAATTGACTTGCCCAGGGTCATAAAGATAGTTAGCTAGTAAGTGTTTCAAGACAGATTTGAACTCACAAAAATGAGTATAACTAACACCAGTCCTGGCACTCTCTCCAGAATATCACCTCCCTGTCCTTTTTGAGTAATGTAAGCAATGAAATAAGTAAATTAATAAGTACTATGTAAGCATTCCTTGATTCCCTGGTAAAGTGTTTGTGCATGTCAGTCAGTTAATAAATATTTATGAAGTACCTACTATGCAACAAGTATTGTGTGTATATTATGGGTGTATTTGGTTTTTTTTTTTTTTTATTTTACAGTTATATTGCAAGGAAATGTATATTGAATCAAATAAAGGAGTAATTAAGACTCCATTCTCTAATTTTCCAATTGAACCAAAACTGGAAAAGAATTGATCCTAAGAAAAAATCCATATAATAATAGATACAGAATGTGAACAGACCTTGAAATTCATTAATGATCTTATTTTACCTTTGTGAAAACAGACTCAGAGAGGTTGAGTGGCTCACTCAGTGTCATGCAGATTATAAGGGGAAGACAGGATATTTTAACCCTACTTTTCCAATTCCCACTCCATTATTCTTTCCACTATTTCATGTCATCTCCCAAAACTCTCTTTGGTAAACAAGTTCTAGAATCAGCAAGTTGCTCAGCAGAGAAATGTTAGAAAACTTAAGTAATTCATCATCAAAATGTGTTGTGACTATTTTCAGTGAGTTTGTCAGTGAAAATCAGCATATCCCAAAGACATCATAGTGTTATAAGATTTAGGAGAACTAGGTTAGCCTTCTGGCTGTGGTATTTACAATCCATTTCACTTTGGGCAAGATATTTCAAGTATTGAGACCTGCGTTTCTTCATCTCTAAATTGAGCAAGTTGGATGAGATGATCTCTAATATTCTTATGAATGTAAATGATATGGAATATTGTTTTTGCCTAGGGTCATATTTCAAAAATATTCATTGAAAATATTTCAAGTTCATCCCCTGTCATCACCTCTAGACTCTCTGCAAAATCACTCTGGGTATAACAAAGCTCTTTCATGTAACACATAATATTTAAATATGATTTATTAGCTAATGGTTGAGTAGAGATTCCTCAGGTGTTCTTTTTACTTGTTATGCATAATAATCACTTTTAACAATAATAAATTAAGGAATAAATAGAATAGAATGGAGTTAAAATGATTATTAGGGTGCTTCAACTATTTCTATGTGGATGAAATATGTATTTTCAAAGCAAATAATTTGATGGTCAACCATCAATCCAATCAACTGCCCTTTAAAACCAATTTCTTTTTGAAAAATTTTAAATCTTGTATACTTTCACCATCATTATAAATCCCTTCAGGTAAGAATTTGGAGGACAGAGGAAAGTAATTTACACATATACAAATTGGTAGCTCCATTTGTGTTTCTTTAAATTGATAAAGGTAATGATTGGATTTGCAATATCATTTCTTAGAAGCATTTTTGGAAATGTTGCCCATAGGCTACAGCAATAAACTGCTTCCCTGTAGCCTCAAAATGTTAGGTAAAAATTCTATGTAAAGCAAATCCTTTATAAATCTCCATATGGAATGGTTTTCTAAAATTGTTCTCAGAAGCATTATTCAAGAATTTGTTAAGATTCTACTATATGGCAGACACTGGGGATTCAAAGACAGTAATGAAACAGATTCTCACCTCCATGAACTTACTTTCCATTGGTAGTAGGTAGATTTAATCCACATCCTCGACTTGAAACAAGACCTATATTTTTATTTGTATAGGGAATTCTTGGATGAGGAAAATCCCTCTACCAACTCAGGTAAGAATTTTTTTTTGCAACATATAGTTTTCCAGAGCTTTTCAGAGTATTGAAATGTTAAGTGATTTGCCCAAGTTCACACAACCAAAATGTATAGGGGAAGAACTCGAGATTCTTTTATTCCTTTATGACCTGCTCCCTATTTGTTATATTACACTGCCTCTCTATGTAAAAGAATGGAAATAAAAATTAAGAGATATTTATAAGAGAACACTTTTTCAGAAAGGCACTAGCTTCTGTGTGGAACCAAGATAGACTTCAAACTTTTGACATCAGCACTGAAGCAAACTAGGGATTATAGGAAGTAAAATCAGAAGGGAAAGAATTCCTTTTTAAAAATTTATTTACTTTTAGTTTTCAACATTCATTTCCACAAGATTTTGAGTTCCAAATTTTCTCCCCATCTCTTCCCTCCCCTACCCCAAACACCATACTTTTGATTACACCTTCCACCAACCTGCTCTCCCTTCTATCACATCCTTCCCTTCCTATGTCCCCATATTCTCTGTTTTCTTGCAGGACAAGAAAGATCTATATACCCCATTATCTGTATTTCTTATTTTCCAGTTGCATGCAAAAACAATTCTTAATATTTATTCCTTAAACTTTCTCTCTTCCTCCATCCCTGCCCATCCCCCTTGAGAAGGCAAGCAATTCAGTATATGCTATATATATGTAGAGTTATGCTAAAGATTTCCATAATAGTCATGTTGTGAAAAACTAATTATATTTCCCTCAATCCTACCCTGCCCCCTATTCATTCTCTCTTTAGACCTAGTCCCTCCCATAAAGTGATTACTTCTTATTACTCCCTCCCCCCACTTGCCCTCCCTTCTATCATCCCCCACCTCACTTATCCCCTTCTACTCTAGTTTCCTGCAGTGTAAGATAGATTTTCGTACCAAATTGAGCATGCATGTTATTCCCTCCTTAAGTCACATGTGATGAGAGTAAGCTTCACTTTTTCTCTCTCACCTCTTCCCTTTTCCCCTCCATTGAAAAAGCTTTTCCTTACCTCTTTTATGAGAGATAATTTGCCCTATTCTGTGTCTCCCTTTCTTCTCCCAATATATTCCTCTCTCACATCTTAACTTTAATTTTTAGATATCATCCCTTCCTCTTCAAATCAACCTGTGCTCTCTGTCTATATCTATAGCTATCTATGTATATCTATCTATCTATCTATCTATCTATCTATCTATCTATCTATCTATCTATCTATCTATATGTATATCTAAATCTCTATATATCTATATAAATACATATCTATATCTATCTATCTATACACACACATATACATATATATATACATATATATGTATATATATATATATATATATATATATATATATATAAAATCCCTGAAACTACTCAAATACTGATAAAAGTTTCAAAAGTTCCAAATATTGTCTTTCCATGTAGGAATATAAAGAGTTCAACTTTTGTAAGTCCTTTATGATTTTTCTTTCCTGTTTACCTTTTCATGCTTTTCTTGGTTCTTGAGTTTCAAAGTCAAATTTTCTATTCATCTCTGATCTTTTCATCAAGAATACTTGAAAGTCCACTATTTTCTTAAATGATCATTTTTTCCCCTGAAGCATTATACTCAGGTTTGTTGGGTGGGTGATTCTTGGTTTTAATCCTAGTTCCTTTGACTCCTGGAATATCACATTCCAAGCCCTTTGATACTTTAATGTAGAAGCTGCTAGCTCTTGTGTTATCCAGATTTTATTTCCACAATACTGAATTGTTTCTTTCTGGTTACTTGAAATATTTTCTCCTTGACCTGGGAACTCTGGAATTTGGCTATTACATTCCTAGGAGATTTTTTTTAGGATCTCTTTCAGGAAGTGATTGGTGGATTCTTTCGATATTTATTTTGATGTTTGGTTCTAAAATATCAGGGCAGTTTTCCTTGATAATTTCATGAAAGATTATGTGTAGGGTCTTTTTTTGATCATAGTTTTCAGATAGTCCCATAATTTTTAAATTGTCTTTCCTGGATCTCCTTTCCATGTCAGGTATATTTCCACTGAGATATTTCACTTTGTCTTCTATTTTTTCATTCTTTTGATTTTGTTTTGTAATTCCTTGGTTCCTTATAAAGTCATTAGCTTCCATCTGCTCCATTTTAATTTTTAAAGATCTATTCTCTTCTGGGAGTTTTTTAAGCTCCTTTTCCATTTGGGTAATTTTGCTTTTTAAAGCATTCTTCTCCTCATTGGCTTTTTGGGCCTCTTTTGCCATTTGAGATAGTCTATTTTTAAAGGTGTTATTTTCTTCAGCATTTTTTGGGTCTCCTTTTGCAAGCTGTTGACTTTTTCATGATTTTCTTGCATTACTCTCATTTCTCTTCCTAATTTTTCCTTCACCTCTCTTACTTGATTTTCAAAATCCTTTTTTTGAGCTCTTCCATGGCCTGAGACCATTGAATACTTATTTTGGAGGTATTGGATGCAGAAACCTTTTCTTTTAGGTCTTCTTCTGATGGTATGCCCTGTTGTTCCTCACCTGACAGGATGGAAGAAAATACCTGTTCACCAAGAATGTAACCTTCTATATTCTTATTTTTCCCCTTTCCTGGGCATTTTCCAGCCAGTTACTTGATTTTTGAGTCCTTTGTGAAGAGGAAGGTATACTTTCAGGACCTGTAAGTTCTCAGCTCCTCCAATTTGGCACAATTAAGGGAGAAGAATTTGCTCCTCTCTTGGCCTGCCCTCTGGTCTGAGAGCTACCAAAGTCTTTTTGCTTAGGATCTGCAGGTAGAATTCCCTTTCCAGAACCTCCACTAGCCCCACCACACCAGCACTCTTCCTCACTCCAGGGCTACCACTCAGGGCTGAGACCCAGATCAGCAGTTCAATTCCTCCAGGGGATTTAGGCCAAGGGTTCCATAAATGGAATTTGCTGCTGTCACCAGTGCCTGGGGCTGGGGCTAGGCAAGGACCCTACTCCCTTCTCACTCAGGTGAAAAAGCTTTCTCACTGCCTTTAATTGGTCATTGGGAACTTTCTTGAGGCAAAAGCAGTGAGCCTGAGATTTAGCAAGGAACTAAACAAAAGCAATGATCTAGGAAAAGGACCAGGCTTATATAGCATGATTTTAGACTTTCCTTATGGGAGATCTAGGGTAAGTCTTGCAAGATAAAGAACTCTTGCAAGATAAAGGCAGAGGGTGAGGACTATGAATGTGTCACAAGATAAGGAAATCCAGTTCCCAGGATGAGGGGTGGGGACAGGGGATCCTATGGTCCAGGAAAAGGGGAAGTTGTGTCAAGAGGAGACTTTAGGGCATCAGGTTCTTCTCAAAGTCAATCAATATTATTTTAATTCTTTGGGCACTGTTCCTATGCAGATCATTTACCCACTCATCCACTAGGCAAGAGAATTCTTTTGGGTGAAAAGGGGTAAAAGCCATTGTCTTCAGTAGCTGTTTCCTGCTGAACAGGGGTGAACAGTCCACTTCTAGGGCTAGAATAAGTTGGGGGGAGTAGATCAGTGTGGAGTGCAGAATACATTGCCAACTGAGTCCAGAGTGGAGAGAGGGAAGCCACTTGGTGACATCAAGGGCAAGGGTTAGTACCCTAAAACTTGCAAGTGCAGACAGTGACTGACTGGCTTCTTTTTTTGAACCATCCTTCTTCATTCACCCTCTAGACTTTCTTATCCCAGTGGCTAGAAGAAGATAATTAGAGTCCAATTATTATTTGGTCTCCTGGGTTTCAGCACCATTATGTTGAAGGGAGAGATAGAACAGCTGGTTCAAAATGTAAATGAATTCACTTAGATCTTCTCTGTAGTCATTGGGAGCTTTATTGATGCAAAAGCAGTGGGACTGAGATTAAGCCAGGAGCTAAACAAAGGCCCTCACTGATGTTTGAAACTGTCTTTGGTGTTTGTGGGGTGAGGGATCTGGGAACCACATCTGCTGCTGGGGATTCTGCCCCCAAACCCTGCTCCAATACTGTTCCTATTGGTGCCACATGAGCAGGCCTGAGCTGGGCTCTGTGGGCTGTGCTCTGCTCTGTGCCTGGTGTGATAGACCTTTCTTGTTGGCCTTCCAAGCTACCTTGGGCTAGAAATCTCTTTCACTCTGTCATTTTGTGGCTTCTGCTGCTCTATAAATTGTTTAGAGTAATTTTTTTTTCAGGTATTGTATGGACTGTGGAGGAAGAGCTAAAGTAGGTGCATCTTTCTACTCCATCATCTTGGCTCTGCCCCAAGGGAATGAATTCTAAAGAAGGACACTGAGAAAGAAAATGGAATGTTAAGCAAAGAGAGAAATAACTAAGTATGTTTGGCTGGAACATAGCATTTGTGAAGGGCAGTAATATACAACAACCCAAGAATTCTAGGTTGTAATGAGTTTGTAAAGATCATTAAACATTAAATAGTGTAGTCTATGTTTAATACTATAGACAAGGCAGAGCTATTGCTACTTCTTAAATGGGAGAGTATCATGGTTAGATGGGTGCATTAGGAAGAACAATATTATAAGTCTGTGCTTAGATTTGAGGTAGAGAGTTGATTAAGAGATGAAAGGGGAAGATGACCATAAAAATAGAGAGAAGGCAGTATTTGTGAGGGGTGTTGCAAAGGTAGAATTGATAAAACTTAGCAATTCATAGGATATAAGGGACTAAGGGAGAGGAGGAAATCAAGGATGTCTTTGAGATTGAAAATCTAGGTGACTGAACGGAATCATCCTTTTTGGTACCCCCATAAGCAATTAAGACATTTGGGGGACAGTTGCTTTTTGTAGAATGGGGCTCCTAGAGATAATACTTTCCATTTCCAATGTGATAAGTTGGAAAATCAGTTGTAGGTCAAGTTAGAAATGTCCAGCTAGTTACGATTGTGGAACTGGAGCTTAGGAAATTCATTAGGTCTTCATAGCATCATCTACATATCTATAAAGAGGTTTTAACTTGTTTGAGCTGATGAAATCACTCACAAGAGAAGATAGGAATCCAAACCCTTCATTTGACAAATGAAAAAATGAGGCTTAGGGACATTAAGGGATTTGCTTTAGATCTCATAGAGTAAATGACCAATTATGATTTTTAATTGAGTCTTCTGAATCTAAACATTTCACTTTTTCTATTACACCATGCTGTTATAGAGAGATCAGGCACAGTTAAATCTCAGAAAATGCCATTGATTTTAGCTGTGAAGAAATCATTGATACAAATTCAGTACAAATTTAGCTGAATGGAGAGGTTGGATGTCATATTGAAAGGGTTTGAAAAATAATTGGGTCCTGAGGAAGTCTAGACCATAATTACAGATTATTTTTTTTCTTGATGTTTAAATATGAAAAGGAGATGAAATTTAGAAAGATAGCTCAGGAAGCTGATGAGGTCAATTAAAGGTTTCCTGTTTGCTGTTGTTGTTTTTAAAATTTTTAAGTATGGTTCAATGGGACCTGTTTTTAGAAGGGAAAGATTCCCTAGATGAGTGGTTGGAGATTTGTCAATGAGAGAGAATGATCAAAGCTGTAAAGACCCAGAAGTTGCAGGAATGGATAAGATCAAAAACAAAGTATTTTATTAGTCTAACCCTTACTTGAAAAATAAATTTTTTAAAACAAGAATGTGATAATATGCCTCTTTATGGTGAAGAAATATCACCTCTTCCCCCCAAAAAATACATGAAAAATTTGAAAATGTTGCATCCTTATAGCAAATCTGAATTTGTCCCTGTTCCATTTCTACCCATTATTACTGTTGTTATAGAATGAACTAGGAAATATTCGAAACATTGCCCTGTAGTTGTGATGGATAGTTGAAGTAAATATCCTGGTTTTACTGAAAAGCGAAAAGGAGGTGGGGAAGAATTGGGAAATAAGTCTGAAAATATATTGTAAATATATTGTATCCTGATTTGTGAAGTCTTTAAATGACAAACAAACTTTTTTTTTTTTTTTGCCCTGTAGACAATAGAGAGCCACTGGCATTCTTGAGTAAAGAAATGAAGTCCTGGTAATATCAGTCAGGCATATGTGAAGAAGATATGTTAGAAATGGAAATTGAAGGCTAGAAAACCAATTAGGAGCCTATGGAAAAGTTTATGAAAGGAGAAAATGTCAGAATTAAAGATCATCAAGATAGCATATTTACGGGAGATGGTGGCATGTCAGTAATAACTATCCTTTTGAGTATGCAAGGTGGAAGATACAGACAATAAGGATGTTGAATTGTTTGATTCAAATGTTTTGGGGAGATCAGTAAAAATATTAGAGTCTTTAAATATGCTTGCTGATATTGCAGTAAAGAAACAGTCTGTGACCCAGACACTACAATACATGAGAAATGAATGAGAGTGACCTGGAGTCTAGTACTTGACTGCAACATGGAAAGAGCAAGATGAAAGAAACAATCCACATTTGTTGTGCATAGTGAAGCACATAGATGAGAAGTTTCAGATTGATGGTAGAAGAGTAAGTGCATCAAATTATAACCGACATAAAGAAAACCAGTGAAGGTACTTAAGAATGAAATGTCTTCCAGAGGTTGACTGGAGTTGAACAAGATAATGATTATGATGAGGAGAAAGAGTTGTAATTTTGCTGTTATTGATGATAATTTTGATAATTCTAATAGTAGAAGAGGACATCGAGTGTGTTCATAATAAACATTCTACTAGTAAAGCAGAAGAGGAGGGCAGTAAAGGGTAGAGAATATGGTAGATATTGGGATAAGACAGTGGAATGTAATAATACATTAGAGATAAAAGTAAACTGGGGCCAGGTCGCTAATGTATTTAAAAATCCAGCAGTGGAGATTACATTTTTCTTAGGGTCAATTGGGAAACATGGGATTTTATTAGATTGAAAAAAGGTTTAATCAGAACTAAGCTTAAGCAAAATCATTTTGGAAGCTGTGTGAAATATGTTTTGGAGTGGAGAGAGACTCCATTTTCCATAAGGATCTCTGCTTGGATTTGACTCCTTGGAACAACATGGGTACCCCATAGTGGCCCCTTCTTATTACTTGTCAGATTCCTTTAATTTGTTGTAATTTCTGGTTTGATTGCAAGCTCTTTGAGGGCAAGCATTATCATTTTGGCACCTAATAGCCATTTAATAAACATTTATTGATCTGTATAATAGCAATGAGTTCAACCAAGAGGTTATTGCAATAGTTTAAGCAAGAATTGCTACGAGCCTGAATACCTGTGCAAGTAGTTGGAAGGAGATTAGTACAAGAGCTGGAAGTTAAAATGGTAAGATGTAGTGACAGATTGAATGTGTGGGTGGAGGGAGAATAAGAAGCAGGGTAATCCTAAGGTTGAAAATATGGGGTATTATTGCTCCTTAGTGGTGTTTCAATGTGACTAAGTAAATCTGATAATGCCTCCACATGCAATAATACCAATAACAACCAGTGTTCACATAGAATCTGCAATGTACCAGCCATTGTGCTAAGCACTCTACAAATACCTCATTTGTTCCTGATGGCAGTACTGTTGGGTAGATGCTAATTTCATCCTCATTTTACAGTTGAGAAAACTGACACAGTGTTTAGAAGTTATAAAACTAGAAAATGTCTGCAGTGGGATTTGAACTCAAGTCTTCCTGCCTCTTAGGCCCAGACCTCTCTACACTGTGCCAGCTAACTGACAAATGGCACTATGCTACAGATTGTTGAAGCCTTCCAATCTATTCCAAGGAGAAATTGGGGTTTTTTCAAGCCCTCCTGATCCAGTAATTTCAAAGGGATGGGTAGGTGCTGGAGAAGGAGGCTAGGAAACTGAGGCATCTGTCTTCAGAAACTCCTTGATAGTCAAAAGCTGAGCTGACAGTGTTTTCTCATGCAATAGTGCAAAACACAGAGGACAATAGTTTCTCCCTCTGTCTCTGGGGGACTACCTCCATCTACTTATACCATCCTTACCACTCTGAAGTAAAAGAGGGATGAGACACTGCCTTCTCACACATTGGGCAGAATAGGAATTGCTTTTACATATGGCAATAAGATCTGGAATGAGGAGACCTTTAAATCCAGTTCTTATGAAGGACTAAAGTTTCAATCTCTTTGGACCAGTGATACTGAAAGTTTGAGTAGATGCTAAATTCAGAACCTTTATGATAAGAGACTCATTCTAGCCCCTCCAAATTTCTTGCTCAAGGAAAATAGAAGTTGCAATACTGTTTTCTCATATGGTTTGACTGTTTATGTTTTTTTTTTGAAGAAGCAGCAATAATTGTGATGAATTGGAAAATACAGAGTTGTCAAAAATTACAGTAAATGCTCCAGTCATTATCCCCATTTCCTCTCTACTGGAGTGTTGGGATACATCCCTGGAACCCCATCTTTGATAGGTTAGCTTTTGTTGGTTATCTTGACTCAGGCTTCTAAGTCATTTTATCATCTTTTTCCATTGAATATTCTATGTTCTTCCATCTTTCCTTTATGAGATGTTTTCTCCCATTAAAACACAAGTTTCTTGAGGGTTAGAGACATTACTTTTACTGGTATTGATATCTCAGGTCTTATCACAGTATCTGGAACATAGTAAATCATATCTAACATCTATCTTTCTGTCTATCTATCCTTCTGGTTGCATGGGAAAATAAACAAATAAAAAGAGTAATTAAAAATAGAAGATGGAAGTAAAATAGGCAGCAGAAGCTGAATATAAAATATTGGGAAAATATTTATAAAATAATACCAAGTGCTAAAACTCTAAGTGAGTTGAAGGTTGTAAATTAAAAGGAAAAGGAACACTTTTTTTCCTTTTAAAAGTCTCTTTCAGGGGAAAGTGTCATATTAATGAAGAAATAGGACTGATACTAGGGGCTGTCAAGATCCTGATAACTAAGGATCAAAGGCAAATCTGGTAAACTATTATTTGCATCTGTTTACTTTGTCAAAAAGAAAAAAAAGATCTTTGAACTGGAGAGAAGAAAAATGTTCACTAGAGAGTTACCGTCCAAGACAACTAGGGAGATAGTAAGGAATCATCTAATTGCCCATGATGACTCAATCACTGGCTCCAGTGAACTACATCTTTAGTTACTGAAGGAACTGCCAGATGTAATTGCAGAACCACTGTCAATACTCTGATAGATTGTAGAGAAATAGAAAAGTAGCAAGGATTGGAAATGGCTCAAAGATGCCTTGATTTTCAAAAAGCAGAGAGGATAGACATCTGCAAGCTATTTGCCAATGAGTTTGAGCATGCCTTCAATGTTTATATAATTATGTTTTAGAAACATAAATATTAAAATACTGATAAATTCATAGTTAGCAAATATAAGGACAGATCATGCCAAACTCTTTCTGTCTCTCTATTTCTCTCTCTCTCTCTTTCTCTCCCTCTCTCTCTTTCTCATCTATTCCTTCTACTCCTCATCTCTTTCTCTTTTCTTTCCTTCTTTCCTTTCCTCCTTTGCTCTTGTTGATTGCTTGCTTTCTGAGTCTGAAGCTTTATAGGCACATACGGATGATGAAAAAGATAGATCAATGGCGATGCTCATTCCGGAATGGGCTAGAATACCTAGGTACTCACAGTCCATTCCCTATACACGGCAGTGCTGGTCTTACAGAACTGAGAAATGCTCTGCATAGGATAAAGTCATATGTACAGTGTTGGAAAACAGCTTGGTAGCCATTCAGTCTAAACCCATTTACACAAATAGATTGATACACAGAGAGGTTGCGACTTTAAGAAGGACAGATGAGTAGTAACTGGAAAAGCAGAATTCAAACTCTCATTCTGTCAACCAAGTTCAGTGTTCATATTGTTTCCTGAAATTTTAATGAAGGATTTGAGAAAGATTTTTGAACTTGCATTGTGAATGAGGAAATAAAGGTAGGAAGACAGTACATTGAAATAAATTATAAACTCGTTCAATGGACATTTCTATGACTGATTTAATATCGTAGAAGGAAGTCTCCAGTGAAGTGATGGAGAAAGAGCTTTGTCCAGCTCTGTTTATTTATTTTTTTTAATCAGTGACATGGATAAAAGTCTGCTTATCATAATTGCAGAGGAATACAACTAGGATGTTGAGCTGATACATTTTATCTCAGGGTCAAGATATATAGATGTCTTGATAAGTTAGAGCTTTGGGAAAAATGAGATAAGATATCTAGCATTTGATCCAAAATGGATCAGGGAGTATTAGGGGATTCACTTTTACTAGTTAAGTGACATTGTCTCCATTACCACTCCCCTACTTCTCAGTAAGGAGAACTATTATGCTGTATTGCACCTTTGCAAGAAAATGTTCTCTTTGCAAACTATTTCTGGGAATCTGTTAAATGTACTGTTTCATTCATTATGCACAATTCTCTCACCCATACTGGTTATTTAGGTCAGTAAAACAGAGCTATTAAACCAACCATTTGAGATCATAAAGACAGCCTGGCAACTGACCTGCAAATGTTCAGTCCAATGAATCCAGTTGCTGCTTTGGCCTAGGGTTTACGCTAACTCATGTTGTTCCTATTTCAGGCAAGATTCTGTGATGACTGCTGGGATTCTACTCAAATACTTATTACACTATTTATTTTGTATTTGAATTTGCCAACTGCACATCATGCTAATTATCATCACTGTGAATACTATGATTTCCTCTGTGTGATTTCTACTCTACTTAGCATGGCCTAATAATGGATCATACTCATGCTTTGGATCTACTCAGGTGGATGGAAGAAAACAGAGGGATAAGACTTTGAAATTGGAGGAACAAATAGAACCCTGTATGATAAATTATAGAAACATAAGCCCATCTTCAAAAGTTGATGGCACCAGGTAGATGCACTGGAGCCAGGCCTGAATAAGTTGTCCTGAGCTTCCGACACAACAATGAGGAAATTAATGGGAGTGGGCTGAGCGTAAGGAAGGACCTGGAGTAGAACTGCTTGTCTGGAACCAGATAAACCAGGTCTGTAATAGACACAGAATCTTAGAATTAGAAAACCATCCAGAGGTTAGCTAGGTCCACTCAGAGTTTTAAAAAATCAATATTTTGTATATTATCCTTAACAAGTGAGCATACAGCTTTTGATTGAAGAGGGAGATTTTGAAGGAGAAGGAGGCCATTACATCCAGAGAGAGGACATTCAATACATGGGAAATTCTAATTGTGAAAAAGTTCTTTCTTAACGCCAACTTAAACTTGCCTCTTTTCAGGTTACACTCATTGCTCATAATTCTACCCTTCTGGGAAAATTTGAAAAAGAAAATGTTCCTTGTTCCATTTGTTTACTCTTTAAATACTTGAAGCCAAGTATCATTTTCTTGCTCTGAGTCAGTCAACAGGCTTTGCGGTACGTTCTAGGGGTACAAACAAAGGTAAGAGCAGTGCCTAGCCTCAAGAAGCTCACAAACTAATGAAGAAGACATCTCTCTCTCTGTCACTGTATGTATTTATACATTTATACATATATATGCTAAAGTAAATGTGCATATAAGGCATTTCAATGCCAGGAAATAGTGGTTGAAAAGGTATAAAGATGAGCATCATTTGTGACAATAATTGGAAAACTGGTGATGTTCAGCATAAATATATGAAACATAGAAGAGTATGAAAATATTGGAAAGAAAGAAAGAAGCCATTTTAGACTTCAAAGTACAAATAGAACATTTACATTTGTTCCTAGAGATGAAATGGGGCTATTGAAGTTTATTGAATGATATTGTCAAGCTGTTATTTTAGGAAAATCACTTTGGCATCTGAGCGTAAATGGGCAGACAAGGCAGAGAGACCAACTGGAAGACTATGGAGATAGTTACAGGCGTGTGGTAATGAAGGCAGTGACTGTGTGAATAAATCTTCTCTTCTCCAGGCTAATTATCCCTATTATCTTCAATTATCAAAACAAATAAATAAATAAGCTTAGTCTGGCATGACTTACTCTTGCTTCAAAGGTTTCAGCTGCCTTGGCCAATCTCATTTTCTATATAGTTTATGTAGATTATTATTTGAAGCAATGTATCCTCAGGTTGACTGGTAAGAGAAACTCATTACTGTTAAGCTATGGTTTTGAGTATGTGATTTTGCTTCAAAGCATGCCTTAAATCTGCTTTGGAAATAGATGATAGAGAGAGAGAGATACATTTTTTTTTACATATTTAGTATGTATAAGGCTCTGTACTCAGACATGGAATGTACATATAATTTTTAAAAAGACAATCTGTACTATTGAGTACTTGAAAGAGAGGTTAAGTGTGTGCTGGAAATGTCTATGATCAGGGCAAAGTTTATAAGTAGTCCAGGGAGTTGAGTAATGGTCTAAATTTGAAATTAGTATGACTGGCCTAAGTATTTCCTCAATGGAGGATCTTTCTGGAAAGGAACTCATCAGTCAGAGGAAGAGGTCACTGTTGGCCTCCTCCAAGGAGGTTCAGGTGTGTATGTCTGTGGGGGAGAGGGGAAGGGAATGGACATTGGGGGTTGAGTGGGGAGAGCAACACTACATATATAAAATAAGGAAAATTAGCTCACCTCTTTATGCCACAACTGCTTCACTTGCAAAATGTGACAGTTGTGTTGCATAATCTCCTAGTTTCTTTGGCTCAGGGTCCTATGAATTCATGAGATTAAAACTATTTGCTTCTAGACCTTGCCTTTATCTCAGCAGATCTTTTCTTTGTCCTCTACCTTGGAATGTCATCCTTATCACCTAGTATAAGACCTTCCTAGCAATGACAGTTCAAGGCTCCATCCTTATTATACTCAACTATATTCAGTTCTGTCTTGCAGTCTACAGATGACATGTATACCTAATGAATTATGCAAAGGACCACATATATGGAGGAAACAAAAGTCTATAAAATGTGTTCCTGTAGCATAGATTAAATTGACCATTCAAGCATTTCTATTTAATTATGGTACTTGTCGTGTGGTACATCATCATTAAAATATATGAACCTACCCTACTTCCTTCTATAGAATTTGATAAATTCAGGTATTTTTCATACATTTACATATTAAAGAGATCTCTATGTCAGATGATTTTACAACAAGCAATCTGTTTTCCAAATCTGTCAGGTAGAAGGATTCAAATTCTAACAGAGACTCTTAGCTCAGACTTGAACACCAACAAATGAAAGTGAATCAAAAAGAATCACCCCTATTTCTCCTTCCCTTTTTCATGTACATTAAGTTGAGAACCAGGATTGGTGAGTAGGTAGAAAAGATTTATTCATCTATTTATGCTGTCTGGGCACTGAAAAATAATTATCAATGCTTGTTCTCTGAGCTGTGTGATATCAGATAGTCACTTAACTGAAAGTAACTCACCCAACAGCATTGCTGCTAATCCATTGTCCTTTAATCAGGATATGTAAGGAACAAGATTGTCTTGGAATCCTAAGAACACTTTTATCACCTCTAAAGTGTCCATGGAATCCTAGGCACTTTTTTCTGGGTTAGGTTCCTTGGCTTTAGGTAGTTGAACTCAATCGATAGAGAGATAGTGAATATTTATATATGGTTTATTCTGTGCCAGGCACATTGTCAAGGACTTTACAATTATTATGTCATTTGATCCCCACAACAACCTCAGGATATAGGTACTGTTATTTCTTCCCTTTACAGATAAGGAAAGTGAAGCAAATAGAGGTGGAATGACTTGCCTAAGGTCACACAGTAGTAAGTCTCTGAGGCTGGTTTTGAACTCAGGTCTTCCTGACCAGAAGCCCAGCCCTCTATCCATTCCACAATTGCCTCATTTCACATGAGAGATTTAGTGGGGAAAGAACATTACTCACTTGATTCAGATATTCTTTAACATACCAGTATAGCCTGATTTTCAGGTAAGAAATTATATAATTATAACACATAAACAAAAACTGAAATTAAATTGTGTGTTCAATTCTTTTATAAAATCATACACCTCTGCTATCCAACCAGTAGCAGAAAATAAAATTGAGCCAGTTTCATATTTATTTCTAGAAAACAGTTTTTAAAAGGGGAATTGATCATGCAAAGAAGAGCAATCTTGAGAGTCTATGAAACCAAGTAGCATAGTTGTGGTCAAAAGGCATACTCGTAGTATGAGATAAGAGTATTATTTGAGAAATGTGGAGAGTAGAAGCAAAAAAGATTAATTCACATAGAAAACTCATTAAGACCTTTAATCAGCATGCTGCAAAGATTTGTCTCAGTTCTTTTTGAGAATCATTATATCCGTTTTTTTCTATGCTTCCTTTACTTTTAGTGCAATGCATTGCCCCTTGAAGTCTTTTTTTCATACAGAGCAGTTAAGTGATGAAAAGGGCAGAAAATATGCCTGTATAAAGGGAAATATTTAAATCTGCTCTTAGAGTATGGGAGATATTTCTACTACTGTAGATGAACATCTTGGAGTTTGAAATGAGTATTTAAAAAAGTTTTATTTAATAAAACTACTAAAATATATGTGGGTTAAATGCAGCTTTTATTTGAGATTGAGAATTATTGCACATAAAATGAACTGCAATGTAAATATAGTTTTAGATACTTTTGTAAAATATTAAAGATGATACCTTATTTGTATGTGAGCATTTTGATAGTTTATTGGGGACAAAGAAAAAAATTTATCCATTAAAAATTGGGAAATGTAAGTAAAAAGAACCAACACCCCAAAGTTCAAAGGTACAAAGTAGGTTATCAGAGCATATTGAGAACCTTAGAGGTATAAGAACTTTAAAATGGTGTAGCACCAAATGTGATATTCACAGTGCCTATGTGAATGTTGAATATATACCTATGTGTATATACTGGCATAGTTCTGAATTGCAAAATATAACAGACTCACCACATGGAAGATAAAACCAAAACATTTTGAAACACCAGAAAGCTGAATCCCAATACCAGAAAACCCAATCCATCATACTGACATGGAAATCTATACACAATAACAATGCAGGGGGTCACTACCATCCTCAAGTCTTCTCTCTGTTAGGCTTCCCACTAACCAGCTCCCTTAAAATCAGAGACAAGCTCTTCCACTCACACTAGTTGCAGCCCCAGCTGCCTGCTTTGTTTGTCCTTCTCAGCTCTGACTAGTTTGATCAACTTCCTCAACTCTGCTCCATCTCTGCCTCTTCCCATTCCATCCATTCAAAGCTTTTCCCTACCACAGCCGTCATGTGACTCAAACTCATGTGACTTATACAGGTCACATAGGTCTGTTATTGGATGATAAAGATCTTTCATTCCATTAAAATACATTAATTCCATTAAAATATAATAACAATACAAATGTTTCAATCTGTTTTCATATAACTATTTTAAGACTTAAAGGGGAAAAAGCTAAAAAGAAAAAAAGAGAAATATAATTAGAAACTGAAACTATGTTAAATCATTGTCAATTTCTTAGGGAAAATCTGAGAATTGTTAGTTTTAAAGAATGATGTGAATTCCTGAGTGCCAAGAAACTTGATTTATCCCATTGAAATATATAAGGAGTAAAAGAAGATATGAGCTGGAAGATTGAGACCAGAGTGTAGAATCTGACTAGTGAAGACTAAGCAATCAAGAAGGGATCAAAAGTAACTCCTCCTCTGTCAGAATTGTGAAGGAAAAATGAGCAGTTAGAGTTAGTTAACAGATTTCAGCTATTTTATTCGTGATTGTTTAGAGAGAGGTGCAAGCTCATGGTTTGAGAGTTTCAGTTACAGACATTACTCTTCATCACCCCCTAGAGTTCAAAAGATGTATTACCTTACAAATGTATCTCTGTGTGTGTGTGTGTGTGTGTGTGTGTGTGTGGCACCATACTGGCTTGAAAAGAAAAACTGAAAAGGAACTAAAAATAGACACTGCAGTTTAGAAAGTCAAGATAAGCTCTTTAGTATAAGTTCTCTCCAGAATGGTCAATGCAACACCTAAGTATGTGAATGGATTTCTAGTAGGATCTATAAAACTCAGAAATAGCAAGTCTGAGAAGCTTCACAGTTCTCTGGTGTAAAGGGGAATGTAATCCAAAATGAGTTAATATTTTATAAATATTCTTTTTCTAAACATGAGTGTAAGTTGCAAGGGATTATTAGTGTACATCAATTCAAGAATGAAATGGTGAAGGATTTCCCTAGCTGGAAAGCAGTGGGGACCAGCAAATAAATAGCTCATAACTAAGCAGTTTTGTGTGGTTTCTGAGTGGGTCAGTGGTCACATATTCTCTTGTCTAGACTTGAAAATGGCCTTGAGTGCATAAATTTTCTTCCTTCTGTTTCATTGCCAAATTTTGTTGTGTTTCTACTTTTCCTAGGTGATGATTACATTAGAAATAGCCCCAATCAGTTTTATGTGAGGATTGCAATATATTTTATTATTTGTGCACTTGATTCATGAATAACTATAAGATACTATCTATCCTCATTATTCAGGGATTTGATATTTGCTCATTTGCTTACTTTCTAAAATGTATTTATAACTCCAAAAATCAATACTCCTGCCATCTTCTTGGCCATTCACTGACATATGCAGAGCTACAGAAAAAAAAAAAAAAGTTTCCTGATATACATGTTCCTAGATGGGGTTAAATAAGGCAGTGTTCTTCTTTCTTGTGTCAGTTCTCATACTGTAAACAGTTTTCCATTTCAGTTTATTTAATGCAAAAATTTTGTGCTTTTTCTTGGTGATTTCACCATTCTACATTGGCTCCCAAGCACAGTACTGAAATGCTTTGTACTATCCCTAAGACTAAGAAGTCCTTATGGGGAAAAAAAGTTAAATAAGCTTTGCATAGAAATGAGTTATAGTGTTATTGACTGTGAATTCAGTGTAAATGATCAAATAATATAGTACATCTAGAAATAGAGATTGATCTAGAAAGTGCTGAGGTAAATGTTGTAACTGGAGGCTCCCAGTTACCTAACCCTGCATTTCGCCTGGAAGCAGTGGTTTAGTATTTGCTAAATCATTGCGTAGGGTCACTTTATGGGGCTTTATTGTGAATGGTGAGAATCAACTGTAATGAAATATTTTACCTTATGGCTAAATAAATAATAGCTGATGTTTATATAGAACTTTTAAGGTTTTAAAAATGCCGTATGAGTCATTTAATTTGATTTTCACAGCTTTGTGTGGTTGGTGCTATAATCCCCATTATAAAAATTAAGAAATTTAGAATGAAAGAGATTAAGTGACTTGCCCATTGTCATAAAGCTGGTGAGTATCTGATGTGGCATTCTAAAATTGGTCTTTCTGATTTTAGTTCTTAAATTCTTATCTGTTGTGCCTTTAGTTACATAATTAAATGTCATTATTGTGAGTGGCTGATGGCTGATTGGGCTCAAGAACTAGAATAGAGAATAAAAGAAGTATATTTCTTCTAAATATGGTTATCACAATACACTGAATATTTGCGTATAACTGTGGCATTATTGAGATTTGCAGATATTTGAGCCCCAAATAGCAATATGTGAGTCCTGCTCAAATGACTTTGACCTGAGGCTTTTTTCACTATAAAACAAAAAAATAATAGAAAGTTTATGAAAAAACCATCCAAGGTGGGTGTGATTCTAAAAATTGGCCATATTGGCCAGACTCTTAAGGAATTTCAGCAGCTTAATGGAAATGAGATGAATGTTGTGGATCTAGGAGTAGCTAAATAGTCTGGGGTGACTGGAGGAGGGGGTCTAGGGAGGATCTTGATGGGAGTGGCCAGTAGGCTGGGCTAAGTAGAGATTGAATGCCACGTATTTGGACCAAGAGAATGAGGTCTAGATAGGATCAAGAGGGAAGTAGCTACAATGGAGAACTGGGCTATGGAAAATTGGGATATTGGGCATAAGCCACAATGAATGTGAATGTGAATATCACATTTGGTGCTACACCATTATGTAACCTCAGGAGAATGCCAAAGACTTACTTGATCAAGTGGAAAATTTTAAGGAGAATTCAAAGTGGGGATTTCTAGGGCCCACAGACAAATGTGAAGGAACAGGTTGCCACATATCCTGCACTAGGGGGAATGGATTATTATCTTACATTTTTGTGGTCTATTAAAAGGGACATTTCAGACATACTAGTTGTGTTACATCAACATTCTCTTCCAGCAAATCATTCTCCAGAGACCCAGAAACACTCTACTAAATTCTGAATGTCTTCTAGGCTCCTGTGCTCCAGACATTCTTTTCCCTGGTTGCTACAATGATCCTCTGAGGGATAATGAGTAACCTTCCATGGTACTAGGGGCCTTGACAACATACTCCAAACAATTTTTTTTTCTTTTTTTATATAAATTTATTTATTTAACTTTTTACATTCATTTTCATACAATTTTGGGTTCCAAATTTTCTCCCCATTTGTCCCCTCCCCGCACCCCAATAAACTAAGGACTCTAATTTCCTCTTTCACCAATCTGCCTTCTATTCTATCTTCCCTCCTTTCCCTTGTCCCCATCTTCTCTTTTGTCCTGTAGGGCCAGATAACTTTCTACTCCCCATTACCTGTATTTCTTATTTCCTAGAAGTAAGAACAATACTCAACAGTTTTTCCTAAAACTTTGAGTTCCAACTTCTCCCCATCCCTCCCTCCCCACCCATTCCCTTTGGGAAGGCAGGCAATTCAATATAGGCCATATCTGTGTAGTTTTGCAAATGACTTCGATAATAGTTGTGTTGTGTAAGGCTAACTATGTTTCCCTCCATCCTATCCTGCTCCCCATTGTTTCTATTCTATCTTTTGATCCTGTCCCTCCCCAAGAGTGTTGACATCAAATTGCTCCCTCCTCCCATTGCCCTCCCTTCCATCATCCCCCCCACACTGCTTATCTTCTCCCCCATTTTCCTGTATTGTAAGATAGGTTTTCATTCCAAAATAAGTGTGCATTTTTTTCTTTCCTTTAGACAAATGGGATGAGAGTAAACTTCATGCTTTTCTCTCAGCTCTCTCCACTAAAAAGTCTCCTGCCTGCCTCTTCTATGAGAGATAATTTGCCCCATTCCAATTCATCCTCTCTCTTCCCAATACATTTCTCTCTCACCGTTTACCTTAATTTTTTAAAGATATGATCCCATCCTATTCAATTCACTCTGTGTTCTCTGTGTGTGCGTGCATGTGTGTTTGTGTGTGTGTGCACGCACGTGTGTGTGTGCGCCTGTGTGTGCATGTGTGTGTGCATGTGCATGTGTGTGTAACCCCACCAACTACCCAGATACTGCAAAGTTTCAAGAGTTAGAAATATTGTCTATCCATGTAGGAATGTAAACAGTTCAACTTTGGTAAGTCCCTTATGACTTCTCTTGCTGTTTACTTTTTCATGCTTCTTCCCAATCGTGTTTGAAAGTCAATTTTTCTTTTCAGCTCTGGTCTTTTCATCAAGAATGCTTGAAATTCCTCTACTTCACTGAAAGACCAGTTTTTCCCCTGAAGTATTATACTCAGTTTTGCTGGGTAGGTGATTTTTGGTTTGAGTCCTAGTTCCTTTGACTTCTGGAATATCCTATTCCATGCCCTTAATGTAGAAGCTGCTAGATCTTGAGTTATCCTGATTGTATTTCCAAAATACTGGAATTGTTTCTTTCTAGCTGCTAGTAATATTTTCTCCTTGACCTGGGAATTCTGGAATTTGGCCACAATGTTCCTAGGAGTTTCTCTTTTTAGATTTCTTTCAGGAGGTGATTGGTGGATTCCTTGAATAATTATTTTGCACTCTGGTTCTAGAATCTCAGGGCAGTTTTCCTTGATAATTTCATGAAAGATGATGTCTAAGCTCTTTTTTTGATCATGGCTTTCAGTCCCATAATTTTTAAATTGTCTCTCTTGGATCTATTTTCCAGATCAGTTATTTTTCCAATGAGATATTTCACATTCTCTTCCATTTTTTCATTCTTTTGGTTTTGTTTTATGATTTTGTGGTTTCTCATAAAGTCCTTAGCCTCCATCTGTTCCATTATAATTTTGAGAGCACTGTTTTCTTCAGTGAGCTTTTGAACCTCTTTTTTCATTTCGCTAATTCTGCTTTTGAAAGCATTCTTCTCCTCATTGGCTTTTTGAACCTCTTTTGCCAATTGAGTGAGTCTATTTTTCAAGGTGTTATTTTCCTCAGCATTTTTTTGGATCTCCTTTAGCAAGGTATTGACCCATTTTTCATGCTTTTCTTGCATCTGTCTCATTTCTCTTCCCAGTTTTTCCTCCACCTGTCTAACTTGATTTTCAAAATCCTTTTTGAGCTCTTCCATGGCCTGAGCCCATTCAATATCTATTTTTGATGTTTGGAATACAGAGGCCTTGACTTCTATGTCTTTCCCTGATGGTAAGCATTGCTCTTCCTCATAAGAAAGGAAAAGAGGAAAGGAAAGGAGGAAAGTCACCTTCTATGGTCTTATTTTTCCCTTTTCTGGGCATTTTCCCAACCAGTTACTTGACTTCTGAGATTCCTCTCCACCCCCTCCTCACCTGCAGATCTGCCCAGCTAGTGCTTGGGGTCTGAGATTCAAATGCTGCTTCCCTGCCTCAGTGCTTTCAGCAGGGGACAGG